>OY731400.1:22470895-22886424 GCA_963425845.1 Sphenostylis stenocarpa | reverse complement strand
CTTTATTATAAGACTCAATTCTTCTTCTTCATTCTCCGAGTCTTCTTCTTCATTCTCCGAGTCTTCTTCTTCCTTCTTACTCTTACCTTTGGAAATTTCAGTTTTGAAGGCTAAGTTCCTCTTTTGATGTTGTCCTTCCTCATCATTTAGCCTTCCTAGCTCAAGTTCATGCTCTCTCAACTTTCCACAGAGCACCGCCATAGACATTGTGGCAAGGTTTTGTGACTCCGAGATGGCCGTCACCTTAGGTTGTCATTTCCTATCCAAAGATTTCAAGATTTTAACATTTAATTCATAAACGTTAAAAATTTTACCTAACCCGGTGAGATGGTTCACAATGTGTTTGAAACACTTTTGAACGTCAAATATCGTTTCGCCTTGTTGCATTCGGAACATCTCATATTCTTGGATTAGAGAATTTTTTCATGCTCTCTTAACATCGTCGGTACCTTCGTGGGTCACTCTTAACTTTCCCACATCTCTTGAGCAGTTTTACAAATGGAGATCCTGTAAAACTCATCAAGGGTTAAAGTAGATGAAATAATATTTCTAGCCCTAACGCCAAATTGAGCTTTTCTATTTTCCTCCGATGTCCATCTAGAAAATGGTTTAGGAACGTCTACTCCGTTTTCAGACATTTTTGGAATATAGGGACCGTTTAAAATAGCGTCCCAAACACCTCTATCAACAGACTTTAAAAAGATTTACATTCTCACTTTCCAGAAAGGATAATTTTGACCCGCAAAAAGTGGAGGTCTGTTGATAGACGCACCTTCGGCAAAAGTTTGATTTTGTCTGGCCATTTTCAAAAAATTTGAATGACTATCAAAGCAAGCTCTCATACCACTTGTTAGAATCGCGCAGCGGAATGTTCGCGTGAAGGGACAAAAACCAAGAGGGGGGTGAATTGGTTTCTTAACAAAAATTAGGTTTTAAAAATTTTCCTCAAATTTTCCCGATTAAAATGCTGTGTAAACGTAAATAGGATAAGGATAGAGTCTTACACAGAAGATTTATACTGGTTCGAATCAACAGACCCTACGTCCAGTTGCTAATCACTCATACAGAGGATTAACGTTGTCACCATAATCAAAGTTATTACAAATAGATAATAATGGAAAAGATAGAGTAATGAAAACAACTATCTTGAGTCACACAAGAGATGAAGAACAGCTTTCCCTAGAGACGGCACAACACACAATCCACTAAGAACTCCACTTAGTGATTCTTATCGCTTCTAGCCCACACCAGGTTCCAAAAGCCCCTTTTTCTTCCAACAAATAGTTCTCTGGCAATCACAACTCTCAACTTTTATTTGAAAAAGGTTGTTCTATTTGCAGAGAGCCTTAGAGAACCTTAAGTAGATGAATTAGGGTTTGGGAATTGGGAATTTTTGAAACTTGGTGTATTGGGACTAGGGTTTTCGAAAATAGGTTTAATTTGAAGTTCAAAATGCATATCTGACTGAAATAATTGATTATCTCAAGTGTTAATCGATTATTACAGAAGAGTCAAACTCATCAAAACAGAGTTAATTGATTATATGCAGAGCCAAAATCAGCAGAGACCAAAAACGCACTGGTTTAATCGATTATTTGCCCTATTAATCGATTATCACAGTGAGCTGATACAGAAAATGGTTTTTCTCACTGTAATAATCGATTATTTGGTCTTTTAATCGATTAAACCCGTGGCTTTTTTTATAAATATGAGCTTTTGAAGCTTCTAAAGAGTAGACTATGTACCGGCTATCTTAGACTCTAATATTACAGACTCAAACTCATCAAAATAGAGTTATTACATAAGAATACAAGTCTTCCACTGTCTAAGTTCTTTGTTCTTGAATCATCATCAAAATCAACAACCTTCATGTCCATGTAAGTTCAACATCAAGTCCTAAAGAAGAGTGAAACACTTGAAGTGAGGGAGAGTTATTTAGCCATAAAAAGTGAGTATAATGTTTGTTCTACATTTAATTTGTCTGACTTATCTTTTTTTAATGTAGATGACGAATCCAATTTGAGGACAAATCCTTTTCAAGAGGGAGAGAATGATGTGAACATGACCTATGATAAGGGCTAGAGCAAGGGAAACACAGCAAGCTCTTCAACAAGTATTGTGGGTTGACCAAATTCTGTTTTGGATTAATCAATTAATGGACTTCAGTTTGGTTTTATTGCAAGTTGTAATAAGGGCCTAATTGGAAATTTAGTTATCAGTCTTTGGGAGACCAAGAGGGTGCATAGCTGATTGAATTTTGGATGCCACAATTTCAGTTACAATCAATCATTAAGTAGTTTTCAATTCCTAGGTTAATAAATCATTATTATCATTTATTTTCCTTTAATGAATATTTGTAACTCTGATGGAAAAGCTTCTTTATAAGCTGAACCATTTTTATCAGAAATAACAAGCTGAGTTGTTTTTTTAGAAATATTAGAGTTTACCTCTTTTATCTTAGTGAGAGTGATTCTCCTAAGTTCTTGAGTGATTCAAGAACACTTGGCTGTATCAAAGGACTTTCATATCCTTTGTGAGTTGTCTTCCTTGGAAAGAGTGACTCTTTCCTTCCACCTTATCACTAAATTCCTAAATTTTCTATAGGATTCTAACCTTAAAGATCCTAAATCACCCCTTTGTTGGTATTCAGAGCCACGGTTGAAAGGTTTGAACATCAAATTGATGGCAGAGAAGGATAAAAAGAAAATGAGAGAATAATTTCTTCAAGAAAAGAGAGAAAAAAAAGCGTTAGTGAAACACTTGAGAAGAAAAAGAGTGATCAAAACTAGAGTGAAATACTTGAAGTGAGGGAGAGTTATTTAGCCATAAAAAGTGAGTATAATGTTTGTTCTACATTTAATTTGTCAGACTTATCTCTTTTTAATGTAGATGATGAATCCGATTTGAGGACAAATCCTTTTCAAGAGGGAGAGAATGATGTGAACATGACCTATGATAAGGGCTAGAGCAAAGGAAACAAAGGAAGTTCTTCAATAAGTATTGTTGGTTGACCAAATTGTGTTTTGGATTAATCAATTAATGGACTTCAGTTTGGTTTTAATGCAAGTTGTAATAAGGGCCTAATTGGAAATTTAGTTATCAGTCTTTGGGAGACCAAGAGGGTGCATAGCTGTTTGACTTTTGGTTGTCATAATTTCAGTTACAATCAGTCATTAAGTAGTTTTCAATTCCTAGGTTAATAAATCATTATTAGCATTTATTTTCTTTTAGTGAATCTTTGTAACCCTGATGGAAAAGCTTCTTTATAAGCTTAACCATTTCTATCAGAAATAACAAGTTGAGTTTTATTTTTGGAAATATTAGAGTTTATCTCTTTTATCTTAGTGAGAGAGATTCTCCTAATTTCTTGAGTGATTCAAGAACACTTGGTTGTATCAAAGGACTTTCACATCCTTTATAAGTTTCCTTCCTTGGAAAGAGTGACTCTTTCCTTCCACCTTATCACTAAATTCCTAAATTTTCTATAAGATTCTAACCTTAAAGATCCTAAATCACCCCTTGTTGGTATTCAGAGCCACGGTTTAAAGGTTTGAACATCAAATTGATGGCAGAGAAGGATAAAAAGAAAATGAGAGAATAATTTCTTCAAGAAAAGATAGAAAAAAAAGCGTTAGTGAAACACTTGAGAAGAAAAAGAGTGATCAAAAGTAGAGTGAAATACTTGAAGTGAGGGAGATTTATTTAGCCATAAAAAGTGAATATAATGTTTGTTCTACATTTAATTTGTCAAACTTATCTCTTTTTAATGTAGATGACGAATCCAATTTGAAAACAAATCATTTTCAAGAGGGAGAGAATGATGTGAATATGACCTATGATAAGGGCTAGAGCAAGGGAAACAAAGGAAGCTCTTCAACAAGTATTGTTGGTTGACCAAATTGTGTTTTGGATTAATCAATTAATTGAATTTAGTTTGGTTTTATTGCAAGTTGTAATAAGGGCCTAATTGGAAATTTAGTTATCAGTCTTTAGGAGACCAAGAGCGTGCATAGCTGATTGACTTTTGGTTGCCACAATTTCAGTTACAATCAGCCATTAAGTAGTTTTCAATTCCTAGATTAATAAGTCATTATTAGCATTTATTTTCCTTTAGTGAATCTTTGTAACTCTGATGTTAAAGCTTCTTTATAATCTGAACCATTTTTATCAAGAAATAACAAGTGGAATTTTATTCAGAAATATTAGAGTTTATCTCTTTTATCTTAGTGAGAGTGATTTTCCTAAATTCTTGAGTGATTGAAGAACCCTTGGTTGTATCAAAGGACTTTCACATCCTTTGTGTGTTGTCTCCCTTGGGAAGAGTGATTCTTTCCTTCCACCTTCTTTCTAATTCCTAAATTTCTTACAAGGTTCTAACCCTAAATATCCTAAATTACCCTTTGTTGGTATTAGAGGAGGATAAAAAGAAAATGAGAGAAATTTATTTTCAAGAAAAGAGAGAAAAAAAAGCGTTAGTGAAACACTTGAGAAGAAAAAGAGTGATCAAAAGAAGAGTTAAACAGTTGAAGTGAGGGAGAGTTATTTAGCCATAAAAAGTGAGTATAATGTTTGTTCTAGATTTAATTTTTCAGATTTATCTCTTTTTAATGTAGATGACGAATCCGATTTGAGGACAAATCTTTTTCAAGAGGGAGAGAATGATGTGAACATGACCTATGATAAGGGCTAGAGCAAGGGAAGCAAATGAAGTTCTTCAACAAGTATTGTTGGTTGACCAAATTGTGTTTTGGATTAATCAATTAATGGGCTTTAGTTTAGTTTTATTGCAAGTTGTAATAAGGGCCCAATTTGAAATTTAGTTATCAGTCTTTGGGAGACCAAGAGGGTGAATAGCTGATTGACTTTTGGATGCCACAATTTCAGTTACAATCAATCATTAAGTAGTTTTCAATTCCTAGGTTAATAAATCATTATTAGCATTTATTTTCCTTTAATGAATATTTGTAACTCTGATGGCAAAGCTTCTTCATAAGTTGAATCAGTTTTATTAGAAATAGCAAGTTGAGTTTTATTTTTAGAAATATTAGAGTTTACCTCTTTTATCTTAGTGAGAGTGATTCTCCTAAATTCTTGAGTGATTCAAGAACCCTTGGCTGTATCAAAGGACTTTCACATCCTTTGTGTTTTGTCTCCCTTGGAAAGAGTGATTCTTTCCTTCTACCTTCTTTCTAATTCCTAAATTTATTACAAGGTTCTAACCCTAAAGATCCTAAATTACCCCTTATGATTCATATCACGTAGGTTTGAGGATGCTCTTTGGGCGCACAAGACTGCCTACAAGGCACCTATAGGGATGTCTCCCTATCGAGTTGTCTTTGGCAAGGCATGTCACCTACCAGTTGAGATAGAGAATTGTGCATATTGGGCTGTGAAGACTTGTAGCTTAGCTCTTGATTGAGCTGGAGAGGAAAGGAAGCTCCAATTGAATGAGCTTGATGAGATCCGCCTAGAAGCTTATGAGAACTCTAAGTTCTACAAAGAGAAGACCAAGAGATTCCATGACAGCTTAATAGCTAGGAAGAAGTTTCTTATTAGGCAGAAAGTGTTGTTTTTTAACTCTCGACTTAAGCTTATGGCTAGTAAGCTTCGTTCTAAATGGATTGGACCTTTTGTGGTTACAAATGTTTTTCCATATGGAGTTGTAGAGATCAGGAGCGAATCATCCAACAAGAGCTTCAAGGTGAATGATCATTGCCTAAAGCATTTTCATGAGAGCCCGTCACTTGTGGATGTCACTATGAAGGAGTGTGCACTAGAGGAGCCTACCATTGACTAGGGGTGTCAATATGGGTTCTAAACCGCGAGCCAACCCGGTTCACCATTGATCGATGTCATACTCGGTCAAATAATTAAAACAGATAAATGTAGTACTAAGAAGTTTTCCTAGGTCGTCTCCCAATGAACTACAGATCAAACCAATGTTCTTACACGAGTATGCAGATTAAACAGCATAAAAAGGGGTTTTGCATAATAATAATAAACAGTAAATTAAAGAAAATAGAATTTGAATAAAACATAAGCAATTGATTTCCTGATTCAAATGCAGTGTCACTTATCCTAAGTTACGAAATTAATTTGAAATTAGCCAACTAAGTGAAGATAAATTCCAAATTATATTTCAATCCAAAATTAATCAACTAAGCGAAGATTAATCCCAAATTAGCTTTAACCCTTATTCCAATATGAAATTAACCAACTAAGCGAATCTTAATCCCAAATTTTCCTTAACCATTATTCCAACATGAAATTAACCAACTAAGCGAAGATTAACCCCAAATTATCCTCATACAATTAAGCATTGCATACATCACATAATCTCATCTCTAACATAGAATTAACCAAATTGTGATATTAGTTTCGGTTTATTAAGCATAAACAAATTATAATTCAACACTGAGATTAGAAGATGAAGAGTTAAGAGAACAAACAATATGAAATTGAAGACCAAAACCTCAAAGATCTACTTGTATTCTCCTCAGAAAATCAATACAAAGATTTAGCTATCCATGGAAAATCGAAAACGCAGAAAAAGAGACATAATTAAAATCGAAACAAGAATTTAAAACAATGACAGAAGAGTAAACAAACTTGAATACAAATTGCAGAAGATGAAAGACGGCTTCGTGGTGTCATTTTCCCTTAACCCTCAATCTCTAACACATAAATAACCCTAACCCTAATCTTAATCTAGGTTTTGGGCCCAACTAGTCCACAAAACACATCATACGTTGGCTTCAGTGCAGGTCCGCCAAATTCAAACACGTGCAGTATTTTCAATACTTATCCAAATTAAGCAATTCTGGTCTCCCTTGAAATATTTTTGAGTTAGCTTTAAAACACCACCGTTTCTATTATTTTTGGAGGTGTAATGAATTTAGGAGACTTAAATTACTGAAGCATGTCCATTAGGTCGGCCTAGTGCGCTTGACCCGTTTTGGATAATTTATGTAAAATCCAATTTAGCTCCGAATTGAATGATTTTAGATCCTCTGGAAATATAAATGTGTCTAGTTTATAATGCTTCCATAATTATGATTTTTGGAGCTCTGTAGAAAAAATGATAAATAAAACAGTGAACCAATGTTAGTTTCCATATAGAATAAAATATCACATTTGGCCCAATTTTCCAAGCCCAAAATTGCTTTAAACTGTAATATGGCATCTGGCCCAATCTTCTAGGCCCAAAATTGCTTTACACTGTCCTAAAAATAATAATGAGCAAAAATTAGATCAAATAGATTCAAATTAATTAAAATCTGAATTATTGGCCCAATGAAGCCCAATTAATAAAAAAATTCACTAATAACATAAAGTTAAGCCCAAAACACTAATTAAAATAAGTTCAGAAAGGGAAGAAAATATGGGAATATAATGACTCATCAAATTAACCCACACTTAGCCTTTTGTACTTTTGGGAAAAATTAAGAAACAAAGCAAGGAAATAAATCAAAAAACATTAAACAAAATCATGCCAAGGATAGAAACAACGACAAACAAAAACATAAACAGATATACATACTCCTCAATGAAACCTGGTAAACAAAAAGAATAGACAACCTCCAACATTCAAAGAGTCAAAGAAACCAGACATCTATGGACATCATCCAAACAATTCAAAACATATCAAGAAAATCAATATGCTCAAGAGTTGAATGAAAAGCAACAAAACCTCACAAGATATGCACTATATCACTCAAGTGTTTAGGCTACTATTTACTCTCAAATCACTAATAAAAAACAAGCACCACATAGACTTGGCAAGCCTCTAAAATCAACAACCAAAACACATGCACAAAAGGATCAAAAGGTCTTTCCAAGGTTGTAATGGGGTCAAGGACAAGGTGGAGGATATCATATGGGACATAGCTAAGAACCTTAGGAATTAGAGGAGCAATGGGGAATAAGTCAAAAATAAACATCAGAGCATGCTCAAAGACCTCTAATACCAATCCTTTCAATTTCCTTTTCCTTAACAACACTTTTCTTTCTTTTGAACTTCTTTTTTTTTACTTTTTTTTTTGAAATTAAATTGCATAAACTGTACATTAAGGAACCAACTAGCCAGTATATCACCCAATGAAAACACACTCGTACACTTATTCAGTTATTCCCAAAATGATTCCAAAGCTCCAAAATTCCTAAGGTTAAGGTAATCATGGGTTTTTCACTTGAGGCTTGTAATGAGCTTTAAAAGAAGTAAAGGGAAACTGATGTGAACATGACCTATGATAAGGACTAGAGCAAGGGAAATAAAGGAAGTTCTTCAACAAATATTATTGGTTGACCAAATTATGTTTTGAATTAATCAATTAATGGGCTTTAGTTTGATTTTGTTTTAAGTTGTAATAAGGGCCCAATTGAAAATTTAGTCATCAGCCTTTGGGAGACCAAAGGGTGCATAGCTGATTGACTTTTGGTTGTCACAGTTTCAGATACAATCAATCATTAAGTAGCTTCAATTCCTAGGTTAATGGATCATTATTAGCCTTTATTTGTTTCCATTAAATAGTTTTCAATTCCTAGATTAATGGGTTATTATTAGTATTTATTTTCTTTTATTGAGTCTTTGTAATTCTGATGGCAACGCTTCTATATCAGCTGAACCATTTTTATCAAGAAATAACAAGTGAAATTTTATTCAGAAATATTAGAGTTTATCTCTTTTATCTTAGTGAGAGTGATTCTCCTAAATTCTTGAGTAATTCAAGAACCATTGGCTGTATCAAAGGACTTTCACATCCTTTGTGTGTTGCCTTCCTTGGAAAGAGTGATTCTTTCCTTCCACCTTATCACTAAATTCCTAAATTTCCTACAAGGTTCTAACCTTAAAGATCCTAACTCACCCCTTGTGATTCATATCAATTGGTATTCAGAGCCCCAGTTTAAAGGTTTGAACATCAAATTGATGGCAGAGGAGGATAAAAAGAAAATGAGAGAATAATTTCTTCAAGAAAAGAGAGAAAAAAAGAAGAAGAGTGAAACACTTGAAGTGAAACAGAGCTATTTTGCCATAAAAAGTGAGTATAATGTTAGTTCTACATTCAATTTGTCAGACTTATCTCTTTTTTATGTAGATGAAGAATCTGATTTGAAGACAAATCCTTTTCAAGAGGGAGAGAATGATGTGAACATGACCTATGATAAGGGTTAGAGCAAGAGAAGCAAATGAAGCTCTTCAACAAGTATTGTTGGTTAACCAAATTGTGTTTTGGATTAATCAATTAATGAGATTTAGTTTAGTTTTATTGCAAGTTGTAATAAGGGCCCAATTGGAAATTTAGTTATCAATCTTTGGGAGACCAAGAGGGTGCATAGCTGATTGACTTTTGGATGCCACAATTTCAGTTACAATCAATCATTAAGTAGTTTTCAATTCCTAGGTTAATAAATCATTATTAGCATTTATTTTCCTTTAATGAATATTTGTGACTCTGATGGCAAAGCTTCTTTATAAGCTGAACCATTTTTATCAGAAATAACAAGCTGAGTTTTTTTTAGAAATATTAGAGTTTATCTCTTTTATCTTAGTGAGAGTGATTCTCCTAAGTTCTTGAGTGATTCAAGAATATTTGGCTGTATCAAAGGACTTTCACATCCTTTGTGTGTTGCCTTCCTTGGAAAGAGTGATTCTTTCCTTCCACCTTATCACTAAATTCCTAAATTTTCTACAAGGTTCTAACCTTAAAGATCCTAAATCACCCCTTGTGTAATTGAGATTCATATTAGAAACATAGGCTCAAAGGGGCTATTAAGGGAATTGATTCAGAGTAGGCTTATTTGGCTAGAGGTTAATCACAACACAAATTGCCTTAATGAGCTCCAAACATGCATGTGAATCGAGAAACATCAAAAAGAGTCAAGCCAAGGCCACTGTGCAAGCAATCAAGAGGCATAACACATAAGAGATAAAGAATAGAGAATGGCTCAAAACCTCACACAGGGTAAATTTGTCACTTCCAAAACAACCTCTCAAACCTCAAAATCAACTTGACATGCAAAGAAGAACAAGGATTTCAATCCATAGAATATCAAGCAACTCATATCCAAGAGTGAAGTAAGTGCCTACTACCTATACAAAACCCAGAAATCAAAGAAAAATATGCAAAACTGTACACAAAACATAGAATAAAAACCTACAATCCTACATCTCCCACCCCACACTTAAATCAGACATTGTCCTCAATGTAAACACAATCATATCCACTAAACAAATAGGACAAGCAAGATAAAAGAATGGAAGGGGAAAGAAGAACTCCCTGATCATGGTGGGTCAATGATAGGCTCCTCCAGTGCATACTCCTCAATAGTGACATCCACAAGTGAAGGGTTGTCATGAAAATGCTTTAGGCAATGACCATTCACCTTGAACCTCTTGTTGGAGGATTCTCTCCTGATCTCTACAACTTCATATGGAAAAACATTTGTAACAACAAAAGGTCCAATCCATTTAGAACGGAGCTTACCAGCCATAAGCTTAAGTCTAGAGTTAAATAACAACACTTTTTGTCCAACAAGAAACTCCTTCCTAGCTATTAAGCTGTCATGGAATCTCTTGGTCTTCTCTTTGTAGAACTTAGAGTTCTCATAAGCTTCTAGGTGGATCTCATCAAGCTCGTTCAATTGGAGCTTCCTTTCCACTCCAGCTCGATCAAGAGTCAAGCTACAAGTCTTCACAACCCAATATGAACAATGCTCTATCTCAACTGGTAAGTGACATGCCTTGCCAAAAATAACCTGATAGGGAGACATCCCTATAGGTGCCTTGTAGGCAGTTCTGTGTGCCCAAAAAGCATCCTCAAGCCTACGACTCCAATCCTTCCTATTAGGCTCCACCATCTTCTCCAAGATCCTCTTTATCTCTTTGTTGGATATCTCAGCTTGCCCGTTAGTCTGGGGGTGGTAAGGGGTAGAAATTATGTGAATGGCCCCATACTTACAAAGCATGTCTTGCATGGATCTGTTGCAGTAATGGGAGCCCTGGTCACTAACAATGGCTTTGGGTATGCCAAACCTACAAAATATATGAGATCTAACAAAATCTATAACAACTCGAGCATCGTTAGTCCTTGTGGCCTTAGCCTCCACCCACTTGGAAACATAATCAACAGTAAGCAAAATATAAGAGAAACCAAAAGAAACAGGGAAAGGGCCCATGAAATCAATACCCCAGATATCAAAAACCTCACAAAACAACATAGGTTGTTGAGGAATCTATTGTCTCCAAGTAATGGCACCTCCTGCTCTCTGGCATTGCTCACAGGTGCGACAAATCCTCCACGCATCCTTGAAGATGGTGGGCCAATAAAAACCACAATCAAGCACCTTCCGTGCTGTTCTTTGGGAGCCAAGATGTCCACCAACTGTTGAAGCATTTCAGAAATGAAGGATAGACTCAATCTCATGATCTGGAATGCATCTCCTAATTACCTGGTCACTACACATCTTCCATAAATACGGTCCATCCCATATATAATGTTTAGCATCACTTTTGAGTTTATCAATCTGAGATCTAGATACTAGTGGGGGGAAAATAGAAATAACCAAATAATTAACAATATTAGCAAACCAAGGAGTAGGGTGGGAAACAGAATTATTAAGGAGCTGCTCTTCGGGGAAATCATCCCGGATAGGAGAAGTGTCAATAGCTCCCTCTATTCTGCTTAGATGATCTACCACTAAATTTTGTGCTTCACTCTTATCCTTAATCTCCAAATCAAACTCCTGTAGTAGAAGCATCTATCGGATCAAACACGGCTTGGAGTCAGTCTTCTTCAACAGGTACTTTAAAGCTGCATGGTCGGTAAAAACAACAACTCTAGAGCCAAGCAAATATGATCTAAACTTATCAAGAGCAAACACAATGGCTAAGAGTTCTTTTTCAGTGGTGGTGTAATTAACTTGTGCAACGTCCAAAGTCCTAGAAGCATAATAAATCAATCTAGGCAACTTATTTACTTTCTGTGTAAGGACAACCCCTAATGCATAATTAGAAGCATCACACATTAGCTCAAAAGGAACCGTCCAATCAAGGGCCTGGATGATGGGGCTGGTAGTCAAAGCAGTCTTTAGGCAATCAAAATCCTCCTTGCACTTCTCTTCAAAGTGGAATGCCACATCTTTCTATAACAAGCTAGATAATGGAAAGGCTTTCTTGCTGAAATCTCTGATGAACCTCCTATAGAAGCCTGCATGGCCAAGAAAGGAACGAACCTCTCACACACAAGAGGGGTAAGGCAGTTTTGAAATAACATCAATCTTGGCAGGATCTACCTCTATACCTTTACTAGAGATTACATTACCTAAGACTATCCCTTGTTACACCATAAAATGACATTTTTCATAATTCAAAACAAGATTAGTCTCAGTGCATCTATGTAACACTCTATCCAAGCTAATCTAGGCATTCATCAAATGAAGACCCATAAATAGTGAAATCATCCATAAACACCTCCATGCAACTTTCTATAAAATCACTAAAAATGCTTATCATACATCGTTGGAATGTACCAGGATCGTTGCATAGGTCAAAAAGCATCCTCCTATAGGTAAAGGTACCAAAGGTGCAGATGAATGTGGTTTTCTCCTAATCCTCAGGAGCAATATGAATCTAAAAATAGCCAGAGAATCCATCAAGGAAACAGTAGTGGGATTTTCCTGCAAGACACTCAAGCATTTGATTAATGAAAGGCAAGGGAAAATGGTCATTTCTTGTTGCTTGATTTAATTTCCTATAATCAATGCAGACCCTCCAACTATTTTGCACCCTTTTTGGAATCAACTCATCTTTCTCATTCTTCACTACAGTGATGCCTGTCTTCTTAGGGACAACCTGAACTGGGCTCACCCACTGATTGTCATAAATAGGATATATGATCCCAGCTTACAGAAGCTTGGTCACCTCCTTCTTTACCAGATCAAGAATCACTGGATTGAGCCTTCTCTGTGGCTGTCTCACTGGTTTAACTCCATCCTCCAAGAGTATCCTATGCATGCATGTAGATTGACTGATACCAGGAATGTCAGCTAGAATCCAACCAATAGCTCTTTTATGCTTTTTCAACACATGCAACAACTTTTCTTCTTGTTGGACATCAAGTGAGGTGGACACTATCACCGGGAGCTTCTCATCCTCGTCTAAATATGCATACTTGAGATTTCCAGGTAGAGGTTTAAGTTCCAAGGTGGGTGGCTGAACAATACTAGTGGACTTCACCTCAACAATCAAGTCAGATTCACATGTATTTCCTGCAATATGGTCAGTGCATTCTGACTATATAAAATCAAGGCCAAGAGGTACAACACCGAAAGCATTAGATTCATGTGCATGATCAAAATGTGTATCAACACTTATATCAGTCATATCAGCAGTTGTATCAATATTAATAGTAGGAAACTAATCAATACTAACTACACACTTCAGAATCAGTACATGCAATACAGGTGAAGGAATTATGCAAAGATGGGAAGTTAACATCATGAAAGAATTCAAGTACTTGTTCATCAATTAATTCATCAATCAAGTCAACATGAAAGATAGAATTATCCTCATATGGGTGTTTCATAGCATCATGGATGTTGAACGTAGCCACATAATCATCAAATTCCATAGAAAGTGCACCAGTATGGACATCTATCTTATTTCGGGTTGTACTTAAAAATGCCCTACTAAAATAATGGGTACTAAACTGTGGGAATACCCTTCTTCCATTTCAAGAACATAAAAGTCAGCAGGGAAAATGAGTTGATAAACCCGAACCAAAATATCCTCAATAACACCAGCAGGGTGGGCAGTGTAACCCCCTTACAGATTACATTTATTAATCCTAATTTATTATCTAAGTTAGTAATATTTTCAATATTCATAGAAGGTTAATAGAAATATACCAAGTGAACAATCAATTTAGGTAAAGTTCTATATTAAATCAAGCAACAAGTTCTAGTACAAAGTTTTCAAAATATTACAAGCCATAAAGTTATACTTATATGTTATACAATTCCCAACCTAAGCTCTGGATTTTTGCATCTGACATCTATCTCTTGAACTATACATTCCTGCATCACATGTCACCAACATATGGGATTGAAATATTTATGGGATTAGACATTTAATTTTATCCACAGCAAATAAAGCAAACATCCATACGATAAAATCAACCAATGAAACATTCCTTCTAATAAGTTCATAACTACATATAAATATACAACCATATATAATTTAATTTGAAAATTAATTATGAGAAATAAATAAATCAATCATGGAATCATAATAGAGAATATCATACAAATCATGAATAATCTACAATTTCATCATGCAATATTTTTATGATATCCACATGTGACTCAAAACGTAAAACTTTAAAATCATGCATTTGACTCTAAAAATATCATTTTTGACTCAGTGCTTCATGGAGACTCATATGAGTGTCTAGTGGAACCACAGCTTAACATCACCCTATCCGGTGATTCGGCAATACCCCACTAAACGTGAACAAGTAGATAGTAGTCAGAGTGTCAGTGCACCCAGCAGGCTACCACGACACATAATCAAATAAAGACTGGCCACTTATGGGATTGTCCATGCCCAAACACTCCCTAAACCAGAGGTCCAACCCCATAGACCAGAGGTTTTGTCTTACCTATTCTACTCCCCCATTTACTATCAGAGATACTGGTAGCTCAATTCTCAATCATTCATTCTCATACATTCTCTATCTCATTTGGCCGGCCATTTTCGTAGTCATATTCCGCTACCAGATGCTCTTGATAGTAAATTTTCAAGAAAATGACTCACATAAATATTTCCAAACTTTTGTTTTGCACATCATTATTACTACCAACCATCCTTGGTAACAACTTAATAGAAATTTCCAAATACTTATCTGTAAAAACTTATCTGTAAAAACTTTTCTGTAAAAACTTTTCTATGACTTCCAGAAAACATTTCATGTACTATGTTTATGTCTTGTATGAAACAAAACAACTTATCATCAATTAAGTACTTAGAAACATCTCATTCGTATATTCAAAATTTCAATTACAATTCATAGTTGTTTTAAACAAGACAATTTCTATTAATAATCTATTTCGTAGGGTTCAATGTTTTGTCCATATCTCGAGTTCTAGACCTCATTTTAAGATGATTCTAATTGTGTTGGAAAGACAAAACAATAACCTATAACTTTGATGAAGGCACTATACTCAAATTCGAACGTTTACTAAGTCATTTTTCTAGTAAACAAAGAGGTGGCAATATATTGTGTGGCTTTATCTTGATTATACTCTTAACCTTTTTCAAAATTCCATTTATGTCCCTAGATTGTAAAATGATCATTTTGCCCTTGAACATTTCCTATAATTTCATCCATGTCCCTAAGATGACTATTTTACCCTTGGACATTTTCTATAATTCTATTTTACCCTAAAATGACCTAAGATGACTACTCCAGTATTAGTGATGAAGGGCGTCAGTAATCCTACTTTGTGTGGAGGGTGGTCAAAATGGTACTGCGGGTGCCGATCACAATGTGCCCACAGATGATAGCCTCTGAGTTTGGGCATAGTTAGGGTATACTTCCGGAAGGTGTCTTAGTGTGTTGATGATTTTGTAAATGATCATAATATATAATTATTACTTCTATATCTGTTTTATTATATCGAATGATTTAATACTTACCCCTATTTTTCCATGTGGATGGGACTGCGATGGTCACTTTTATGTGGGACCAGATCAGGAATTGAGAGGTAGAGATGTGACTACTGGACAGTAGGGATAGTTCAGTAGGATAGCTTTGTGGGAGCTACTTTTACATGTATAATATATAAATAAATTATGTTACTATATTTTGAGGTTTCGTTAATGAACCGAAATTTCAGTCTATGTTACAATTATAGTAATATAATGTAAGATAGATGTCGTTATTTACTTGTTTACTATTTTGCGAAGGCATCATTATAGTAGCGATTTCTAGGGTCATTACAATAATGGTATCAGAGCGGTAGTATCCTTGTAAATCTGTGGGGATGGGTAGTGACCCTATGATAAGTTTGTTGTGCTCTGATATGTGAGTGTGTTTGAATGTTTGCTCTCTGTATTTATGGTTGTGTTTGATATAGGATGGCACCACAACCTCCTACTCCTACTCCACCGAGTGTAGATGCCCTAGCCAAGGCAATAGAAATGTTGGCAGTTGTCATGCAGCAGCAGGCTACCTACCCGCAGTGGAGGCCAACTATGACATTATCCTCTACTGGATTCCACCAATCAGAGCAGATGGGGCTGAGTGAGTTCATGAGTCATAATCCACCTCGTTTTGGAGGAGATTTGGGTCCAGATGCAGCAGAGAAGTGGTTGCGTGAAGTGGAGAAGATTTTTTAGGCTACCTTATGCCCGGAAGACAGGAAATTGACATTCGGGAAATACTTACTAGTGGATGAGGCTGAGTTCTGGTGGTTAAAGACTCAAAGGATGATGATTGCACGTGGGGAGGTGTGTAATTGGGAAACCTTCCGTGAGAGATTTCTGGAGAAATACTTCCCTAACAGTGTTAGATTTCAGAAGGAGACTGAGTTCCTGAGTCTGAGACAAGGTAATATGATGGTGCATGATTATTCCGTACGATTTGAGCACTTATCTCATTTCTACACACGTACATCTTTAGAACAGTGACTTTGCAGGAAGTTTGAGGAGGGCTTAAGGGCTGAGATCAAGCTCATGGTGGTTCCTTTCTCTATCAGGAGATTCCCAAAGCTGATGGAGAAAACGAAGACAATAGAGAGACTCCAGGAGGGAGGAGTCAGAGTGATGAGGACCCACCCAAGTGGGGTCCCGAGTGGGGGTAGTAGATCAGAGAGGAGGATGCCTTATTCACGCCCCCAGTCTTCCAGGAGTGGTAGTGTTACCCCAGCACTTCGATCATCGGGATCTGTATCCAGGGTGAAATGTTTTCAATGTGGAGGCCCTCATTATAGGAATCAGTGCCCACAAAATGCCTTCACTACTCCTTCCCAGACTTCTCGGCAGGTCTTTGCTACACTTGCCAGAAGCCAGGACATATGGCTAGAGACTGTCCATAGAAGCCCAGTGTTATAGTCTTAGCTAGGGCATCATTAGCACCCAGGGGGAGTGACGCGAAACCCATAGTTATAGGACGGGTGTTTGCCTTGTCAGGAGCAGAGGCATCGAGGTTAGAGAATTTAGTGCAAGGTGTGTGTTTTATCTCTGATATACCTCTACGAGTTTTGTTTGATTCAGGTGCTACCCATTCTTTTATTGCTGATAATTGTATGGATAAACTTAAGTTACCTGTATGTGACCTACCCTATGAATTGACGGTATCTACACCAGCAGCTGGACTGGTGGTGTCTTCCTATGTGTGTTTGAGGTGCCCAGTTGTCGTAGAAGGACGACAGTACAAGGTGAACTTAATCAGTTTACCTTTGAAGGATATGAATGCGATCCTAGGGATGGATTGGTTATCCACCAATCGCATTCTGATTGACTATGGAAAAAAGAGGTTGGTGCATCCGGAATCAAGAGATGAGCTTATTACATTAGCTCAACAGGTTCAGAAAGAGCTACAAGAGGGAGCTCAGTGTTATCTGATCCTGACTCAGATGGATGAAGTGAAGGATAATATCCTGGAAGAGGTACCGGTTGTGAGTGAATTTCCTGATGTGTTTCCATATGAGATACCAAGGTTGTCACCTCAGAGAGAGGTCAAATTTGGGATTAATCTAATTCCTGGTTCAGGCCCAATCTCTATGGCACCATACCGGATGGCTCCAGCAGAATTGGCTAAATTGAAGAAACAGGTAGAGGATTTTATGGAAAAGAAGTTCATTTGGCCGAGTGTATCTCCCTGGGGCGCTCCTGTATTGCTAACAAAGAAGAAAGATGGGAGATCTAGGTTGTATATTGATTATCGGCAACTAAACAAGGTGACTATCAAGAACAAGTACCCATTGCCGAGGATTGATGATTTGTTAGACTAATTACAGGGAGCATCAGTCTTTTATAAGATTGATTTGAGATCTGGATACCATCAAATACTGGTTAAAGAAGAGGATGTACAGAAGACGACGTTTAGGTCGAGATATGGCCATTATGAATATGTGGTCATGCCTTTTGGAGTAACAAATACACCTGCAGTATTTATGGACTACATGAACAGGATATTTCGTCCTTATTTAGATAAGTTTGTTATTGTTTTTATAGACGGCATTCTTATTTATTCTAGAACCCGAGAAGAACACCAGGAACATCTGAGGGCGGTGTTGGTTGTGTTAAGAGAGAAACAATTGTATGCCAAGCTTTCAAAATGTGAGTTTTGGTTAGACCAGGTGCAGTTTTTGGGACATATAATATTGGCAGAAGGGATATCTGTAGATCCTACCAAGGTAGATGCAGTGTTAAAATGGGAACCCCTTAAGACAGTGACGGAAGTGCGTAGCTTTGTGCGACATGCAGGATATTACCAGAAATTTATAGAGGGTTTCTCTAAAATAGCAGCTTCTTTGACAAAGTTGACCCGTAAGGATCAACCTTTTGCTTGGACAGATAGATGTGAGGAGAGTTTCCAGGAGCTGAAAAGAAGATTGTCTAGTTACCTAGTGTTAGTGATACCATATGTGACTCAATTTTTTCAGGTATATTGTGATGCTTCTATTCAGGGGTTAGGTTGTGTCTTGATGCAAGATAAAAGGGTGGTGGCATATGCGTCGAGACAACTTAGAATTCATGAGAGGAATTATCCCATTCATGACTTAGAACTAGCAGCAGTGGTGTTTGCTCTCAAGATTTGGAGACATTACCTTTATGGAGTCAGATTTGAAGTTTTTAGTGATCACAAGAGCATGAAGTATTTATTCGATCAGAAGGAGCTAAATATGAAACAGAGAAGATGGATGGAGTTTCTGAAGGATTATGACTTTCAGTTACTTTATCATTCAGGAAAGGCGAATGTGGTGGTTGACGCCTTGAGTAGGAAGGCAGTTCAAATGTCAGCAATGATGATGGATGAATTGAGATTACTTGATAAGTTCAGGGATCTGCATCTAGATGTAGAGTTTTGTGATACTAGCATTAGTTGTGGTAGTATTACCATTACTAATGATTTTCTCGAGATGATCAGAGATAGACAACAGGGTGATATGACGTTGAAAGGTGTTATGGATCAGTTAGAATCCGAGCAGACCATTGACTACAAGATGGGTGAGGATAATATTTTGAGATTCAGAGGAAGGATTTGTATTCCTGTTGACCAGGAATTGAAGAGAGCAATACTAGATGAAGGTCATCGGAGTCGTTTGAGTCTACACCCTGGTATGACTAAGATGTATCAAGATTTGAAGAAGGTTTATTGGTGGTCTGGTATGAGGAGAGATATTGCAGAGTATGTGGCTGCTTGTTTGACTTGTCAGAAAGCAAAGGTGGAACACCAGAGGCCGAAAGGAATGCTACAACAAATGGAGATACCTGAGTGGAAGTGGGATAGCATTGCCATGAATTTTGTTACTCATTTACCACGGACAATTCGGGGGCACGATTCGATCTGGGTGATAGTGGATAGATTGACGAAGAGTGCACATTTCCTCCCTGTAAATTTGAGGATATCTATGACTAAGTTGGCATAACTATATATTCGCGATATTTTTCGATTACATGGGGTACCATCTAGCATTATCTCATATAGGGATCCTAGATTTACTTCATGATTCTGGCAGACTTTACAAGAGGCATTAGGTACCCGACTTAGGTTGAGTTCAGCCTATCACCCCCAAACAGATGGATAGTCAGAGAGGACCATCCAGTTACTAGAAGACTTGTTGAGGTCTTGTGTGTTGGATAATCTAGGAAGTTGGGCTGATATCCTTCCATTAATAGAGTTCACGTATAATAACAGCTATCATGCTAGTATCAGAATGACACCATATGAGGCTTTTTATGGGAGGAGGTGCCAAACACCTTTATGTTGGTATCAGGATGAGGAGAAAGTGTTGATCGGACGTGAGCTACTCTAGCAGACTATAGAGAAGGTCCGGGAGGTATAAGAGAAGCTGAGAGCCGCTATGAGTAAACAAAAATCGTATGTGGACCAGAGGAGAAGGCCTTTGGAATTTGAGGGGGGAGACCATGTATTTTTGAGAATTAGACCTACTACTGGAGTATGAAGGACAATTAAATCTAAGAAGTTGACTCCCAAGTTTATTGGCCCATATCAGATTTTGAAGAAGGTAGGTCCAGTGACATATCAGTTAGCGTTGTCACCTCATTTGGTGAATCTGCACAATGTATTTCATGTATCTCAGTTGAGGAAATATGTACATGACCCCAGTAATGTCCTAGAGTCAAATGATGTGCAGATTAGAGACGATCTCTCCGTGGATGTGAGACCAGTGAGGATAGAGGATTCTCAGCTGAAGCAACTTAGAGGTAGAACCATCTCAATGGTGAAGGTAGTATGGGATCAGAAATCCGGAGACTTCACTTGGGAGATGGAGGATCAGATGCGAGAGTCCTATCCATATCTATTTCCAAGTAAGTTCATTTTCAAGGATGAAAATTTTTGTGGAGGGGAGATTGTGACGTATGCTTCTTTTTATATTATAATAATATTAATGTGCAAGAAAACTTCGTAATGATTTTTTCCTCATGCACAGTAAAATTTTTCTTATATATGTGCATACAGAAACAGGGGAGAAGGCAAAATCTAAATTTCCCTCTTATCCTTCTTCTTCTTTTGTCTAAATTTCAAGCACGATACTCTACTCGTGCAGGATCTAGTGAAACGGGAGAGAGTTTGAATTAAGTGGGAAAGCTTTGGTAGAAATACCACACTAGGTAAGGGGAAGTTTAATTCATTCAATATATGAAATTGAATTATTGGGTACTCTATGAATACCCTGTGAATAAGGAATATGAGGAGAGATATGAATTATTTGAATGTCTGATTTTAAAGAATTTCTGATTTTGATGGATTGTTCATGGTTTGAAAGTTTTTGAAATTCTTAAAATTAAAGATGAATTATATGGTAAAATTTTTGTTTTCAACTTAAATTAGATATAATTCATGTTTAATTTCAATTTGAAACTAGTTTGGTTGCCTGAAACTTAGAAATTGGAAATTTGGAAAAATCTGGTATGGTTACTGGGCGAAGGAAGAAGAAAGGGATATGGTGGGGATTTTTTAAAAAGATTAAGGGTAAAATATCCTAGGGACATAAATGGAATTTTTGAAAATGTTCAAGGGTAAAATAGTCATTTTTAGGACATGGAAGGAATTTTTGAAAATGTCTAAGGGCAAAATAGTCATTTTTGGGACATGGAAGGAATTTTTGGAAATGTCCAAGGGTAAAATAGTCATTTAGGGACATACATGAAATTTTAAGAAAAGATTAAGGGTAAAATAGAAATTTAATGATTTCGGAAATAATTTCGGAAATAACTTTGGAAATATATATATATATATATAATATAGAATGAAAGTAGCAGTTTTAAAGAATCAACAGTGTGTTGTGACGTGTGTGGGTCAGACTGAACCTGAGGGCTGATGCCCAGAATCAATCATGAGTCGTTATATATTGGCTACATTGAGTCGGAGGGTTGGTACCTAGAATCAGTCAAATACTATTATTTATTGACCAAAATGAGCTGTGAGGACAGGTGGTTCAGAATTTGGCATATGTGAATGATTTTTGTTGTGTTTGAATTATACCCGGGGTGGTACAGAGTACATTAGTGTAATAACTATGTCGGCGGATTCTGAATGAGGTCCTAGACTTCACTGATTGGTCGGATCAGGTAGACTACAAGATCAGGTGGTGAGAAGTTGATGGGGGATGGCTGGTGGCGCGCTCGGAGGGTTACTCCAGTATGAGTGATGAAGGGCGCCAGTAATCCTACTCTGTGTGGAGGGTGGTCAGAATGGTACTACGGGTGCCGATCACAATGTTCCCACGGATGATAGCCTCGAGTTCGGGCATAGTTAGGGTATACTCCGGAAGGTGTCTTAGTGTGTTGATGATTTTGTAATTGATCATAATATATAATTATTACTTTCATATTTGTTTTATTATATCGAAAGATTTAATACTTACCCCTATTTTTCCATGTGAATGGGATCTGCGATGATCACTTTTATGTGAGAGTAGATCAGGAATTGAGAGGTGGAGATGTGACTACTTGGACAACAGGGATAGTTCGAGTAGGATAGCTTTGTGGGAACTACTTTTACATGTATAATATATAAATAAATTATGTTACTATATTTTGAGGTTCCATTAATGAACCGAAATTCCAGTCTATGTTACAATTACGGTAATATAATGTAAGATAGATGTTGTTATTTACTTATTAACTATTTTGCGAAAATATCATTATAGTAGCGATTTCTAGGATCGTTACAAAAACAGATCACAACCAAGGATGTACTTAAGATAAATTATAAATTTTTAGTATATCATGTTAAAGAGGCGGGTTTAGTAAATATTTTTTATATTTTTTATTTTAAAAATATATTTCTAATTATATAAATAGTTTTTAAATTTTAATTTATTAATTAGTATTTTTATTAAATAAATTGAAAAAATTATTATATTTATATATTAAAATAATGTATTATAATTAATAATTTAAATTTAATTAATTAATTTGAATAATTTAAATTATAATATTATAATATATTTATATATTTTAATAACATAAAAAAATATAATATTTTTAATTATAATAATTTTTAATTTTAATATATAAATATAATTTTAAAATGAGATGAATTGATGTATTAATATTAAAATTGATAGATTAGATAAAATAGAACAAAATGATTCATAAGTTAAAATTACCTATTTACCCTATTATTTTTTAAAATAAGTTAAAAAGCGGACATATTAACTCATCGAACCTAACCTATTAATAATACTTAAAATTTTATAAGATTAGATGACATTCTCATCATTTTAAAAATAACATATAATTTTATGATGTGAGAGGAAAAAATGGAAAGAAATAATATATGTTGATAAAATATTAAAAAATAATAGATATTCTTTATTCTCAAATAATAGTTGTTCATATATGTGTTTTTAATTTTAATTTGGTATATGTACATGTTTTCTTTCGTTAGACATGGACAGAACATTGAGTTTATTAGGTACAATAAAGTTCGTTGCATATTTGGGTTTACACAAAAAAATCATATTTCATTGCTTTAACAACACGGGCCTTAATCATTGGGTGGACATGACTATGTTGTGTTATGGAGTAAACTCTATAAAACAGTGTTACGTTGGATACTATAATGGGTAAGGTTTTAAGTTCTTTAGTGTAATATATATACCAAATTTTCTCCTGTTCATCAGCCTATGAATAAGAAATATCAATCCACGGATAATTTTCTCCTGTACATTGTTTAACGAAAAAACACTAAAAAATATCATATTTTTTGTAAATATATCGATAATTATTATAATTATATATATATATATATATATATATATATATATATAATTTGTTATTAGATTAATTCATTTTATATATACTAATGAAAATATATAATTAATTTTAAAAAAATTATTTTATTTTTAATCCTCACTTTTTTAATATTTTTTCTTTATTAATTATGTTTCTTTTTTCTTATATATATATATATATATATATATATATTTTAAATATATAAATCATAATAATTATTTTTTCTTATTTGAATTATAATAATTATTTTATAAAAATTATAAATTATGATATTTTTATTTTTTCTCAATAACATAAAAAGGGTTAAAAAATCAATTATATATTATATATAGTTATATAGATTTTATATTGTTTATTATAATTATTTTTATATAAACATTTTTAATCTTATCATAGGGAGGTCGGGATTAAATTCTTTGAATTGAGTCAACTTGATAAATCTAGATGTAACTTTTTATATCTTGAATTAGAATCTTTTAAGTTATATTAAAAGATACTATGTATAATTTATCTCATATACAAGTAATATTTTTTATATTATTTTGATAAATAAATTATTAACAAATATTTTTTTCAAAATCCAAAATAATATGAATTTGAAATATTTAATATATATCTGACTTAATATATTATTTTAAAGTAAAAATTTTAAACGGTTTTTTTAACCATCTTTTTCATACACATGGATTATAATCAATCATTTGAAATAATATTTAAAAAAACTCAATTATCATCTAACTGTATTAGATTTTGTTGATTTGTTTAATACCCATTATTTTTATCAAATATACTATTTAAGAAATACAGTCTTATTTTAGTTACATGTTATATATATTTGGTGATGCGAGGCACAAATCTTCTATAAACTTGTTAATTAGGAGGACAATTACTCTCTATTTTCTTCTTTACAAAATTTAAATGAAAAAATTGAGAAAAAAATGAAATCCTCTGAAACAACAAATTTCTATGTATATGATTAATCATATTTTTTAACGATTAAGATTCATCTTACATATAAAACCTCATTAGTTTTAATACAGTTCTCGTAATTTGAGATAGAAAGCGCGTAATTCTATGTCACGCTTCTCCCCTGAAATTGCATTTTAAATTTTGACAAAAGGGAATACGACTAATTTTGATATATATATTAATAATTATTTTAGTAATACAATAATATAATAATATTAAATTAAAATAATCCTTTTTATAAACCCATGCACCTAATCTGATAAAGCATTAATTATTAAGTAAATATTAAAGTAAATATATGCTTTCTGAATAAGTAATGAAGAGCAAAGGAAGAAGAAAAGACTAAGCTGAAAGCAACCTAATTAATTAATCCCTAAGATGTCGATGGTTAAGCATATAGGTTGATTGATTATACAAATGTACCTTATTGGTGGTTGATTTTTATTCAAAGAAAAGAAAACGACAAATTCAACGTCAACTACAACATACTTTTAACAGTTTTGTAATGTACATGAACACAATGTACATGAACACAAGCTGTCAATCAATTATAAAACAAATACATATTTTAGATTGTTAAAAAAGAAAGATGAAATGCCCTTTTCACTATGATAATTCATAGATAATTTTTAATAAAAAATTTCTACTTTTATCTCATTGTTATAAAACATAGTCATATGCCTTATTAGCCAAGTCCTGTTCAGAAGCTTGGAAGGCATCGCTGTATTTATCCGAACACTCCTTCAATTAGAGGGGATCTTTACGGGGAATTACGGATTGTGGTCTCTTAAAATTTTAAAATTTTTATCTAATTTATGATTTTAGTCTTTTAAATATAATAAATATTTAATATATTTACTTATATAATTATAATTTTATCTTTTTAGTTCCTTTTTAATTTTATAATTCTTATATAATTTATGATTTTATTTTTTGTTAACTTAATTATTTATTTTTTTAAAACTTAATTATATATTTATTATTTTATTTTATTTTATTTTATTTATTAATAATATATTATTTAACTCTTAAAATCAATAATAAAAATAAGGAGATTTAGTATTTTTGGTCGAGTCCTTAGCAGTACCAAACAAGTGAGAGGACAGATAGAGAGAAGTAGAGGTGACATTGGTCATTTCAATCCCAACCATGATCACAGCCAAGCCCTTGGGGTCTGCGTTGCTGTTGCTTGGTCGGATTTCAAGGAGGAGAAACATAGATCGTAATACTTGGCGTTCTTGCAGGTTTTCTTTATCAAAGTAGCATCTCCTTTCACAAATGGTTCTGATGTGCTAGCAAGAGGAGAAATAAAAATATCTTACAAGCCATTATGCTCTACAAAAAGAACCTAGTAAGGAATCATCGTCAACCATCTAAAAGTATATTTATAAGTGAACAAAGTTTAGAAGTTATTTTATATATCAATAGACTTCTCTATTTTCCAATGCAAGCTGTTAACGTTGTAACGATAATCGATGCAAAAAAGTCAAGAAACAGTGTTCGGAAACGCGTTTACGTTGAGTTTGTCTTCCGTTTCAAGAATTAGTAATTTACCGGAATTTGGGCTTGAAGTCAGAGGACAAATTCTTGCAATAGTCCATGTAGGACTCATGTCACGTAGCTCTAATATTCATGAGTTGGCCCATGTTCTTGTGATAAACTAGGAATATCTCGTAACATTACTAGTAAGTTATTGTTGGTTAATAATAAGCAATAATGTATGTATCTTTGCAATGCACAAGTTGTGTAAAAGTGTACCGTTTTCCTATTGTACTACCGATGGTGCAGACCTTTCTCGACGAGGCTTTGTTGGTTTTCTAGCAAAAATCAAGAGCTCAAAGTCACGGGTCACAACCAAGAAGAATCTAAACTCTCAATTCCACATGAACGTTGCATTCACTACATGAAGAGCCAAATTCAATCACCAATTATTGGGATCTTCTAGATTTTGCTCACCTCAAAGGGGAACGAATCTTTGCAGTTGGTCTACTTTTTGTCAGAAGATTTTCAGTTTTTTTTTTTTTTTTAAAGTTCAATAATCCAAATTTTGTTGTCATTATAATATAAGAGGATTAATAAGCTGAATAGAAGAGGTAAGTAATCTTATAATTAAATAAAATTAACTACTTTCATGTTAATTAGAATTAGTATTTAATTGAAGAAAAAATAATTTTAAAAAAATAATATTAAATACAACTTAAAAAATTAAAATTCACTTGTATCACTTACTTTGTTTTTTTAAATAAATTTAATACAAAGTCAATTTTAAACGAAGAATCGATCGACTTGTTATACATTGTAATTTTTTGTAACAATTGCGAGAAATTTATAATGAGTAATTTACTTTAATAAAATATTTAAAATGCCTTATGAAAAAACTATTTATTTGCATAAATAATCTAAAAATAATTCAAATTATAAAAATTAATGAGGTATTTTTTATTAATTAAAATAAGAGAATTTTAATTTTTATTAAAAAATTATCTTTCTTTCTCAAATTTATGTCTCTTATATTTATATATTTTTTAACTCAATATTGATTAAAATATTTTTTACTCATTTCGACCTATTTTAACATGATTAATCTTACACGACAAAAATAAACATAATTTAACCGACTCGACTCATATTAACTTAGTTCAAACTTATCTAATATATTTTTACTATACTTAAATCATTTTGATTTCCATTTTGTATTTGTCTAACCCAACCTATTTATTTTGATTTAATCCAACCATTTCAATCTAACATATTCTATCTTCATCTAATCCTGATTAATTAAGTTATTCAAAATAGGTCAAACTTACCTTAACTCAATTTATCCCAACTTAACTCATTTTTGACATAATTTATTTCGATTTGGCTTCTCCAACCTAACACATCTTTTTTTGTGTAATCCAACTTATCTTATATTGATATATCTTATTAGGTTACGACTAGACTTAGTTCATCTTAACTTAAATAAAGTCAATATAATTTGATTTATCGTAGTTAAGTCTGATTAATCATAATCTAACTCATCTCAAAGTGTTAACTTAACTTTAACTTGACTTGTTTTAGTCTTTTTAACCTAATATAAATTGTATTGACTAGGCTTGACTGTAAAAATTTTATCTATCTCAATTTGACTTGATTCAAATTAGTTTGTCGTCTCAATCAAAATCGACTAATGTGAATAAGGGCAAGGGTGAAGTAAATGAATTTTAACTATAATGATAATTTTGATATTTAATAATAATTAAAATATTTTATTGAAATAAAAAATTAAAAATCAATAAATTTGAATTATCTTATATGAATAAATTATTTTTAAAATCGAAGAAAAATTAAATTTAATATATTTAAATTTCTTATAAATTATAAAATATTTTTCCCCTACCTCATTTATTTCATTGAGATAGGTTGTTGTTGGCTTATAAAATATTTTTCCCATACCACTTATTTCATTTATCCTCGAAGCTAGTTTCTAATCCAACCATGTCATTACTTTTTACTTCGTTTAAAAATTGTTTTCAATTTATAACTTTTGCATTGCAGTTAATCTTAAAACATAGCACCTCATTTATTGTTCCTTTGGTTTCAAAGATGAAGCTGGAGAAAACAAAAGCTATAAAAGGGATAATTAATTTCTTAAATAATATATTTAAAATAAAAAAATTTAAATTAAATTTTTATAAATTTATTTACTCAATTAAACCAGTTTATTATTCATATATAAAATTCAATAATATTATTTTTATATAATACAACTATTTTCTTCAATATTTTTTTTTATTTTTCTTTCTTTATTATTTTTTCTCTGTCCTCATATTTTTTTCTCTTTCTTTATTCTTTTATCGTTCATCTAATTCTTTTAATTAAAAATACTAAATTAAAATTTGATAAAATAAATCTTTTATTAATTTTAAAATAAAAACATTAAGTTATTTAAAATTATTATAATTTAATATATTATATTTAAAATTATAGATATTATAAATTGTTATGCTATAATTGTTAAGAAAAAAATCAAATATTTATTTTAAAGTAATGTTTAAATAAATATGTTTTTAAAATTACTTAAGATGACTAATGTTTATAAGAGGTAGAGGGTTGTTGCAGAGAGAATCATCATCTCCTCCCCAAGGCAGCTTGTTATTAATATGTAATGACAAATATAATAAATATTATTTTTATTATTTAAATTAATAAAATAATATTTTTATTCCAAAATTATGACATTGATAAATTTTATTGTGGTGTTCTAACTACTTAAAACTTGAGAAATATTCAAAGTTTTATAAATTATATTTATTATTCATATGATATATAAAATTTTATGAAATGATTTATTATTTTTCTATTATTTCTATTAACATAATTACACACGTCTTATATATAAAAACTAAGTATAATATTACTTATTTATTTGATGAAAGTATTAACAGAGTTTTATTTATCTCTTAGTAAAAATAGTTATATATATATATATATATATATATATATATATTAATTGAATTATAGTTTCTTTTTAAAAAAGCTATTAAAATTAATATAAAAATTTAATTTTTATAAATATAAATATGATTAAATAAAAAATAATATTTTAAAAATATTAAATTATATAATTAATTAATTTTTTTAATGTTTATATTTTATAAACATATTAAATTAACTATTCCCATTGAAAATCATAATTAATAAATTTTATTAAATAAAATATAAATATAATTTTTGTTTAAAATTTGTACACAAAATTGGAGAGACCTGATCAAAATCATACTAATAATATCAACACTACTTATAAGTAGGAAAAGATAGTGTAAAATTGATAATTCAGTTAAACAAGAATTTAGACATGTATTCTATTGGTTAGGTAATTAATTTTGCGTGTTGAAAACAGAGACTATTGATCAGAATATTATATTTTTTCTTATTTGTTTCTACTATAAATAGTGATAAGCATTTTTTTTTTTAGAATTGAAACCATCTTTAAATAAAAATATATAAGATTTGTTTCCTAATAATATCTATTGTTCAATAGTAAAATTTTATATATTAAATTATAAATTTATTATTAGTACTATTTCAAGTTAATTTTAATATTATTATAAAAATATAAAATTTGTTAAATAAAAATAATAATTTATTATTAAAATAATGTGTCAGCCGTTACAATAAGTTTATGCTAATTTCTATAATATAAATCAAATATTAGATATGAGAGAGAAACTGGGACAAGAGACAAAAATAATCTCAACATTGTAAGAGGTACAGGGTTGTTGGAGAGAGATTCATCATCTCTTCTTCAAGACAGCACCATTCAATCTTCTATTAATTCATTATTTTCAAGTTTTGCTGTCTGAGTGTGGATTGTCTTTATTAATTCACTTCCAACTATTTCCATCCAACCAAATATTTCTTTTAGACGTCTTCCCCATTTACGCGGTAAGTTATTGTTTTTTTTTTTTTACTTTTATTTATATTTTTATTTTCAACATTGATGAGATGACACGTCCCAAAAAGTTTGCTTGTTGGTGGGTTATTCCTTGTTTCTTCGTTATTATGGTTTTGATTCACTGTCAACTTTACAATTCAGCTCAAGTATTATCTGCGAGGAAGATCTTGTTTGGACAGAAGATGGTGAGAAGATTTGGTATGAAAATGAGAGACTCTGAAGTCATATTTCAACTCATGAGTTTCAATTGTTTTTATTTTACATCATAAGGTATATATATATTTTCTGCTTCTTCGCATGTGTGATAGTTGAGAGGGGTTTTATGTGCAGAAATATAGGTCTTGCCTCTTCCAAAGCGACATTGTATTCCTATATAGCAATGGAAAGTGTATGGGGCCTATATAAATTATGCTTCAAAGTTTACCTTGGACTGATTAGCTTGTGGGGAACCCAACATTGTTTTTCTCTCAACTATGAAGGTGATTTGCATGATTTAGTCTCTTAATTTACAGTTAATCATTTTATGCATTTATTGTATCTTAATGTTTGATTATTGTTATTGCATTTGAAATTAACATTACAGGATTATCCTTGTTAGAATTTCGGAGAAGAATAACTTCGGATCCCTTCAATGTTCTAATAGATTGGAATTCAAATGATTGTAATCCATGCAACTGGTTTGGTGTCAGTTGTTTTCACAATAGAGTAGAAACACTGTAAGTCTCTTATAATTTTTTTTTTATTTTTTATTATTTATATTTTTGTCAAAGAAATCTACACATGTAATGATATATTTGATGCCTAAAAAAGACGATCATCTGACGTGAGTGCAGCAATTTGTGATGCTTGTATGATTTGTGCGTTCTCATTACTTTTTATAGGGTCCTAGATCAACTATCTTTGGAAGGGACATTGGCTCCAGAACTTGGGAAACTTAGTCATCTAAAATCTCTGTAAGATTCTTGATCAACTTAACATGTCATTGAAAATACGGCTATTTTTGATAGGTTTAAAGAGTACAATTCATTGGACTTAATATTGTATTTCATAATAGAATGTATTTTAATTAAAACAAATCGTTTGCTTATTTGGAACAGTGTATTATACAATAACAAATTTGCTGGTGTCATTCCCAAAGAACTTGGAGATTTAACCAAGATAGAATTATTAGATTTAAGGGGAAATAACATGACTGGATGTATCCCACCAGAAATTGGACCGGTGTTGTTGTCAGAACAATTGTAAGTTAACTATTTGTTTGTTTGGTTGCATTTCAGTGTACCTACAATAAAATTTTATTTTTTGTATAGGTTCGTCTGTGACAAGAATTGCAGAGATAGTAATTATGAAGAGATGACAAAGATTAGAAAGTTTGCATATGGGTACCTTCATGTTTTATTTCCTTCCGTTTGACTTAAAAGTTATTGAGTTATAAAATCTCTGTTAAAAATTTTTTAGCTTTTAGACAATGAGAGAAAAATGATTTTCATGAAGTCACTAAATAAATTCCAAACTTTTTGAAATGCTGATACTTAGTCTAGGAATCGTTACGAAATATATAAATGATTTGACAAAATGATGATTTTTTTTAATGATGTCATTATTTAATTGGTTTAAAATCTGAGATCACAATTGTCAATCATTAATTTTCTGTTTAGGTAGAGTTTGTCTATACTGTCTTTCATATATACAGATATCATTCTGAACTTTGTCATAACACTGTCACACAACTGTATAGATAACTTTGCCATATGATTATGCATATATATATATATATATATATATATATATATATATATATATATATAATTTTTTTTGTCTAAAATACTATATTATTATTTGTAGGTTCAAATTAAGAAAGGTTAACGCTCCTGCTAATGAAGAAAAATGGTGTGACAATTTGACTAGTGAGTGAAAACCTTATCTAATCTGAAATTTTGACAGAGTTTTTTTCACTTTTAACCCATACCTTTATTGTGTAGGTTTTGATGAAAAAGATATTAACCAGAACTTAATAAATCTAGTCAATTTACGACGCAAGTTGCTTGATCAGTCAAGTAATCTTGCAGCTGCACCTTTCAGTGATGGACCTACTATACAAATCACCCCTATTCCAATTACTCAGAGCAGTGGAGCTTTCCCAGCTTTTCGTGAGAGACAGATATCTGCACAATATCCTTCTCCTTCTACTTTTCCATTTGTGGATCAAACAATTCCACAAAATTCAACTAATGGTGCTAATGGAAGATTATGGAAGTATACTATTATAGCAGCAGGATTAGCGGTCTTGTTCAGTGTTGTTTTAATCATGCTTCTTATCTGGCGAAAACGAGCCGCTAAAGTAATAAAACCATGGAAATCAGGAATAAGTGGAGAACTGCAGAAAGCATTTATAACAGGTATTATCTCAATAAATGGAAGAAACATTTGTATTGAATTGTAAATTAAATTTAAAAACTTAATTTAAGATAATGTCCTGTTTTTTTTTGGACAGATAACGTGTTGAAGGTTTCGATTAAAAACTTAAACAAATCTAAACTCAAATTATTTTTAAATGAATCTTGCTTCTGCCACTTAGTAATTATTAGCATCGAATTATATTTTACTATTTGGTTTCATGTCGTAAATAAGACCATAAAAAGAAACTAATGTTTAACATATTCTCCTTGTATGTAATGTAGGTGTTCCCAAGTTGAATTTGGCAGAGTTGGAGACAGCATGTGAAGATTTTAGCAATATTATTAATAGTTTTGAAGGATGTACAATATACAAAGGAACACTATCTAGTGGGGTTGAGATTGCAGTTCATTCAACCATTCTTACTTCAGCCAGTTATTGGTCGAAGAACATGGAGATGGCTTATCGCAAGAAGGTTTTCACAGCAAAATTTGAATTGGAATCCCAACACAATTTAGGAGTAACTTTCAATCCTTAATTTGCTGTTGCTAATTGTGTTGCTGTATTTCTTTTCAGATTGCTACCTTATCCCGTCTTAACCATAAGAACTTTACCAATCTTATTGGCTACTGTGACGAAGAACAACCTTTTAAAAGAATGATGGTATTTGATTATGATTCGAATGGAAGCTTATTTGAACATTTGCATGGTAACTACATCCTTTAAATAATTATTATCTTATACATAGTAAATCTGATATACATATTTATTGTCTCTTCAGTTAAAGAAGCTGAACATCTTGATTGGGATACAAGAATGAGAGTTATTATGGGGACGGTTTATTGTCTTCATTACATGCACCATGATCTGAATCCACCTGTAGCTCATTCCAATCTTACATCAATTTCAATATTATTAACAGATGACTTTGCTGCTAAGGTATTCACATTTCAATCTTGGTTCTTATTTTTTTACGTATTAGGTATTCAGTCACATGTCTCTATTTTGTTTGTTATCAGATATCAGAATTTGCTTTTGACAGGAGAGTATTACACTGTGCTGCTGCAGATGAGTCACATAAAGCTGAGTTGCCACCTCATCCTGATCCTGAAACCGATGTCTATAATTTTGGAGTGTTATTGCTTGAAATCATTTCTGGAAAACTACCTTACTCTGAACAAGAAGGCCATCTTGTTAATTGGGTAAATTTGAAATCTGTCACCTCCTAAAACTGCATTAGTATATTTTAGTATATTTACTTTGACTTCTGCAAATCCATTAGTCGTGTATGCGACTGAACAAAACAAATACGGATGAATTTTACAGGCTGTTGAGCACTTGAATGATAAACAAAGCGCCAAAAATATGATCGATCCTTCCCTAGAGTCTTTCAAAGAAGAAGATCTTGATGTCATATGTGAGGTGATCAAAGCATGTCTTCAATCTGATGGAAGGTTAAGACCAACAATGATGGACCTAACTCTCAGATTGAGGGAAGTACTCCATGTATCACCTGAACAAGCTGTTCCAAGACTTTCTCCTCTATGGTGGGCTGAATTGGAAATCTTGTCATTGGAGACCACGTAAACATCTAATCGAGGCTCAGTCCTGTACTATAGGTCAAATCTTTTAAACGTTTAACATGCAGTCACACAAAAAAAAATGTTCAAATTCTTTAATTAATTTGATTTGTTCTATCATCAATATCATATCAATTCTTTATGTTATAGATAGATTTTAGTTTTGACTTATGATATGTTGTAAATTATATTTTTTTAATGAAAATTGAAACGTGAAAAAAATGTAAAAAATATTGACAATATAATATTTCAGTCTCGATATTATTAATTCTAAAGCACAACTACTAAAAAGTTTGAAGAAAAAAATTAAACATTATAACTTAAATGAGGAATACTACAAGAAAATTGGAGGTTCACTAAGATAATTGTCACTAATAGGTTTCGAACCCAATATTTTAGAGTTAAAAGCTGATATTCTAACCACTAGGTTACTAAATTTTTCTAATAATAATTTACAAATATATTATATTTATATATAAATAAATATATATCCGTGTAAATATATAAATATAAAATATATAAATACAAATATATGTATATATTTTGATATATATATATATATATATATATATATATATATATATATATTAGATGTGAGGACGCGTTGGTGAAAGTGTGTGTCATGTTTATTAGAATATATTTAAAATTAAGTAATTATTATATAATTATAAATATTTAATTTTTTTAATTTAATATTAATTTTTAAAAATATATTTTAAATCTGTCAGCTAAATTAGTTGGTAAATCTATCGGTAAATGAACAAATAATTACAGACGGATATATCCGTCGGTAATTATTTGTTTATTGACCAATAGATTTATCGACGGATATATCCGTCGATAATTAATTATTTATTTACTGGACGGATTTATCGATGGATTTATCCATCGGTAATTAATTGTTCATTTACCGACGGATATATCCGTCGGTAAGACTAAATTCCACGACTACTCTATACCCGTTGGTAATTTCTATCGATAATTATTTATTTTCCGATGGATACATATCCGTTGATAAATATCATTAATAATATAAGATTTTCTTATAGTGGAAGGTTATGTGATTACACGTATTTTAACCTTTTAACTCTTAATAAAATTACATAATGTTAACGAGAACTTTACATTGTTTATTCAGTTCTTGTATTCCATATTGACTTTAGGTAAATATATATATATATAACAAATAAAATATGATTTTTATGTAATAAGGTTTGTCGAATTTGTATTATATTAAAATATATAATTTATTATGTGTATAGCACCCACACAGTCAACAAGATACAATATTCATATAATTCCAAAGTCTTGATGGGCATACCTGTTATAGTCTCACAGGACCACGTCCAGTGCACCCACACTATCGCTTAGCTATAGCAGACATAGGCATACCTGTTATAGTCTCGCAGCTAGGACTACGTCCATTGCACCCACACTATCGCTTAGCTACAGCAGACATGTCCACACTAGTTTGTTATTAGACTTCTTCGATAGGGTGGTGAATAGGAACACCAAGACAAGACCAAGATCAAAAGTCTATTAAGGTTCAAGCACAATATTAGTATAAATAAGATATGAAGTATCAATTCAAAGATAATGAAACAATAGTAAAAATTGTTTAATACTATCATTTGGGTGTTGAAGTATCTTTTATTGGCACGTCAACCACGTCTTGAACTCGGAGGCTCAAACATGTCGGATACGTTTAATAATTTAGAACAAGCCTTGAATGAGATTAGAAATGTATAAGTGGAGATTGATCTTTTGAAACGTTATCGATCTTATAAGAACATTATAATATTTTTTCCTAACTCAATATGATATAATGTTGTTTTACTTGCTCAATGAAGAATGATGTATATGATTCAAAATAGATTTGAAAAGTAATTATTTTTTCAATTTTCCATTATTTTAATTTAAAAAACTTATAATAACAAGTTGAAAGACCTCATCATTAATATAATACACTGTTAAATAATACATCATTAAAATATATATCAAGATGATTTATTTATTTTTATTTAACGTATAAAATTATGTAAGATTGGACCCGTATCATAATTTTTTTTTATCACTGTCAAAACCGGCCCAATTCTCCACTGTGTATGCCATGCGCTTGAATAAAATATTCAAGCTCTTCTCCACCAAACATGACACACCAACATTTGTCCAGAAGCTACGCGAGAGAGAAAAGTCAAGGTTATTCACCTTTGTGCTAGGGTTCAGAAACCCAATGCTTCCACTGTTCAATCTCACTTTTTCACCGTCACAATACCAGATAAGTGTATCTCACTCACTCTCTTCGTTCTCTATCTTTTGTACACACGTATAACACTCAATATTATATAATTTTTAGTGTTGTTCTATATATAAACTTAAGCTCTATATATTTTTTATTATATGAATCAAAGTTATGTATACTCTTATATAGGAGAGTATCCCATTGTTTACGTTACAAACGGTTAAACAGAAAACTGAACATATAAAAGCTAGGGTTGGAATTAATTTCAACATTCCCCCTTAATTCCAACATTGTAAACTCCTATTCTTTCTCTGAGCATCTTGAACCTCTCTTTCTTCAAAGGTTTGGTCAAGATATCAGCTATCTGTAGTTGTGTAAGGCAATAAGTCAACTTCAACTTTCCATTGTTCACCTGATCTCTTATGTAGTGAAATCAAGTCTCAATGTGTTTACTTCTCCCGTGTGAAACTGGGTTGTTGACCAGATCTATTGCTGACTTGTTGTCCACCAAAAGTTCAATAGGTTTTTCCAAATCAATTCCCATTTCCTCCATAACTGAGTTTAGCCAAACAGCTTGACAAGTTGTACTTGAACCTGTAATGTATTCAACCTCATATATGCACATCAACACTAAATCAGAGTTCCTACCACACTTCACATACACTCCATGTTCTACTGAACATTTTTTAACTTCATGACTTACCATAAATAAGTTAATTCTTTTGTTCCAGGCCCTGGGTGCCTGCTTAAGGCCATAAAGAGCCTACTTCAGCCGATACACCTTATCCTTTTCTCCTTTCTTCTCAAAACTAGGAGGTTGAGTAACATATACTTCCTCCTCAAGTGGTCCGTTTAAGAATGATGATTTGACATCCATTTGGAACATAGGCCACTTCCTCCCATTAGCTAATGCCACTACAGCTCGAATTGTTTCAATTCTTGCCACAAGGGCAAAAACTTCAGTGTAATCCAACCCTTTCTTCTGTAAAAAACCTCTAACCACCAATCTTGCTTTCCTTTTATCAATACTACCATTTGGATTTAGTTTCAACTTGAATATCCATTTTAAGTCTATACATGACTTGTTGTTAGGCAAATCTGTCAACTCCCAGGTTTTGGTTCTTTCAATAACACTCAACTCCTCTAACATAACTTTCTTCCATTTCTCTTCTTTCATGGCTTCCTCATAACCAATTGGTTCAGCTTCTGCCATTAATGCAAAGTGAACTAGATTTGTTTTGACTAGGGACCTTGGTGGCCTACGTTGCCTACCACCTCTATGTAATTATGGCTCCATATTCTGATTTATTTCATCAGAGATTTCAATTTCCACTTCTATAACTGCTCTCTCATCTTTAAAATATTCCACTTTTCTTTGTTTTGACTCTTCCTTCTTCTCACTCCAATCCCAACTTCCTTCTTCATCAACCGCAACATCTCTGCTTATACAGATTTGGTTGTTCTCAGGATTATATAATCTATATGCTTCTATAGAATGATATCCAACTAGGATCATGGCTTCACTCTTGTCTGCCAGTTTTGTTCTCTTAGCATCTGACACGTGTTTGTAGCATCTTGATCCAAATATTTTCAAATGCTTAACTCCTGGCCTAATACTACTCCAAACTTTCTCTAAAACTTTGTTTTCCAACTTTTGTGTAGGACACTTGTTTAGTAAATAGACAGCTGTTGAAACAACTTCCCGTTATAATGAGTGAGGAAACTGTTTTTGCTTTATCATGCTCCTAACCATGTTTAATATCATTCTGTTTCTTATTTCTGTCATTCCATATGTTGTGGAGTGTGATGTTGTAACTTCATGTTGCACACCATTTTCACTGCAATAAGTCTCAAATTTATTGGACAAATACTCCTTTCCTCCATCTGTTCTCAAAGTTTGTAACAGTTTCCCACTTTGTTTCTCTGTCATCAATTTAAACCTTTTGAAAACAGAGAACACCTCTGACTTTGCTTTTATTAGATACAACTAGATCATTCTGTTGTATTCATCAATAAATGTGACAAAATATTTATTTTGTTCAAGTGACAACTCTTCGAATGGTCCACAAACATTAGAATAAACCACATGTAGCAAACCCTTTGCTCTCATGTGCATCTGCTTCTTGAAAGCATTACTGGGCTGTTTGCCCACCAAACACCCTTCACAAACCTTCCCTGGAACAATTAGTGTCTCAGGCAATCCAATCACCATCCCTCTATCTGCCAATTTCTTCAAACTAAGGAAATTTAGGTGCCCATACCTCCTATGTCATAGCCAACTTACCTCCTCTATTGTAGTTGCCTTTAGACATTGATTTTCTATCAGTATAAGCCTTGTCTGAAATGTCCTGTTTTTTGCTAAGGGCGATTTCAGCACAAGTCTTTTCCTAGCATCATAAACTTTCAACACCTCTTCCTTCATGGAGACTGAAAACCCTTTCTGCACCAGTTGTCCTACACTCAACATGTTGCATTTCATTCCTGGTACATATAAAACATCCTCAATCACCATGATTTCTCTCCCATCTTTCTTAATCACCACATTTCCTACTCCTTCGGCCTTGATCACATTGTCATCTGCCAGCTTTATCTTGCTGGGTCTACTAGTGTCTATGTTGAACATCCATTCTCTATGTCTAGTCATATGGTTAGAACATCCAATATCAAGAAACTAGTTTTCTTGTCTAAATTCCTCTTCATTGGTAGTTACCATTAATACCACAGGTTCCTCCTCATAATCATCTTGAGCCACATGTGCTTTAGCATCATCTGAAGCCTTCTTCTGTTTCCCTTTTCCATGCCAGCAGTCTGCTGCATAATGACCCCATTTTTCACAGTTATAACACTGGATTTTCCTCAAATTAACACTCTTTCTTCGTCCTCTTCCTTTGCCAGTCCAGGATCCACGACCACCCTGCCTTCGCTGTTTTGATTGCTCACCAAATCCTGAATCTTGGGACAGATAATGAGCATCTCTGTTAGATCTGCCACCACCTCTGTTATTCTTCCATTTACCTCTGCAAAACCTCCTCTCTTGCTGATCTGGGCTTTTAAAGCCTGTTCATCACCTTTTTTCTCTGAACTCTGTGCTGAACGCTTCAATTCATGCGCCTCTAATGTGGCCTGCAACTCCTCTATTGACAGAGTCTTCATATCTCTACTAAATTCTTCAATGGTTGTTACCACATTATCAAGTTTCTCACTCAGAGTGCGTAAAACTTTCTCCACCATACTGAGTTCTGTGACAGTTTTCCCACAACTCTTAATCTGATTTACCATCAATTGCAGTCTATTAAAATAGTATGCTATCTTCTCCGAATCTTCCATTTTTGCCAGCTCAAACTGCCTCATTATAGATTGCAACCCTCACTTTCTTGATTTTTTTTCAGCACCACCGTGAGTCCTTTGCATAATTTTCCAGCATTCTTTTGCTGTCTTGGCCTTGACAATCTTTTCAAAATTCACTGGATCAATACATTGATACAAGAGACAACTAGCCTTGCAATCTTTCTTCTTATTTACGACTTCTTCCTTCTCCGTAGCACCCTCCATGACAACCTCCCACAATTCTTGATAACTAAGAATGACCTCCATTCTTATGACCCAATGGTCATAATTCTTTCCATCAAGAACAGGTAAATTTGAAAAGAAACCTCCATTACCATTTCTAGCCATGCTTGCAGCTTCTTCTTCTTCCGAGAAACAAACCTGCTGCTCTGATACCACTGTCAAAACCAACCCAATTGCTTGACCCAATTCTCCACTGTGTATGCCTCGTGCTTGAATAAAAGATTCAAGCTCTTGTCCACCAAACACGACACACCAACATTCGTTCAGAAGCTACGCAAGAGAGAAAAGTCGAGGTTATTCACCTCTGTGCTAGGGTTCATAAACCCAGTGCTTCCACCATTCAATCTCACTCTTTCACTGTCACAATATCAGATAAGTGTGTCTTACTCACTCTCTTCGTTCTCTATCTTTTGTACACACGTATAACACTTAATATAATATGATTTTTGGTGCTATTCTATATATAAACTTGAACTCTATATATTTTTTTATTATATGAATCAAAGTTATGTATAATCTTATATAAGAGAGTATCCATTGTTTACCAAACAAACAATTAACCAGTAAAATTGAACATATAAAAAAGCTAGGGTTGGAAATTACTCCCTATTAATATTACCTTTTTTTATTAACTTATACAGATAAGTATGATTAAAAAAAATTAGGTATTATTCATATAAATATGTTTAATGTTCTCTATTTATAAAATATTATATCTAATAAAAAACATCTACTATTGTTGAATTTTAAGGTCAAATTTTTAAATTATTTTTTTACGTCAAAGCATCTAAAATAAATTAGAGTCTCACAACGTAGATTTTAAAAATTCGAAAAATAAGTTAAGTTAAAAAAAATTATTATCTAAATTAAATCAGATTTATTTGAATTCATCTCATTAAATTATAATTTATATAAATTTAAGTGATAATAATTTAATAGACTTATAAATAAATCTATTTTATAATATAATAATTATTTTTAAAATAAAAAAAATATTATTTTATTAAAAAAAAAAAATATATATATATATATATATATTATAAATTAATTTTATAAGTTATTCATTTATTTTAAAAATAATGAATAAGATTTTAACAATAACTTAAGATTTAAGTTTAAAATTAATTATTATTATTTTAAATAATAAATTATTAAAAAATAAATAATAATAATAATAAATATTTTTATTTTTATTTTAATATTTAATAAATTAGTTCTCTTATAATTTATATATTAAATAAATATATTTTAAATAAAAATTAATTTCTTTAATATAATTTAAATTTGAAAAATTTATTTTTTGTTTTTATTAAATATTTTCTATTAATTATTTTGATATAACCATTCAATAAAAATTAAATTAAATTAAAAATTATTACCTATTCTAGATAAGATTATATCATTAATTTTTTTAGTTAGATTTTTAAGTTCAGTACAGACTGGGCCGTACGATTTAAGAGCCTGTCAACGATAGTCATCTTCTTCTGTCATAAGTCCCTTATATTCTCACAAAGTTTTTCTATTTGTCTCAAGTCTATAAAGTGACTTTTTCCTCAGTTATCACAAAATTTGGTTTATTTTCAAATATATAAAGTGAAAAACAAATCTGTCACATAATCATATCTGATAAAAAAAATGAAACAAAACACCATTAAAAATAATATATTAAAAATGATTAATATAATAAACAATTAAATAAGCACCAAAAATTTTAGGACTGTTTGTATCTACTATTTCTCACGAGAGCTTTTACAAATTTTTTCATGCAATTTAAACATACAGAATTTGTTTACGATTTTTGTGAGCCTTTCAAGTTTATTTTAAAATGATTTTGGTAAAACTTATTAAACCAAGTTTTTATTAAACTTATTTCACTAATTTTAAAATTTAATTTATATCACATGCTCTTTTATAATATTTTATCAAAGAAGTACTTGATTACGTTATCTATCTATACAAACATCATCCCACAGTTGATGAAAAAACTAGTTTTCAAATGTGGGGGAAACATCTTAATATTATTGTGCATCAAAATCTTTTTAAGGAATAGTATTATAGAAGATTAAATTATTGCGGGTCAAAAGAGTTATTTATAATTAAAGAAGTGTTTGGTTGTTGTGTTCTAACACGAAACATAAAACTTTATATTTGGTAAGCTTTGAAAATAGAACAGAATTAGACATGAGAAAGAAATTACACAAGTTGGATTAATTTAGAATGGTGAATTAAGTAGAGTAATATATATATATATATATATATATATATATATATATATATATATATATATATATATATACTTCACTGTTATTTTTTATTCACAAAAATATCACTTTAGTTATTCTGCAATACGATAAACTTTACTCAGTATAAAAAAAGTCCATATCTTGATATTACTTTAGATATGTTCTTAATCGACGTAAAACTTGCTAAAGAGATTATAATTGTGTGAAATAAATAGGAATATTGAACATGTAAGGACTTGATTTAAATTATTATATAATAATTACAACACATATAGGAGTTTAAGAGAGACCCTTGGAACATTAAAATAGTGGTACGAAATATTAGGAGTGAGGACATTGTTAGTGGGACACTATTATAAGGAAATCTTCTTTAAATAGTCAAGAGAACAACACAAAGGAAAAAAAGAAAAAAGGAATAAAAAACGTAAAAAATACATTGATATCTGTCTGTCACTCAAATGGCCACTAATTAGAGGGAAAAAAAAAAGTGTCTGAGAGGATTCCCTAATACGGAGGGAAATAAATAAAAATACAAAATTCCTAAATGAAGCATCTTTTTCAACCTTCCATTCTCCCAGGTTGGTTTTGAATATATTCAAATCAGGAAAAGTAGAAAACGAAAAGACGTGAAAAAGTTTTTGAATAGCAAATAGCTAAATAGTCCCCAACAGTTGTTACCATTAGCCACCAGGGTCCCTCCAATTTAAATTATTTGAAACCTCTGTTTCTCGTTTGTTCTGAACCACAGAAACGAACAAGGATTGAAATTGGTGAAGGGTGAGTTATTCTGGTTAAAACAAAACTAGACAAAGCTTGTTCTAGTCCAACACCTTGCTTCACTGCATCACCATAAATTAGAGTTGACAAGTGCTTAATATTACAAAAATGTACGTTTTCTTAAAAGCTCTATTCACGATGCAACAACAAAGCTCAATTCAAAATCAACATAAAAAATACAAAGTTCAATTCAAATACACATAACATGAAAACATTCTATTAGAAGCGAAACAAAGTAGGTTAAGTTTTAAGAAATAATTTGATTAAAAATAAAATACAGAAAAAATAAAATAAAAGATTTTGTATGTGTCATAAATAAGAATATTTGATAAGTAAATAAGGAACGTCACAAGAATTGGATAATTATTAATAAGATCAAATGATGTAAGAAAGAACCCTAGCAGAACAACAACTCACAAAAACTCACAAAGTAATCTGAATATTACGTACGTTCATTCTGAATTTCTAAATGTTTAATACAACTTAAATTTACGAGTTTATCTCATTGCAGAAAATAAAGATAAATTTAAATTCTAATATTCCAAATAAAGTTAAATTACTCAGATAATTCAATGAAAACATTATAAGGTTTGGGTCATGTGTTCAAATTCTCATTATAGAAAATAAAATAATAATAATAACTAAATTTTTTAATCTAGATTTCCTCCATATTTATATCTTTTATTTAGATCTTTTAATAGATAGAACTTTAATAAATTGAGGAATTGATATTATAATGGCTCTTATATTTTTCCTGACTCTCTTATCATAGTTACAACTAAATTTTAGATTGGATCTTAGGTTATGGAATTAGGCTTTATGTCCACATCATAACATCAATCGTATGTTCAGTGAATACGCCAGTTTCTTAGGCACCACTTGTAAGTAAGTAAGTGTGTAGGGGCCACACTAGAAGCAACTTATGGTGTTCGTTCTGCTGAAGCATTTTTTTGGGTAAAATAATAGGCACCACTTGTATGTGTGTAGGGCAGTGTGCAACTAAGTAATAGGCTTATTTTTAGGAGTGGTTTTCAGGGTAATCATTACTTTATCGATGATTTAAAATGCTTTGAGTGAATATTATCCATAGTATATTATTCCTTCTTAATTTCTCTCATTTTTAGCTGTTTTAATATAAAATCAACATGATATATGGGGGAATAGACCTCTTATTTTAAACCAGTAGCACTGCAAGGAATCCACTTTATTATGCTTTCATTATTCCCTCTGTAAATGGTGGGAGAAAAAGAATAATTTAAGTCTGAGCTTGATTAAGTTTCTTGTTTACTTTACGACATTCCACTTCGCAAAAACATGTTGAACTTAATCATTCTAGCTTATGTTCAATGTGAGGAAACGCCAGATCACATGCAGCGTATCATGTAGTCAATGACCTGTAATATTCTGTTGAATACTTGGAACCTTACTCTACTGGAATGACTTCCCCAGTTTCCAAATTCAAATCCAGTCCAACACCTCATGGTTTACAATAACTATGCATTCTTATTTTCTCATTGCTCGCAGTAATGTAACAAGACATGTGAACATGTACACCTCTTCATTCACTATAATCAAATTAAATTATCCTTACAATACAACATTTGGAGATACAAAAACAGTAGCATCTATTACTCCAGTGAAGGAGCAAACCTAAAATAAGCTTGACAATTGTTGAGGCCAAAAAAAAAAGAGAAAATTTAGCATACATACAACCTAAAAATACAAGTATCCTATAATCTTCCCTCATTCTTCTGGTACCTTAGTGAATGTAAACATGAATATTTTTTTTGTTTCTCTCATTTCAATCTTAAAAAATATCTCTCCCAGAGACAGTCAGATACTGAATGTCAGTATCTTTTTCTATGAGATTTCGAATATTGATTCACCATGTTTTCGGATACTAGTTTTTTCTACTTCAGCCAAGTCTTGTTGGTACAAACTTTCACTTTCCGAATGTATGTTAAGGGCAGAGTCAGAGAGTGTTCGTTGATACAGTTCAGATTCAATGTGTGTAGATTGACAAGATGAAGAAGCAGATTCCTCCGTAACCAAATTCTCCAACGCGGGCCTCAACTCAGAGTTACAAAACTTGTCATACTCTGCCTTATCCCCTCCCTTTTTCTTCACCTCCACCACCACCAAGGAAGGTGTCAACTCAAAAATCTCAGCAGCAATGGTCAAAGGCCCTTTCACACCTTCTCTACAACCCTCCAAGCTCACCCTGCAATCTTTCTTCCTCACCGTGAAGCTAACCAGCTGAGCAACCTCCTCCAATTTGGATATAATCTTAGACACAGGAGCAGAAGACACAAACCTGGCCTCATCCCCCTTTTCCTCGAACAACCCGGAGAGATCAAAGCCCTGAGAAAACGATATGATGTCAAATGCATTCAAACTCGCAGGCCTGGGCAACGAAGCATTACTATTAGTATGACTATTCTTCCTCCGAATTTCAACCTCAGAATCCGATGTCCCCAAATCATCATCCCCACCACCATCATGGGGCTGTAACTGCAACTTATCATCAAAGCTACAAACTCTATCATCCTCCACATAGAACTTGATCTGCTTGAAACCCTTCTTGAACCACCGATTCTCCATGATTTCAGGAATAGAAATCCTGCTCTGAGGGTTGGTATCAAGAAGCCTAGAGAGAAGTCTAGTAAGTTCAGGAGAGAACCATCTGGGACACCGAAATTCACCCTTGTAAATCTTCTTATACATGGCCATAACATTACGGTCATGGAAAGGCAAATACCCTGCCATCAAAACAAACAAAACAACCCCACAGGACCAAATATCAACCTTGGCACCATCATACCCTTTCCGCGCCAAAACCTCGGGAGCAACATACGCAGGTGTCCCACAAAACGTGTGAAACAGCCCGTCCTGCCTAATCTGATCCGACACGGCACTGAGTCCAAAGTCTGAGACTTTAAGGTTCCCATCCTCGTCCAGTAACAAGTTCTCGGGCTTAATGTCCCTGTGAAACACCCCACGCGCGTGGCAAAACTCCACCGCTGAAACCAGTTGCTGGAAGTACTTTCTGGCAACTTCTTCCTTCAACCTTCCCTTGGCGACCTTGTTGAAGAGCTCGCCACCACGGATGTACTCCATGACGAAGTAGATCTTGGTTTTGGTGGCCATGACTTCGAAGAGTTGGACGATGTTGGGATGGCGGACGCGGCGGAGGATGGAGATCTCGCGCTTGATGTGAGACACCAAACCGCCCTTGAGGATCTTTTCCTTGTTTATGATTTTGATGGCCACTCCATCCCCGGTTTTGATGTTCCGCGCATGGTGGACCTTCGCGAAGGTTCCGTGCCCCAGGAGTTTTCCCAGCTCGAACCTACCCAGCAGAAGGTTCGGGTTTTCCTTCTTTGTAGTGACCTCAGCCATGGCGGTGATCCTATCGCGAAAACAATGGAAGCGTTGTCTAGTGACGGAGCTCCATTAAAGGAGTGGAGTATTGGATAGGGTCTCTATTATTAAATTCTTTGCATTTTATGGTAATTTTGTGATATGTGCAGGAAAATTAAAGTAAATAAAAAATGTCTTTTTTTTTTTTTTTTTTTTTTTTTATATGTGTTTTAGTAGTTGATATCTTTGGTAGGTGTTTTGATTTGTGTTGTGTGTGACGTATTTGGTTAATCATTGACCCTGCCAACGGACAGCACTGGTCCAGCAGGTTTCTTACTATGTACGTGATAGGTAAGTGAAATGATATTGTTACTTTATTTAGTCTTCTTCAACCATATTTTGTGATTTTTTTTTTCGCGTAACATTATTTAAATATAGGTAGATAAAATTTACAAGATTAGCACATTTTTAATAAAAAAAATCAGTGTTTGATCTGTTGCAAGCTACATATATTTTTAATAATTTTTAAAAAATAAATATTAATATATATATTTTTAAAATATTTATTTATAAATTATATCAAATCAATATAAATATAATTTTACATATCATAAAAATATATTTATATAATTATATTATTAATATATTTTTATAAATATAGTAAATACAAATATATTTAATATATATATATATATAATATTTAAATATTTATTATCTTTTTATAAATATAATAAAATTTAATAAATATATTATATCTTTCTAGATAATATTTTTATATAAATAAATTATACATATTATTTAAATATATTTTTGATATAAAATAACTTTAGTAAGTAAAAATAATATTTTTTTATAGAAATATGATAAAACATTTTTATTAATATAATATAAAATAATTTTAATATAAAATTACATATAAATATTTTTATTATATTTTAATATATTTATATATATTTATATAAATATGAAAAATACATATTTATATTTTTTTATATACATTATAACTTTATTAAATATAATATATAATAAATATAAATATATACTTTTATATATATATATATATAGATTACAATATTAAAAAAATACAAATAAATTTAATATTTAAATAAATTTAATAAATATGAATTTATAATATATATATATATATATATATATAATAAGATATTTAATAAATACATATATTTGTATATTTAAACTTAAATTTACTTATCATGACCACCTAATTCTTATGTCACTCACCACTACAAGAATTTAGTGACTAAAATTTCAGTCGCGTGCTTACCCTTTTTATATTTAGTGACTGATTTAGTGACTAAAATTTCGGTTTTTGCATCCAGCATAGATCCTCCTGTTGCAGTATCTAATAACATCTTTGTATCATGTCGCAGGCCAGTATAGAAAATGTTCAATTAAGCAATGTCTTCAAATCCATGATTTGAGAATCTTCTCATCAGTGATTTAAATTTCTCCCATGCTTCACAAAAAGATTCATCTTCTCCTTATCTGAAAGTAGAGATGTCGGATTTTGCCTTGATGTAGCAGGAAAGTGGAAAAAATATGTTCAAGAACTTCTCTTCTACATTACTCTAGTTAATTAAACTCTGATTAGGATGTGCCTTCAGCCACTCCTTTGCCCTACCTGCCAAAGAAAAAGGAAATAATCTCAAGTATGCAGATTCAATATCTGCTACTCTAAATTCCATGGTACCAATTAAATCATAAAAAGTAGACAAGTGAATGTAAGGGTCTTCATGATCCAATCCAATGAATTGATGAGAACTAATCAAGCTTAAGAAAACTGGTTTCATCTCCAATGTTTGGTTGTCCGGTATTGCAATGCTAGAGAAGTGTCTCAGACCTTGCTGCATAACATAATCTCTAAGTGTTCTTCTAGGTGAATTTGGATTTGGATTTTGATTTGCTCCTTCCTCCACCATGTCTTCTATGATTGGGTCTGGTAAATTGAGTGTAGGAGAAGGGTTAACAGATTCTCCTATTCCTTGTTCTTGAGTTTCTCTTCTTCTTCTACCCCGGTTCCTCCGAGCAGTTTTTTCAATCTCCGAATTAAATTCTAACTGCTTTGAAGATACTTGTCCTCTTAAACGTATAAATCAAAGAATAACTCAAGCAAAGATTAGCATAGGACAATAATTAAGCAAAATAAAACTGAAAAAGTAAAACAAAAACAGAAATAAAAATAAAATACTCAATAAGCTAAACAAAGAATTCTCAAAGAACGCCGTCCCTGGCAGCGACGCCAAAAATTCTTGTTGAATTATTGACAAGCGTACCAAATTTATCAATCGCAGTATAGTATTTTGATTAAATAAAAGTCGATCCCACAAGGAACAGTTTCAATAGAAATTTCCAATTATATGCTTATTAAGTAGATTAAAACAAAGTGGATTTTGCATAAAGAGTTGTATTGAAATTAAATGACAAAGAACTGTAAATTGTTGAGAAAATATCAATTAAAGGCATTTAGGATTGACTTCCTTCCTTATCCCTCTTTTGCAGTGGATATGTCAATTAAGCACATTAATTAACCTAACAATGTTGATGTCACCTACTCAAATCATCCATCTTGATTTCTCACACATGAAATTCATAAGAAAACCTAATAAATATTGATTTCGCACACAATTAAGAGATTTTCCAACATTAAGTTTAAGGTGTTAAGCAATTGATACATTCATTCCATTCCTGGCAATTAACGTAACACATATTCTTACTGTGATCTAGGGTTCAAGATATATTTTTCAATCATATCTCAAACATCAAGAATAAATCATTCCAAAGCATAGAAGATAAGAATAACAACATCAAAGCATAGATTAATATCTCAAAATATCACCAAGATAAAAGAGTTCAAAGGAAGTAAACCGAATTCCAAGAGAATAAAATTAGCCACTCATGTTGGCCATTACAATATTCCAAATGTGGAAGAAGTGAATAATTGATGAAGATTGGATGAAACCCTAGCAGTAGTCGCTCCTTTTCTCCCCAAAACCACTTTTTTTTTTCTCAAAACACATCTTATCTTTTTATAGGAAAAATTGGGCATCGCGTCTTTTGCTCAAGCGAAAATTCCCTATTTTCGCTCAAGCGAATTTACTTGCGCTTGAGTGACTGACTTCTAGAGAAGAATAACTGATATTCGCTCAAGCGAATTTACTGGCGCTTGAGCAACTGACTTACAGAGAAGAATAACTGATATTCGCTTAAGCAAGAATCCATCTCGCTCGAGTGACTTCCATGCTGAAAATCTTCTTCCTTCTTCCAGTTTTGCTCCAATTATGCTGATAATTATGCTCCTTACTCTTGTATCAAGGTATTCTCAAATTCATCCTACATTGGGAGAAAAATATATTAGAATTAACATAAGTTAAGTGATTTCATAACAATTCAAAGCATAATTATATCAACTTTTTACCACTTAACAATTATTAGTCATATATATTTAATTGCAAAGCTTGAAATTTATGTTCCATACAAATTTTAATGATCTTTGTCTTTTATTATGATTATTTATGGGACTGATTATTTATACACTTTCTAATTATTATCCCTTCTTTATTTGTAAAGTTGTTCGTTCGTAATGTGTTGTTAAGTTCTTCAGACATGTCTACTTCCACCATCTTAGGTTTCCAACTGTCAATATCTTCGTACCGCAGACAGTTTTAATGGCAGAGGTATAATTTATAGCAAGACCTATAAATGTTGTATTAGAGGTTTTATTAAAATGTAATTATGTTGTGGATAATTAAATGGTATATTATTTATTAAAATAAGTCATTTGTTGGCATATGACAGAACATGGATGTTCGTGAAAATTGTAGTTGGATGTATAATAGACTTGTACCTGGTCAAAAAGGGTATACTAATGCATTTTTAAATGGTGTGACTGAATTTAACACTTGATGGATATGGGTAAATCACTTCAATTTTAACAATGTTATATTTTATTCACATTCTATAAAACTTGTACTTTATGACTTTATTTGTGTTGTAGATTTTTGCCTTCATACTTTGCAACTAATGCCATTGGTGATATTTTCAAAAACCATTACACTGATGCATGACCATCATGGAAAAAGGTACTTGAAGCTATTCGAGACATGTGGTTTAGTGTGTTCATGGTATGTATGTATATTAGTTCTTAACTTTAAAATAAGTTCTAATTATTGAATGTACTATAACATTTACTTGTTTTGTTTGGGTACAAAGAAAATATACTATTTTTTCACCTGATCATAGGTTGGCTAGAAGGAACTTTGAAATGTGAGATGCGAACATATTGAAAAGTTCACTAAACAAGGCACGCATGATAATATAAAAGCCAAATTGGCTTGCAGAAGATGTATGGGATATCTTATGCCAACATTGAGGATCAACACAATTCAAAGTAAAAAGTTTGACTATAAAAGCAAATCGAGCTTGTGATTGTGGTGGACTTGCAATGTCAATCCATATTGCTGGCTCCATTAGCACTTCTCAACGTAGAGAAAATTTGGTAAACTTTGATTTATACTGGTTTATGCATGTATTGGTCCTATGCCAGAGGATGAGTCTGATATTTCATCTGTTTGTGTATCACCCTTGAATCCAATCTTCGTAGCATCAGTGTTCTCCTTCACATAAGAAATATTCTGAGTATCTTTTGTTTCACTCATTTTAGTGTTACTGTTGTGTGTTTCATTTGATGCCACATATTTTGTTATCTTTTCTAATTCACCACCCTCTATATTAGAAGATTCACCTGCAGTTGCATCTCCCTTTTATATTTCAACAAGGACTATTGAGTTAGAACCCGAATTGTTTTCTTCAGAGACCCTATTGCCACCCTGCACTAATCCTTATGTTGGCACATTTTTTACATCTTCACTAACTGTTGTGTTCACGGTACCATTTTGAGTTTGGTTTATGTGAATTATATCGTTGGACTACATTTAAGTATGAAAGGAATGTAACATTAGTCAGTTCAAATTTGATTGCATGATGTTGTTTATGCTGTAAGAGAAAAATAGTTATTACATTACATATAGTCATGACTTGACAAACTTGTTTTCTTTTATGGTGGATATTGCACTTCTAAGTTTTTGTTCTTAATCATATATTTAGACAAAGTTGAATGGAAAACCCCCTACCCCATCAGAGTTGTTTCGCAAAACACACCAACGAAAGGATAACACAAGGGTGGATCAAAGATCAAGCACATGTGGATGTAAGTTCCTTATTTTTCTTTATATGTTAATTTCTTAAACAATTGTATACTTTTTGTTTTGTTTTTATACAATTAACTACTATTCTATTTTAATTTTTATAAGCGGAGTTTAGTCGTGCATGGGAAAAAGCCATCCAATCAGGATCTATTGCAGGAGGCTCTCAGCTCGATGAATTACGGGTTTGGTGTAAAGTTGCTCGGAATAAACAAAGGCAAGGTATATAGGCTTGGATCTGAGTCAAGCAAAACAATTGGGAGAAATCTTTGTCAGGACTCTACTTCATCATCTGTCCAGCTTATGAGAGAGGAGATTGAACAATTAAAACACAAGTTACAGGAAGTTGAGACTGAAAGGGATGATCTCCGTGGAAGAATGTTAACCAATGATAGACAAATTTAGAAAAATGATAAAATGCTACTCCTCTTGATGGAGAAGATGGATGTTCAACTTCCTGAATTCTGAACTGATACTTCTATTATATATATTGTATTTGTTTTGTTAGTTTATGACATCTTTAGAATTATATATTGTATTTGTTTTGTTAGTTTCGACATCTCCGAATTGAATCTTACTTTAATTTATTCTACTTATTTTTAGATTGAATTTTCAATATGTAAGAAAATATTTAATCTATCAATGATGAATTTATGTAGAACAAAATTTGTGGTATTATTTTGATGGTTATCTCGGGTAGTATAATTTTGATATATTTAATACAATATATAATGTATTTCATATTCCTTAATCATGTTTATCATTATTTTAAAAAATAAAAATAAAAAAATAAAGTTAGTGACCGATATAGTGACTGATTCGATCGGTCACTGAATCGGTCACTAATTCAGTCACTAATTCGGTCACTAATTTGATCATCGAGTTGGTCACTGATTCAGTGAATAATTCGGTCACTGAATCAGTCACTGATTCGGTCACTAATTTGGCCACTGATTCGGCCACTAATTCAGTCACTGAATCGGTCACTGAAATCAACGACCAAGGAAAGAGTGACTGATTTGAGTTGGTTACTATTTCGGTCACTATTTTAGTTAGTGACTGATTTTGGTTATTTAGTGACCAAAAATTTGGTCACTATTTGATGTTTTTGTTGTAGTGCACATGTCTATCTAAACTCTCCTACCACTCACATGACTACCTAACTCTCATGCCACTCATTACTATATAAAGTCTACTTTACCATCACTTCTCACACCAATTGCTCATACCTTACCATCATTCCCCACACCAATTCCTCATAAGTTTAGACTTCGTCTATCCCTTCTCTAGCCTTCTACACTTTCATCATTTTTATTGTTTTTTATTTCATATGGATTCTTTCAATCAAGCAGTTATCTTTGATGATGGTGACATTGTGACTTGCCCTCAAACAGGGATTTTATTTCGTAGTAACAATGTTATCATGATGTGAATTCATAAATAAATGACATTTGAGCATTTCAAACAAATGGTTCTACAAAAATGTTGTCAATCTTCCCATGAACAACTTTTAACCATCATGTACAGATACCCCATCCAAGTTTATGGCTCACATGTGTATTACACTGCAAGTACGCTTCAAGACGACGAAAATTTAGAAGGACTAATCGACATACAAAACACAAACCCAACATTGATAGGAAGTGAGATATGTACAACCTACCATCGAGGTAATCTTTCTGTTCTTAACCAATACCAAGATCAACACCATCACTCACAAACACAACCCACAACTCAAACATTTTTTCTAGCGTAGCATTATTTGAACATAAAAATTCAAATATAGCATATCGTAGGTAAAATTTACACGATTAACACACTTTTGATAAAAAGTCGGTGTTTAGTCTGTTGTAAGCCAAATTCGACATATATTTTTAATAATTTTTTAAAATAAATATTAAATATATATATATATATATATATATATATATATATATTAATTATTAAATATCAAAAGTGTGCTAATTGTGTAAATTTTACCTATAATATGCTATATTTGAATATTTATGTTCAAATAATGCTACTGCTGAAAAAATGTTTGAGTTGTGGGTTGTGTTTGTGAGTGATGGTGTTGATCGTGGTATTGGTTAGGAACAGAAAGATTACCTTAATGGTAGGTTGTACATATCTCAGTTTCGGCTAATGTTGAGTTTGCGTTTTGTATGTCAATTAGCCCTTATAAATCTTCGTTGTCTTGAAGCTTACTTGCAATGTAATACGCATCTGAGCCATAAACTCAGATGGGGTATCTGTACGTGATGGTTGAAAGTTGTTCATGGGGAGATCAACCATATTTTTGTAGAACCGTTTGTTTGAAATGCCAAATGTCATTCCTTTATGAATTCACATCATGATAACATTGTTACTACGAAATAAAACCTTGAGGGCAAGCCACAATGTCACCATCATCAAATATAATTGCTCAAATGAAAGAATCCATATGAAAGAAAAAACAATAAAAATGATGAAAGTGTAGAAGGCTAGAGAGGAGATAGAGGAAGTATGAACTTATGAGGAATTGGTGTGGGGAATGATGGTAAGGTACGAGCAATTGGTGTGAGAAGTGATGGTAAAATAGACTTTATATAGTAATGAGTGACATGAGAGTTAGGTAGTCATGTGAGTAGTAGGAGAGTTTAGGTAAACATGTGAGTGACATAAGATTTAGGTGGTCATGCGAATGGTAAGTAAGTTTAGATAGGCATGTGAGTGACATGAGAGTTAGATAGTCACGTGAGTGGTAGGAGAGTTTAGGTAGACATATGAGTGACATAAGAGTTAGGTGATCATGCAAATTGTAAGTAAGTTTAGATAGACATGTGAGTGACATGAGAGTTAGATAGTCATGTGAGTGGTAAAAAAGTTTAAGTAGGCATGTGAGTGACATAAGAGTTAGGTGGTCATGCGAATGGTAAGTAAGTTTAAATATACAAATATATGTATTTATTAAATATCTTATTATTATATATATATATATATATATATATATATATTATAAATTCATATTTATTAAATTTATTTAAATATTAAATATATAATTTTAAATTTATTTGTATTTTTCTAATATTGTAATCTATATATATTTATAAAAGTATATATAAATATATTAAACATATAATCTTATTATATGTTTAATATATATATATATATATTATATAAATTCATATTTATTAAATTTATTTGTATTTTTTTAATATTGTAATATATATATATATATATATATATATATAAGTATATATTTATATTTATTATATATTATATTTAATAAAGTTATAATGTATATAACAAAATAATGTATTTAGTTATAAAAATATATATAAATATATTAAAATATAATAAAAATATTTATATATAATTTTATATTATATTAATAAAAATGTATTTATCATATTTCTATAAAAAAATATTATTTTTACTTACTAAAGTTATTTTATATTAAAAATATATTTAAATAATATATAATTTATTTATATAAAAATGTTATCTAGAAATATATAATATATTTATTAAATTTTATTATATTTATAAAAAGATAAATAAATATTTAAATATTATATATATATTAAATATATTTATATTTACTATATTTATAAAAATATATTAATAATATAATTATATAAATATATTTTTATGATATGTAAAAAAATATTTATATTGATTTGATATAATTATATAAATAAAAATTTAAATATATATATATATATATATATATATATATATATTTGAAAAAATTATTAAAAATATATGTCAAAATTTGGTTTGGAATAAACGAAACACTGACTTTTTATCTGCTAATAGTGTAAATTTTACCTTTGAATATTTATGTTCAAATAATACTAGAAAAAAAATCTACAAATATATGTTGTCTGCTTGTACGTAAATAGAAAGTATAAGACTATTAAATTATTTAATATTATTGATAAAGGAATTATTTATTCCAAGGGAACATAGACGTGAATGCATTCATGTGTATCTCATCTTATCTTATTTAATAAATAACAATTTAATATTTACATTAATTTTAATTTTAATTTTATATAAACGAAGTCTATTATTATTTTAAAAAATAATTAATAAAATATATTATATTTATCAACATATGAATTTGATTTTGTGAAATTATATATTGAATAATATTATTTAAAATGAAATAATTTTTATGTAAGAGAAGAAGTTGTTATGAATAAATACTTAACTTTTATTTGATAAAAAAAATAATCTAATGAAAAATGACAGTGAAAAACAATTATAAAAATATTTTATATGATAATGTAGATAATAAAATACTTGATTAAAAATATAAAAAAAGTAATAATTAGTATGCTTATTATTGGGTTAGATGTGAAATTTAAATTATTTGATATTATAACTTGTAAGATTCTGATTCGAAAGTAAATTAATAAAATTTAGTCATGACTAACCATAAAAAAATTCTAATATATATATATATATATAAACTTAGAGGAAATTTAATATTATAGGAACATAATTTTATAACGCAACAATTAATATGTATTTGTTCGATAAAAAAGAAACTAAATCACTTTTGTTCTCTCGTAAATTTGTGAATTTACATATGATTTTCTATAATTTTAATATTCTATTATCTTTTTCAATAAAAAAATTATTTATAATTTATAAATATATTCGAATAAAACTGACAGATGTAACTTTTTTTTTCCTTTTTAGTATCGAATATGTTTTTATATTTTTTTATCTTTGATAATTTTTGTTTGTTGAATAAAACTTTTGTTTTTATTTCAATATCTATCTTTTATTGTTATTTTTAATTTTGAATTATTTGTTCTGTTATAATTAAGTAAAATTGGCAAGTGTATTTTTTAAAAGAAAAAATTATTCAATATGAAAGATGGAGTAGAATTGACACGTGTACTTTTTAAAAGTTATTTTGTTTAAAGAGAGACAAATAATCAACGAGATGAAAGGAATAGCTCGATATTTTTTCTTATTAACAGTAAAATCCGAAAAAGACAGAAAAATCTAGAAAAATTCATATTCTTGTTTGGAGCAAATCTAATGAGAGTTATAATGGTAGTTGTTTGGTGAGATTCTCAAACATAATATTAATTATTAGAAATAATTTTTTATTAAAAAAATCTTATTTTATTTGACATGATAAAGACATTTAAAAAAAAGTTTTGTAACCTATACTTTATTTTAATATTATATTAATATTATTGTGGAAGAAAACTTTGTAACAAAGTTTTCCTCGTATACAGTACAATTTTTCTTATATATGCATACTGAAGCGGGGGAGGAAGCAGAATCAAAATTTTCTTCTCATCCTTCTTTTTTTTTGTCTAAATTTCAAGTAATGATACTCTACTCCTGCAGGATCTGGTGAAACAGGAGATAATTTGAATTAAGTGGGAAAATTTTGGTAGAAATACCACACCAGGTAAGGGGAAGTTTAATTCATTCAATATATGAAATTGAATTGCTTGGGTACTCTGTGAATAATGAATAGGAGTAGAGATATGAATTATTTGAATGTCTTGAATGTCTGATTTTGAAGAATTTCGATTCTGATGAACATTTTACCGTTTGAAAGTTTTTTTTTTGAAATTCTTAAAATTAAGGATGAATTATATGGTAAAATTGTTGTTTTCAACTTAAATTAGATATAATTCATGTTTAATTTGAATTTGGGACTAGTTTGGTTGTCTAAAACTGAGTACTTTGAAATCTGCCAAAATCTACAAAATTTGATACTCATATCGTGCGCGAGGAAGAAGAAAGGGACATGGAAGGAATTTTCGAAATTGTCCAAGGGTAAAATAGTCATTTAGGGACATACATGGAATTTTAAAAAAAGATTACGGCAAAATAGTAATTTAATGATTTCGAAAAAGATTTTGGAAAAGATTTGGGAAATAATTTCGAAAGTTATTTCGAAAGTGATTTCGAAAGTGATTTCGGAAAGGATTTAGAAAAAAGAAGAAGAAGAAGAAGAATATATATATATATATATATATATATATATATATATATATATTTAAAATATAGAATGGATGTAGTCGTTTTAAAGATTCTCGTAGTGTGTTGTAACGTGTGTGAGTCAGATTGAGTCTAAGGGTTGATGCCCATAATCAGTCATGAGATGTTATGTATTGGCTAGACTAAGTCGGAGGGTTGGTGCCCAGAATCAGTCAAGTACTATTATTTATTGACTTGAATGAGCTGTGAGGACAAGTGGTCTAGAATCCGACAAATGTGAATGATTTTTGTTGTGTTTGATTGGTACAGGGGTGGTACAGAGTACTTTCGTGTAATAACTATGTCGGATGATTCTGAATGAGGTCCCAAACTTCACTAATTGGTCGGGTCAGGTAGACTACAAGATCAGGTGGTGAGAAGTTGATGAGGGATGACTGGGGGCGCGCTCGGAGGGGTACTCCAGTATGAGTGATGAAGGGCACCAGTAATTCTACTCTGTGTGGAGGGTGGTCAGAATGGTACTGCGGGTGTCGATCACAATGTGCCCACAGATGATAGCCTCTAAGTTTGGGCATAGTTAGGGTATACTTCCGGAAGGTGTCTTAGTGTGTTGATAATTTCGTAATTGATCATAATATATAATTATTTCTTCTATATCTGTTTTATTATATCGAATGATTTAATACTTACCCCTATTTTTCCATGTGGATGAGACTGCGATGATCACTTTTATGTGGGAGCAGATCAGGAGTTGAGAGATGGATATGTGACTACTGGACAACAGGGATAGTTCAGTGGGATAACTTCGAGGGAGCTACCTTTACATGTATAATATATAAATAAATTATGTTACTATATTTTGAGGTTCTGTTAGTGAACCAGAATTTCAATCTATGTTACAATTACAGTAATATAATGTAAGATGGATGTCGTTATTTACTTGTTTACTATTTTGTGAAGGCATCATTATAGTAGCGATTTTTAAGGTCGTTACAATAGTGGTATCAGAGCGGTAGTATCCTTGTAAATCTATGGGGATGGGTAGTGAACCTATGATAAGTCCGTTGTTATTATACTATGATATGTGAGTTTGTGTGAATGTTTGCTCTGTATTGATGGTTTCGTTTGATTTAGGATGGCACCGCGATCTCTTACTCCTACTCCTACTCCTACTCCACCGAGTGTAGATGCCCTAGCCAGGGCAATGAAAATGTTGGCAGCAGGCTACCTACCCGCAGTGGAGGCCAACTATGGCATCATCCTCTGTTGGATTCCACCAATCAGAGCAGATGGGGCTGACTGAGTTCATGAGGCATAATCTGCCTCATTTTGGAGGAGATTTGGGTCCAGATGCAGCAGAGAAGTGGCTGCGTGAAGTGGAGAATATTTTTGAGGCTACCTTATGCCCGAAAGACAGGAAATTGACATTCGGGAAATACTTACTAGTAGATGAGGCTGAGTTCTGGTGGTCAGGGACTCAAAGGATGATGATTGCACGTGGGGAGGTGTGTAATTGGGAAGCCTTCCATGAGAGATTTCTGGAGAAATACTTCCCTGACAGTATTAGATTTCAGAAGGAGATTGAGTTCCTGAGTCTGAGACAGGGTAATATGACGGTGAATGATTACGCCGTACGATTTGAGTACTTATCTCATTTCTACACATGTACATCTTCAGAACAATGGCTTTGCAGGAAGTTTGAGGAAGGCTTGAGGGCTGAGATCAAGCTCATGGTGGTTCCTTTCTCTATCAGGAGATTTCCAGAGCTGGTGGAGAAAGCAAAGGCAATAGAGAGACTCTAGGAAGGAGGAGTCAGAGTGATGAGGACCCACCCAAGTGAGGTCCCGAGTGGGGGTAGTAGATCAGAGAGGAGGATGCCTTATTCACGCCCCCAGTCTTCCAGGAGTGGCAGTGTTACTCTAGCACCTCGATCATCGGGATCTGTATCCGAGGTGAAATGTTTTCAATGTGGAGGCCCTCATTACAGGAATCAATGCCCACAGAATGCCTTCACTACTCCTTCCCAGACTTCTCGGACAGGTCTTTGCTACACTTACTAGAAGCCAGGACATATTACTAGAGATTGTCCACAGAAGCCCAGTGCTATAGTCTCAGCTGAGGCATCATTAGAACCTAGGGGGAGTAACGCAAAACCTAGAGCTGTAGGACGGGTGTTTGCCTTGTCATGAGCAGAGACATCGAGGTCAGAGAATTTAGTGCAAGGTGTGTGTTTTATCTCTGATATACCTCTACGAGTTTTGTTTGATTTAGGTTCTATCCATTCTTTTATTGCTGATAATTGTATGGATAAACTTAAGTTACCTATGTGTGACCTACCCTATGAATTGAGGGTATCTACACCAGTAGCTGGACTGGTGGTGTCTTCCTATGTGTGTTTGAGGTGCCCAGTTGTCATAGAAGGACAACAGTACAAGGTGAACTTAATCGGTTTACCTTTGAAGGATATGGATATGATCTTAGGGATGGATTGGTTATGCACTAATCACATTCTAATTGACTATGGACAAAAAAGGTTGGTGCATCCGAAATCAGGAGACGAGCTTATTACATCAGCTCGACAGGTTTAGAAAGAGCTGCGAGAGGGAGCTTAGTGTTATTTGATCCTGACTCAGATGGATGAAGTGAAGGATAATATCTTGGAAGAGGTACTGGTTGTGAGTGAATTTCCTGATGTGTTTCCAGATGAGATACCAAGGCTGCCACCTCAGAGAGAGGTCAAATTTGTGATTGATCTAATTCTTGGTTCAGGCCCAATCTCTATGGCACCATACCGGATGGCTCTAGCAGAATTGGCTGAATTGAAGAAATAGGTAGAGGATTTGATGGAAAAGAAGTTCATTTGGCCGAGTGTATCTCCCTAGGGCGCTCCTCTATTGCTAGTAAAGAAGAAAGATGAGAGCTCCAGATTGTGTATTGATTACCGACAACTAAACATGATGACTATCAAGAACAAGTACCCGTTGTTGAGGATTGATGATTTATTAGACCAGTTACAGGGAACATCAATCTTTTCTAAGATTGATTTGAGATCTGGATAGCATCAGATACTGGTTAAAGAAGAGGATGTACAGAAGATGACGTTCAGGTCGAGATATGACCATTATGAATATGTGGTCATGTCGTTTGGAGTAACAAATGCACCTGCAGTATTTATGGACTACATGAACAGGATCTTCCGTCCTTATTTAGATAAGTTTGTTGTTGTTTTTATAGACAACATTCTTATTTATTCTAGAACTCGGGAAGAACACCAGGAACATCTGAGGGCGGTGTTGGCTGTGTTAAGAGAGAAACAATTGTATGCCAAACTTTCAAAATGTGAGTTTTGGTTAGACCAGGTGCAGTTTTTGGGACATGTAATATCGGCAGAAGGGATATCTGTAGATCCTACCAAGGTAGATGCAGTGTTAAAATGGGAACCCCCTAAGACAGTGACTGAAGTACGTAGCTTTGTGGGACTTGCAGGATATGACCGGAAATTTATAGAGGGTTTCTCTAAAATAGCAGCTCCTTTGACATAGTTGACCCGTAAGGATCAACCTTTTGCTTGGACAGATAGATGTGAGGAGAGTTTCCAGGAGCTGAAAAGAAGATTGTCTAGTTCCCCAGTGTTGGTGATCCCAGATGTGACTCAATCTTTTCAGGTATATTGTGATGCTTTTATTCAGGGGTTAGGTTGTGTCTTGATGCAGGATAAAAGGGCGGTGACATATGCGTCGAGACAAATTAGAATTCATGAGAGGAATTATCCCATTCATGACTTAGAACTAGCAGCAGTGGTGTTTGCTCTCAAGATGTGGAGACATTACCTTTATGGAGTCAGATTTGAAGTTTTTAGTGATCACAAAAGCCTGAAGTATTTATTCGATCAGAAGGAGCTAAATATGAGACAGAGAAGATGGATGGAGTTTCTGAAGGATTATGACTTTCAATTACTTTATCATCCAGGAAAGGCGAATGTGGTGGCTGACGCCTTGAGTAGGAAGGCAGTTCAGATGTCAGCAATGATGATGGATGAATTGAGATTACTTGAGAAGTTTAGGGATTTGCATCTAGATGTAGAGTTTCGTGATACTAGCATTAGTTATGGTAGCATTACCATTATTAATGATTTTCTCGAGATGATCAGAGATAGACAATAGGATGATATGACGTTGAAAGGTTTTATGGATCAGCTAGGATCCGAGCAGACCATTGACTACAAGATGGGTGAGGATAATATTCTGAGATTCAGAGGAAGGATTTGTTGACCAGGAATTGAAGAGAGCAATACTAGATGAAGGTCATCAGAGTCATCTGAGTTTACACCCTGGTATGACTAAGATGTATCAGGATCTGAAGAAGGTTTATTGGTGGTCTGGTATGAGGAGAGATATTACACAGTATGTGGCTGCTTGTTTGACTTGTCAGAAAGCAAAGGTGGAACACCAGAGGCCGGGAGGAATGCTATAACAAATGGAGATACCTGAGTGGAAGTGGGATAGCATTACTGTGGATTTCGTTACCCATTTACCATGGACAATTCGGGGGAATGATTCGATCTGGGTGATAGTGGACAGATTGACGAAGAGTGCACATTTCCTCCCTATAAATCTGAGGATATATGTGGCTAAGCTGGCACAACTATATATTCGCGAGATTGTTCGATTACATGGGGTACCATCTAGCATTATCTCATATAGGGATCCTAGATTTACTTCAAGATTCTGGCAAACTTTACAAGAGGAATTAGGTACCCGACTTTAGTTGAGTTCAGCCTATCACCCCCAGACAGATGGACAGTCAGAGAGGACCATCCAATCACTAGAAGACTTGTTGAGGTCTTGTGTGTTGGATAATCTAGGAAGTTGGGATGATATCCTTCCATTAATAGAGTTCACATATAATAACAACTATCGTGCCAGTATCGGAATGACACCATATGAGGCTCTTTATGAGAGGAGGTGTCAAACACCTTTATGTTGGTATCAGGATGAAGAGAAATTGTTGATCGGACCTGAGCTACTCCAGCAGACTACAGAGAAGGTCCAGGAGGTACAAGAGAAGCTGAGAGCCGCTATGAGTAAACAAAAATCATATGCGGACCAGAGGAGGAGGCCTTCGGAATTTAAGGGGGGAGACCATGTATTTTTTAGAATCAGACCTACTACTAGAGTAGGAAGGGCAATTAAATATAAGAAGTTGACTCCCAAGTGTATTGGCCCATATCAGATTTTGAAGAAGGTAGGTCTAGTGGCATATCAGTTAGCGTTGCCACCTCATTTGGCGAATCTGCACAATGTATTTCATTTATCTCAGTTGAGGAAATATGTACATGACTCCAGTCATGTCCTGGAGTCGGACGATGTGCAGATTAGAGACGATCTCTCCGTTGATGTGAGACCAATGAGGATAGAGGATTCTCAGCTGAAGCAACTTAGAGGTAGAACCATCTCAATGGTGAAGGTAGTATGGGATCAGAAATCTGAAGACTTCACTTAGGAGATGGAGGATCAGATGCGAGAGTCTTATCCATATCTATTTCCAAGTAAGTTCATTTTCGAGGACGAAAAATTTTGTGGAGGGGAGATTGTGACGTATGCTTTATTTTACTATTATATTAATATTACTGTGCAAGAAAACTTCGTAACGAAGTTTTCCTCATGCACAGTAAAATTTTTCTTATATATGCATACTGAAGCGGGGGAGGAAGCAGAATCAAAATTTTCCTCTCATCCTTCTTCTTCTTTTGTCTAAATTTCAAGCAACGATACTATACTCTTGTAGGATCTGGTGAAACAGGAGAGAGTTTGAATTATGTGGGAAAGCTTCAGTAGAAATACAACACCAGGTAAGGGGAAATTTAATTCATTCAATATATGAAATTGAATTGCTGGGTACTCTGTGAATAAGGAATATGAGTAAAGATATGAATTATTTGAATGCCTTGAATGTCTGATTTTGAAGAATTTCTGATTCTGATGAACTGTTTACCGTTTGAAAGTTTTTTTTTTGAAATTCTTAAAATTAAGGATGAATTATATGGTAAAATTGTTGTTTTCAACTTAAATTAGATATAATTCATGTTTAATTTGAATTTGGGACTAGTTTGGTTGTCTAAAACTGAGTAATTTGAAATCTGCCAAAATCTGCAAAAATTTGATACTGTTACTGGCGCGAGGAAGAAGAAAGGGACATGGAAGGAATTTTTGAAAATGTTCAAGGGTAAAATAGTCATTTTTGGGACATAGAAGGAATTTTTGAAAATGGTCAAGGGTAAAATAGTCATTTTACATCCTAGGGACATAAATGGAATTTTTGAAAATGTCCAAGGGAAAAATAGTCATTTTTGGGACATGGAAGGAATTTTCGAAATTGTCCAAGGGTAAAATAGTTATTTAGGGACATAGATGGAATTTTCGGAAAAGATTAAGGGCAAAATAGTAATTTAATGATTTCGGAAAAGATTTTGGAAATGATTTTGGAAATGATTTCGGAAGTGATTTCGAAAGTGATTTCGGAAAGGATTTCGAAAAAGAAGAAGATATATATATATATATATATATATATATATATATATATTTAAAATATAGAATGAATGTAGCAGTTTTAAAGATTCTCGTAGTGTGTTGTAACGTGTATGAGTCAGACTGAGTCTAAGGGTTGATGCCCATAATCAGTCATGAGATGTTATGTATTGGCTAGACTGAGCCGGAGGGTTGGTGCCCAGAATCAGAGAAGTACTATTATTTATTGACTTGAATGAGCCGTGAGGACAGGTAGTCCAGAATCTGACAAATGTGAATGATTTTTGTTGTGTTTGATTGGTACCCGGGGTGGTACAGAGTACTTTAGTGTGATAACTATGTCGGAGGATTCTGAATGAGGTCCTAGACTTCACTAATTGGTCGGGTCAGGTAGACTACGAGATCAGGTGGTGAGAAGTCGATGAGGGGATGACTGGTGGCGCGCTCGGAGGGGTACTCCATTATGAGTGATGAAGGGCACCAGTAATCCTACTCTGTGTAGAGGGTGGTCAGAATGGTACTGCGGGTGCCGATCACAATGTGCCCACAGATGATAGCCTCTGAGTTCGGGCATAGTTAGGGCATACTTCCGGAAGGTGTCTTAGTGTGTTGATAATTTCGTAATTGATCATAATATATAATTATTACTTCTATATCTATTTTATTATATCGAATGATTTAATACTTACCCCTATTTTTCTATGTGGATGAGACTGTGATGATCACTTTTATGTGGGAGCAGATCAGGAGTTGAGAGATAGAGATGTGACTACTGGACAATAGGGATAGTTCAGTGGGATAACTTCGAGGGAGCTACTTTTACATGTATAATATATAAATAAATTATGTTACTATATTTTGAGGTTCCGTTAGTGAACCGAAATTTCAATCTATGTTACAATTACGGTAATATAATGTAAGAAAGATGTCGTTATTTACTTGTTTACTATTTTGCGAATGCATCATTATAGTAACGATTTCTAGGGTCGTTACAAGTTTATTTAGAGTTATATAAAAATAAATAAAATAAAATAAATTATAAGAAATAATAAGAAAAAATGATTTTTTAAAAATTTATTTAAAAGAATTATTTGAGTAAAATTAAATATAAATTGATTAAAAATGATATGATATAACAAAATTTATATTTTATATTTTTTAAGATAAAAAAAACTTATATTCCTTTCTTTGGTTTGAAGACTCAAAGAAATAGGAAATGCAAAACCTAATTGAAGTAAAACAATATTATTTGGATCACTTAGTTGCTAATTTGGTCACTTAACAGAAAATCCATCACTACAAAGATAACAAAATAGAAATAATATTTTTATAAGAGATTAAAATGAGAAAAAAATATTTAGAATTATAAAATGAAAAAATGTAAAATTTCGTTAGGATCAAAAGCAAAACAGCATGTTAGTTCTTTTGAGCTGTTAACGTAATTGATAACTTATCCTTTGACATATGCAAATACAATGGTTGGGACCAAAATCGAAATAACATGTTTTTGGAGAACCAAAATGGAAGAAATATTTATTGGATACCATGCATAAAATTTGCAAATTTAGGAGAAATAAAAAAGTTATGTAAACCAAAATATTTTCTTTTATTTGTCAATATGAAGCATGGACAAGAAGGTTTTACATAACATAAAGGGTATACATCTTAGAAATTGCATCAAAGGAATGTTCACAAGGTTGTGGTTTCACCCACATAATATACTCATAGAGAAAAAAAATGTGTCTGAGAATACGCCTATATAAGTGTGAGCGGTTCATTGATATAGTAATTAAATTATAGATTCATTCATAAAGGTAAAGACTACACCCACACATGTATGAGAAATACGAGTACAAACAATAGTATTTTAATTTATTAAAAACTTAGTACATTTGATATTATCTAATAAAATTTAGATCATTTACACATATATGCTATTTAGATAATAATTTAGTATATATATAAAATAAAAGTGAAGTATTGTAGGTATTGTGCGTACTTTTTCTATTACAATAATTTTGTATTATACTTTAATTTAATTAGATCGATATAGATCACTTACTTTATCTTGTATTTAGTTAAGTACGTTGTTAAAGTAAATTTTTATTTTGATACCACTTTTAGATATATGAAAGGGGTGCATCTGTCTTATTGTTTCATGTGATTGTCTTATTTGTCCAATATTACCCTCTTACATATACTTAGAATGATGCCAAAAGTGATGGTGTGTTCTAAGGAAATAATGATATAAACAAGGGTTACTTATCCTTAACAGAGTGGGTAAGTACCTGTGCTAAAAAGGTAACTATATTTAATAGAGGGTGGGTAACTATGTGAAATGACAAGAGATATTATTGGAATCCAAACAAGAGGTTGAGTCCCACCTCTAATAGAAATTAAAATGTTAAATAATATACTAGTAAAAACACCTACAAATTTAACAATTTTAAGAGTGTAAATATCTTTATTTCTTTTATAGTTATCTTATATCTTATTTGTAAATATGTCACATTGTTTTTAGGTAAATATTCAATAATAAATATCATTTTCATTTAATGGGTTATTCTAATATTATGTTTGATTTTATTACATCTAAGAATTTGTTGGATCATAGATGTTGAAGTTTAAATATGAATTAAAATTTTACATTAATTAAAAATTGTTAAGTCTAAATTACAAATAGATTAAAAAATAAATCGAGAAAGAAAATATCGATAATGATAAAGAATAAATGTGATAATTGATAAAAAGTATATTATGAAAATAGAAAGTTGATCACAATGTGTTATCGAAAGAAGATGATTGGGGATATCAAAATAGACAGAGCATCATTAATAGAAAATTAAGAATTTAAAGAGTGGAGAACATTCAAGTAAAATGACACAATATATCAAAAGAAACAATTAGTAATTAGAGATATCGAAAATTTGATGATCGATATTAATTTAAGAAAATTGTAAGAAAAGGAAAACTTAAACATGATTTATGGGATTGAAAGTACATATGCGAATAATTAGGAAGTATTCAAAAGAATAAAGGTTATAAAAAAAGGGGTTGAGAAATATATTGAAAGATAAAATGTCATAGGTGTGATTAATCCAATATTGAAAGTTGAAGAGTAGAGAATATCGAGACTCGTGGTGCAAAATGATAAAGATGAGATATCGAGAGGAAACAACATAATTAAAGACTAAAACAAAGTGACGCATTAGTCCTCCTCCATTTGGCCTATGATGTAATTCACAATTTTGTTCATGGTCATGTTCCCATCATTCTCTACATCTTAAGAATGATTTGTCCTCAAATCAAATTCACCATCTACATTGAAAAGAGATAAGTCAAACACATTGAATGTGGAACCAACATTATACTCACTGGGAAACTCAATTTTGTAAGCATTGTCATTCATTCTTTCAAGCACTTGCAATGGACCATTCTCCCTTGGTTGACTTTTTAATTTCCTTTGTTCTGGAAACCTTTCCTTTCTCATGTGCACCTAAACAATCTTCTTTATATAGTTGGCTTGCTCCCATTGTTGGCTTGCTTAGCATAACTTTCATTTCTTTTCTCAATCTAATTTTTGACTCTTTCATGACCTTCTTTATGCTTAAAAACTGAAATATTAGGCATATGCAAAAGATCAAGAGGAGTTAGTGGGTTAAAACCATAAACAACTGTTAGACAAATGACATCTAGAAGGGGGTGAATAGATGCACAAATTAAAATAGATGCCAAATTAAAAATTTATTTTAAGATGTCCAATATTTATTAATTCAATTTTAATTATCAAATTGAACAAAGATAAAGCGGAAACGATATAATCAGAGAGATAAAATATCAACAAGATAGAGAAAGATAGAGATAAAAATAAAGGGCATAAGGAGAGTAATGAAGTGAAAAAGAGATAATGGAAAGAGAAGAGCACACAGTGATTTATATTGGTTCGAGTATAGCCAACCTTACATCCAATTCCCAGTCAACTCTTAACACAAGAGTGACCCCATATCACTATCTTTTAAATTCAGTTCACAAATTACAATCAACTCAGCAAAAAGTAAACTAATTCAAAAGACAATTACTTCCTTAGAAACTCACTAAGGATGAACACCTCCCTAAAATCCCACTAAGGATGAACACCTCCTCTGAACAAATCAAAGGATGAAAACACCTCCCTGAACAAATCAAAGGGATGAACAATTTCCACACAAGAAACCCAAAAAAAAAACACAACAGAATGATAGTGACTACTTAAACCCTAAACAGGGAATTTAACAATCAACCACTTAAGCTCATAAAGGATGAAGGTAATAAAATAAGAACAATCACACCTGGGTAATGGAGAAAATAAATTGTATAAGCCTGTAGAATGCCAACCTTCAAGAACAAGTGTGATTAATAATGAAAGCACAATAGGCAATGGAGAAGAGGGTTTTCTCAAAACATGTAAAATATCTGTATTGCCTTGTTCAAAATTCTTTTCTCAAAACTGATTGAATGTAAATTGTATTTTCGAATTCTATAATTGTGTGTTTTTTATTTTCCATCAAAACTTAATTAAATAGAAAAATAGATTAGAAAATGGCCATTGGACATTAATATTTTCGTGGATAAGAATCAGGATATATTCAAAAACATTTATTCTTCAAAACAGATATATTTTTGAATTTCGAACTGCCATAATCGATTATCTCCTTAGCATAATCGATTATGTCGGGGTAAAAATCAATTTCTCATTTTTGATGCATCATAATCAATTATGAAAAAAAAAATGTCATGTTATTAAATTTTATCACACTTGTGCTTTGGAGGCTTATGCATAATACCACTTCATCAACTTGTACCTCCATATCCAGTATTCTAAGACTCTATCTAGTCTTTAGGAATCATCTTGGGCTTGCTTGAATGTTGAATAGAATCTTTATCAAAATCATATCTTGGACTTGCTTGAGTCTTGAATGTTGTTGACTTGAATCATCATCAGAATCAACTCTTGGGAATGTAGAGACATGTTTCACATTACCATCAATCTCCTCCTCATTGCTTTCAACAACCTCAAAAGGAGAACAATTAGTAGTGAAATGAACAACTCTATTGTAAGCAAACTCAACATGGGGTAAACAAACTTCCCAAATCTTTAAAATCTTCCTCAAAAATGTCCTAAGCAATTTTCCCAATGTCCTATTAACAACTTCTGTTTGTCTATTGGTTTGTGGGTGACAAGTGGTTGAAAATAACAATTTAGATCCCAACTTGCCTCACAAGATCCTCCAAAAATGGCTTAGGAACTTAGTGTCCTTATCACTAGCAATGCTCCTTGGCAAACCATAGAGTCTCATAATTTCCTTGAAAAACAAATCAACCACATGAGAAACATCATTCAATTTTTTCATGGAATAAAATGAGAAATTTTAGAAAACCTATCAATAACCACAAAAATTGAATCTTTGTCACTGCTTGTTTTTGGTAGCCCCAAAACAAAATTCATGGATAAATCAATCCAAGGATACTCTGGAATTGGCAATGGAGTATACAATCCATGAGGCTTAACTTTTGACTTTGCTTTTTTACAAACAATGCAATGTTCACAAAATTTCTACACAATCTTTTTCAAATGAGGCCAATAAAAATGTTCTTGTAATGTTTCTAGTCTTTTGGACCCCAAAATGTCCCATTAAACCTCCTTCATGTGCTTCACTAGCAAGCAACCTTCTTATGGATTATTTAGGCACACATAATTTGTTTTCTTTGAACAAAAAACCTTCATGTCTAAAGAAACCATTTTCTGAAAAATTTTCACAATTGTTTAAAAATTTCACTAAATGTTTCATCATTTTCATACATGTTTTTCAAACATTCGAGACCAATAAATTTTGTTTCAAGCATAGAAAGCAAAGCATGACACCGAGAAAGAGCATTGACTACAACGTTAGCTTGTCCCCTTTTATGTTTGATAACATAAGAGAATTGCTCTAGAAATTTCATCTACTTGACATGCCTTTCATTCAGCTTACCTTGTCCCTTGAGTTACTTGAGGGACTTATGGTCACTATGAATGACAAATTCTTTGGAATAAAGGTAGTGTTATCATGTTTTCAAAGTCCTCAATAAGGCATACAACTCCTTATCATAGATTGAACAATTAAGGGTAGGACCACTTAATTTTTTATCAGAATAAGCAATTGGATAACCCTCTTGCAAGAACACAACCCCAATCCCAACATTTGAAGTATCACACTCAATTTTAAAAGATTTTTGAAACTTTGGCAAAGTAAGTATGGGGGCATTAATTACATTTTGCTTGTCGTCGCCGTCAAAAGAGGCGGTTGGAGCGACGCGATGATTCCGACTTTCTGTTTTTTCGTGTTTTTATGGGTGAGGTTATAACGCCTTTAGGTTGTCCGATAACCGGGCTGAACCTAAGGGCAAAGTTTTCGAAAGGGTGTTCTTAGGTCGTCCGATAACCGGGCTGACCTAAGAACAAATTTGAAAGGGTTCTTATGGAATTGCCACCGATGTTTTTACCAGAAACATCAAAAAAGGGGATAAAAAGGCGTTGGTTTCTTAGAAAAACCAACTTCGGTCGTTAAAACCAGAGTTGGGTAAGGGAGTTAGTTACGTGTAAGAGAGGTTTTAACTCCCTTACGACACCCCTTTCGGGTTCCCTATGACAGGCCAGTTATTTTATAAATAAACTTTTAAAATGACGTTTTTACCCTTTTATTTGCGGAATTAAAAATAATGATTACATGGCCCTAATAGCTATTGCAAAATTTAATATAAGTAAAAAGGACAGTAAAAGAGAGGGAGAGAATGAAGAAACCTCCGAAACAAGCTTTTGATTAAGTTTCTTGAAAAATAGGGTGCGTTTTGGCAGCCTTTCGCTCTTACAACGTCAAATTCTCTCTCGAAACGTTATAAAAAGTCTCTTAAACACTCAGAAACTCCAGCAAATGCTTCGGAGGGGCTCTAAAAGAAGAATTTTGAGAAATTGCAGAAGGGAAGGTGGAAGAGCTCTGTGAAATGAAGGGGAGAGCGCCCCCTATTTATAGGGATTCACACCTGTCAGGTCGAGACGGCGGTCTCAACTTGAATAAGTGGCGAGACGGCGGTCTCGTTTGGCGAGACGGCGGTCTCGACTTGCCAAATGGCGAGAAGGCCTTCTCGCCAAATAGGAGGGGGGTCTCGCCAATTGTAAGTGGCGAGACGACGATCTTGCCAAATGAGACGGCGGTCTCGACTTGCCATTGGTCGAGACGGCGGTCTCGACCCCTGAAGGCAAAAATCCTTATTTTTGTACAGAAAATCCTTTCTACTCTAATATGGGGCCTAATAGTCTCTCCTAGTGGCTTTTTAGGCTTCGTCCATCTTTGAATAGGAGGTCTTCTGCTCTTATTTTGAGGCCGAACAAGATTTAGGGTCTACATTGCTTAAGAACATTGAAAGCTTCTTCTTGTTGCTCTCCCCATTTGGAACCAACATTTTCTTGAGCACTTCAATGAGAGGTGTTGCCAATGTGCTAAAATCCTTCACAAATCTCCTATAGAAACTTGTTAAGCCATGAAAACTTCTCACTTCGGTCACAAACTTCTCACTTCACCAACATTCTTGAATTGCCCTAACCTTTTCCTCATCCACCTGTATTCCTTTTGAACTAACAACAAAACCAAGAAACACAACATGGTTAGTACAAAAGATGCATTTGTCAAGATTGACATATAATTGTTCTTCTCTAAGCACACACAAGACAAATTTTAAATGATTAACATGCAAATAAAGTAAAGTGCTATAGATAAGAATATCATTAAATTACACCACAACAAATTTTCCTATGAATTCTCTTAATACATGGTTCATTAATCTGATGAGAGTGCTAGGAGCATTAGTTAAGCCAAAAGGCATAACCAACCATTCATACAAACCATATTTTGTTTTGAAAGTGGTTTTCCATTCATCCCCTTCTCTAATCCTAATTTGATTGTATCCACTTTTTAAATCAATCTTAGAGAAGTAACATATACCGCAATTCATCAAGAAAACCATCAAGCCTAGGTATAGGATGCCTATATTTGATGGTGATGTTATTAAGGGCTCTACAATCGGAACACATGCATTAGGTCCCATCTTTTTTAGAGACCAAAATTATTGGGACAACACAAGGAATCATGCTATCTCTTACCCAACCTTTACTAATGAGTTCATCCACTTGTCTTTGAATCTCTTTGGTTTCTCGTGGATTGCTTGTATAGGCTGGCATATTTGGCAATGAAGCTCCTAGAATGAGATCAATTTGATGTTGAATTCCCCTCAAAGGTGGTAGTCCACTTGACACACTTTTTGGAAACATATCTTGAAAATCCTGCAAAAGATATTTAACACTAGAAGGCAATTCAAAATCATCAAATGTATTAGTGGTCAAAATATGATTTTTGCAAATCAAGACGTATAGGGTTGTTTAGCAAGAAGCAACCTCTTGACCTCACTTTTGGTGGCTAAATAGTTGTCCCTCACTTCAAGTATTTCACTCTTCTTTTGTTCACTATTTTTCCTTTCAAGTGTTTCATTAACGTTTTCTTTTTCTCTCTTCTCTTGAAGAAGTTTTTCTCTCATTTTCTTTTTATCCTCACATACTTCTTGTGGACTCAAAGGTTTGAGTACAATCTTCTTGTTTTGGTGCATGAAAGAGACCTTGTTGGTGAACCCGTTATGATTGACTCTTTTATCAAATTACTATGGTCTCCCCAAAATTAAGTAGTTGACCTCCATAGGAACAACATCATAATTAACCTTATCATTGTATTTTTAATGAAAATGTCCACTTCAACTTGCTGTCTCACTTGCACCTCTCCATCCTTACTAAGCAATTGAAGTTTATAAGGCCTAGGATGTGGTTTAGTAGCTAAATTTAGCCTTGACACTAATCTAGCACTAGCCACATTGGTACAACTACCTCCATCTTTAATCATCATGCACACCTTGTCATTGATTTAACATCTAGTGAGGAAGATGTTTTCTCTTTGGCTTTCTTCCATAGGCTACTGTAGACCCCAAATCTTGTCCGGCCTCCAAATAAAGTCAGAAAGCTTCCTATTTGAAGACGGCCGGAGCTTAACAAGCCACTAGGAGAGACTATTAGGCTCCCGTACCAAGATAGGAAGGTTTTTTGGCCCAAAAATAAAGTTTCTCGCCCTGAAGGGACGAGACTGCCGTCTGGGAATACCAGACCGCCGTCTCGTTTCAACGCCAGGACGAGACCGTCGTCTCGATTTTTCGGACGGCGGTCTCGACACTCGCAAAAGCGAGACGGCGGTGCAGGTTTTCCGGACGGCGGTCTCGATTCTCGCCAAGTCGAGACGGCGGTCGGATTTTCCGGACGGCGGTCTCGACCCGTGACATGAGCGAGACGGCGGTCTCGAGTACGAGACGAGCGGTCTCGACCACGTTAGACGAGAACGGCGGTCCGGACCACGACGGCGCGAAAAACTATAAATTGGGGTTCTACCCCCTCATTTCCACACAGAAAAACCAAGAGCTCTCCCTTCTCTCTAGAATTTCTCTCTCTAAGAATCCCTCCGAGGCATTTCCGGAGTTTACGAGCGTCTTTAGGCATATACAGAGTGTCCTAAATCTTCTTTAGAATCCCTCCGAGGCATTTCCGGAGTTTTCTGAGAGTTGTAGAGCGAAGGGTTGCCAAAACACACCCTTTTTTTGAATATAAAGCTTGCTTTGGAGGTGCATATCCTCATTCTCTATTCTTTGAAATTACTGCCATTTAAATTATGCAATAGAAGCTAGGGCAATGTAGTCACATATTTAAATACCGCATAATAAAAGGGTAAAAGTGCAATTTTCCAAGTTTAATTATTCGCAAATAGCCGGCCTATCATAGGGAACCCGAAAGGGGCGTCGTAAAGGGACTAATACTCCCTTTACACGTAACTAACTCCCTTACCCAACTCTGGTTCTAATGACCAAAGTTGGTTTTCGAAAACCAACGCCTTTTTAAACCCCTTTTCCGATGTTTATGGTAAAAATATCGGTGGCGACTCCATAGAACCCAAAATAAATAAGTCCTTGGGTTAGCCCGGTTGTCGGACAACTCAAGGACACTTTTTGAAAACCTCGTCTCCAGATTAGCCCAGTTATCGGACAGCCTGAAGACGTTGTAACCACCAATAAAAAACGCGAAAATGAAAAACAAGAAGAGTCGAAAAAAGCCATCGCGTCGCTCCGACTGCGCCCCCGTTTTCGGGGAGGCGGTGACAGATGGCGACTCCACTGGGGAAGCCTAGAGAGTTGATCCCATTTAGTGATGGGCTGGCTTAAAAATAATTAAACCAAGAAAATAAGCGCTTTTACCCTGCCTTGTATTATAACATGTTTTATTGTTTGGCTTTCAATAAACTGTTGTTTGTTTATACTTACGCAATTGCTTGATATATAAATTGCACACAAGTCCCTTGCACACTACAGTTCCTCCTATGCCGGGGGCAAGTGAGATAACCATAGGGAGTGGGTGGCGAGTACGGTTCGGCTGCGGTTAGGGCCTTGTGCCCACCGGTGTGATCGAAAACCACCACTCAAGGTGATAACCTTCCTCTTTTGGCAACAAGACCGACTACGGCCTTAGTGTTGAGCATGGTCGGACGGCTGGAGAGTGGGGACCCTATAATGGGGGCACCTTGGGGGCCTTAGCCTGGTGAGAACGAGTTAGAACCTACCCTAACCAATACACTTTTACTGCGGGAGAACCCTACCTCGTGATAAAAACGGAATCTCGCTTGTTCGGGGATGATTGAATTGTGTGTGCATATGTTTGTTGCATTTGTATGTTGCATAGCATAAACAAACAACGAGAACAAAATCACAAAAAATATTTTACAAATAAACACCCTTATCTCGGACGATCTGCCTTTTAGCTAGCCTGGTTTCGGGTTCTTTGTAAGCTAAGTAGCCACGCGGTTCAGACAGAAGAGATAAGGGACGCTAAATATTTCTTTCGCATAAAGCCATATTTTATCTCGGACGATCTCGCCTTTTAGCTAGCCTGGTTTCGGGTTCTTTGCAAGCTAAGTAGCCACGCGAGTTCAGACAGAAGAGATAAAAGGCTATAAAATAAACAAATAAAATACAAAAAATACAAAAACATCAAAAATATATATAAATAAACAAACTTCGACAAAGTCAACTCATCCATATTACATCATATCATGAGTAAAGAAAAAAACAAAGAGAGAAAATGAAAATGAGAGTGCATTCGAGCATCATTTAAAACCTCTCATACATAAGCATACTCATAATAGCTTAAGCACTCAACATGCATTAATAAAACTTCTTGGACATTCTAGAAAGTGGCTGGTCCTCTCCCCACTCGTACTCGTGCGCAAAAGGCTAAGGCAATGGAAAATCTAGAGGAGCAAAACCGGAAGCTCACCTGCGAGAGGTTAACATTCTCCGCGAGCGGGTGGCCCAATTAATGGAGGTCGTGCGCCGGGGCCGGAGCAAGGGCGGTGAGGGCCAAGGCTGAGCATATCCCTCCTCATGAAGAGGAGGAGGAGGAGGAACACTTCTTTGGCGATAAGGATGTTAAGGCTGCTCGCATCCTTACCCAGAAATATCCAAACAACTCTCACGCCCGGAGGAGAGGCTGAAAGCGATCGAAGGGCATAACTTCGACGTCGAGGAGGTGGGCGACATGTGCCTCGTAAAGGACATCCGTTTCCCTCCCAAATTCAAGGTCCCGGACTTCCCCAAGTACTCCGGGCTGACCTGCCCTAAGAACCATCTTACGATGTATTGCTGTAAGATGGCCGCCCATGCTTGACAACGAGAAACTCCGATCCACTGCTTTCGGGAGAGTCGGCGGACACGACTCTCAAGCTGGTACATGCGGTTGGAGAGAGGCGAGTCCGAAGCTGGAAGCGGTAGCGAGACGCTTTCCTCCGTCATTACCGTTATAACATTGATCGACACCCGACGAGTCGGATCTTAGAGCGCCGAGCAAGAGGAACGACGAGCCCTTTAAAGCGTATGCCCAAAGGTGGAGGGAAATGGCGGCCCGGATAGAGCCTCCTTTGACGGACAAGGAAACAATGGCTATGTTCATCGACTCACGCGGCTGGAGCGTACTACGACAAGGCAATAGCCGGTACCTCCAACCTCTTCTCGGACATAGTCACTCGTAGGCGAGAGGGTGGAGCGAGGAGCGAGGAGCGGGAAGATTGCACGGTCTTCCCAAGCTAGTGTCTCCTTCGGGAAGCCTACCGGCAAGAAGAAGGATGAATACGTGCACACAATCAATTTTGCCACTCCTTCTTCTACCCCACAAACGCCCAAGCAGCCCGCAAGAAAGAAAGGAAGTTCACTCCAATCTCCACTTCCTACGGAGCTGCTGCTACCTCAACTGCTTGGAGGCCAAGCTCTGACCTGTGTCCCTCCCAAGAAACAATTGGAGCCTCCCTACCCCGAATGGTACAAGCCAAATGAAAAATGCGCTTACCATTCGGGCGCACCCGATCACTCTACGGAAGCTGCTTGACCCTTAAGTATCGGGTTCAAGAGCTAATCGACGCCGGGTGGATTACTTTCGACGCCTCCGCTTCCGGCACGGATGACAAACCTCCGTCGAAGCCGGAGTAGCGAGAGGGAGGGCTGGGAGGATCAGCCCTAGGGTCTTTTCTTTTTTTAAGCTTTTCTCTACATCTCTTGTGGTCCCCGCCCGCGGCCACAAGAATTTTTTGATTAAAAGGGCTTGTATATACATTATCATCTTCCTTAATATACGAGGCATTCACTCCATTCATTCTTTTCTCTCTTACATTTATTATTCTTTCATAAATAAATTGAATAATAAAATCTATGACTAAAACAGAACCTAAAACGCATCATGTCTATGATTGATGAATCCCCATGGACTCCAGGAAACGGAAGGCGAATGGGCTGAGTCCGACGGTGAGCGGGAGACCATTTCTCCGGACATGCAAAGGATGCTTGGAAAAAGAAACGCGCATCATACAACCACATCAGGAAGAAATAGAAACTTTCAATTTGGGAAAGGAGGATGAGGATAAAAAGGTGAACATTGGCACCCAAATGAAAAATAGCACGAGAAAAGGATTAATACTGCTTCTGAAAGAATATGTGGATGTATTTGCCTGGTCATACCATGACATGCCGGGGCTTGACATGAGCATAGTGGAACACAGATTGCCACTAAAAGAGGGGTTCCGACCTGTAAAGCAAAAGCTCGGGAGAATTAAACCCGACTGGTCCTTAATGATAAAGGAGGAGGTGCAAAGACGAGTTGGATGCCAATTTCCTGGTAGTTTCCAAGTACCCGGAATGGTTGGCCAACATCGTACCCGTCATCAAAAGGCCGGGAAGGTCGGGGTGCTGCGTGGATTATAGGGACCTCAATCGAGCAAGTCCAAAGGACGACTTTCCCCTACCACATATAGACACGCTGGTGGACCATACCGCTACTAACACGTTGTATTCCTTCATGGATGGGTACGCAGGGTACAACCAGATCAAACTGGCCGTGGAGGATAGAGAAAAAACCTCCTTCATTACACCGTGGGGTACCTTTTGTTATCGAGTAATGCCGTTTGGACTGAAGAACGCGGGGGCAACATATCAAAGGGCTATGGTCACACTATTCCATGACATGATCCACAAGGAAATAGAAGTATATGTGGACGACATGATAGCCAAGTCCAAAAACGAAATGGACCACATTCAGAGGTTTTCTAGGCCGAATAAACTACATTGCCCGTTTCATCGCACAGTTAACAGATAAATGTATCCCCATCTTTAAACTGTTGCGCAAGAATCAACCAGCGGTGTGGAACGAAGAATGCCAACAAGCGTTCGATAAAATCAAAGTTTGTTTAACCAATCCACCGGTATTGGTGCCACCCGTTGAAGGGAGACCTCTGATCCTATATTTGTCGGTACTCGAAGAGTCCATGGGATGCGTGCTCGGCCAGCATGATGAAACCAAAAAAAAGGAACGAGCCATTTACTATCTCAGTAAAAAATTCTCAGACTATGAAACCCGTTATACACCATTCGAAAAAACATGTTGCGCATTGGTGTGGGTCACTCAACGCCTCAGGCAGTACATGGCTCGACATACAACGTGGTTGGTCTCTAAAATGGACCCGATCAAATATCTCTTCGAGAAGCCCATCTTGGCCAGGAAGAATAGCTAGGTGGCAAGTTCTTCTCTCGGAATTTGACATTATCCACGTCACCCAGAAAGCTATTAAAGGAAGTCCCCTAGCGGATTATCTAGCTCATGGATCCACGAGATGAATACCAATCTCTACAGGATGACTTCCCAGATGAGCACATTATGCACATCGAACACGAAGAGACAAAAGAAGAGATGTGGACCATGTTCTTCGATGGGGTTCCAACATGCTTGGACACGGGGTAGGAGCTATTTTGATATCCCCGAAAAGAAACACATCCCTGTAACGGCTAGGCTTAATTTCGATTGCACCAATAACATGGGCGAATACGAAGCATGTGCGTCGGGAATCCGAGCGGCTTTAGATCATGGGGTCACTAAGCTCAAAATATTCGGTGACTCCTCCCTCGTCATCTACCAACTTAAGGGTGACTGGGAAACCGAAACGCCAAATTAATCCCATATCTAGAATACATCCGCGAGATGGTCTCTAGCATGGAAAGCGTCACTTTTCGAGTATATCCCTCGGGAAGACAACCAAATTGCCGACGCCCTCGCCACTCTATCATCCATGTTTGCCCTGGACCGGGAACATGAGATGCCAATCATTCAAGTCAAGCTGCATGATAAACAAGCTTTACGCATGACGATAAATGACGAGCGCGATCAAAACCCACAGTACCACGACACCAAGCGGTACCTCATGAAGGGAGAATACCCGAGGGAATCGAGTGACAATGATAAGCGAACCATTCGCAAAAGGGCCATAGGGTTCACGTTGATTGAAGGAACCCTCTACAAAAAGAGCCCCGATTCCACCCTCTTAAGGTGTGTGGACCGAGAAGAAGCCCAAACATTGATAAAAGAAATCCACAAGGGAACTTTCGGAACCCACGCACCGGGCATGTCATGGCAAAGAAAATCCTCGGGGCGGGGTACTATTGGTCCACGATGGAAGGCGATTGTCACCAATACGCCAAGAAATGTCATAAGTGCCAAGTATACGCCGATAACATTCATGTGCCGCCCGCACCGCTCGATAACCTGGCTACACCATGGCCATTTTCTATGTGGGGCATGGATGTCATTGGACCCATCGAACCTAAAGCATCTAACGACCATCGCTTCATATTGGTGGCAATCGACTATTTCACCAAATGGGTTGAGGCGGCATCATACGCACACGTAACCCGGAAAGTGGTGACCACCTTTATCAAGAAAAACATTATATGTCGGTACGGCGTCCCTCATAAGCTCATTACTGATAATGGGACCAACCTCAACAATAAAATGATGGAGGAATTATGCCAAGACTTCAAAATCCAGCACCACAATTCCTCTCCGTACCGACCAAAGATGAATGGTGCAGTAGAGGCAACCAACAAAAATATCAAGAAAATTATCCGGAAAATGGTGGTCACCTATAAAGATTGGCATGAAATGCTTCCTTTTACCTTGCACGGCTCACGGACGTCGGTTCGAACCTCCACAGGGGCTACCCCGTTTTCCCTCGTATACGGAATGGAGGCCGTGCTACCAATAGAAGTCGAAATACCCTCTCTGCGAGTTGTCATGGAAGCCAAATTGACAGAAGCTGAATGGGTCCAAAGCCGATACGATCGGTTGAACCTGATAGAGGAAAAACGACTGGACGCCATATGTCGGGGCAAGCTTACCAGCGAAAAATCAAGAAGGCCTACGAAAAAAGGTCAATCCCCGTACTTTCCAAGAAGGAGATCTAGTAGTAGTAAAGCTGCTCCCGGCCCGAGAAAGATAAAATCGGGAAATGGGCGACCAACTACGAAGGACCCTTTGTGGTCAAGCGAGCCTTCTCGGGGGAGCCCTTATCCTCACCAATATGGACGGAGAAGAGCTCCGATATCCTATCAACTCAGATGCGGTGAAAAAATACTACGCCTAAAGACATTGCTCATGACCCGTCAGGATGAAAACTCGCAAAGAGCGTCCTGGGCAAAAGATAGGGTCAATATTCCTCGCTAGGATACGTCCTAGGCAAAAAGTAAAGGCAAAAAAAAAAATAAAAAAAAAAAAAAAAATGATGAAAGAGCAATGATTACCTTAGCCGAAAACCGCAAAGGCGACTAAGGTAGTATCTCCACAACATCAAGCAAACTTCGCATAGTCTTCACTCCGGGCTCGGGCATCTCAACTAAAGGGACCAAGAGAAATGGGGAAACAAAGATCACAGACATGATTGTGGCACCCTCATACAGTTTAGCCAACCCTGGCCAGCCATGCTTACAAATTCTTTTGTAAAACCCCCATGTAAAAATAAACCATCTGGTTACATCAATAAAATTGTCTTTCTCTCTTTACCTACTTGTGTAAATGCCTCTATATTAACGAAATATGAGCATGCATAAAACAAGCAATTCGAGAAAGCATAAAAAACAAAAGACGCACATCACCAACCAGGGCCGTCCCAAGAAAAATACAGGGTAGCCTGCTAGATCGAAAACCTGTAAAGGGCGGTCTAGGCAAAAGATAAGGCTTTCGTAAAAAGAACAAGCCCATCAGAATGCCTCACACAAAGAATTAAAACCCGCTAGATCGAAAACCCACAAAGGGCGGTCTAGGCAAAAGATAGGGATAAAACAAAAAGTGTAAAAACAAAAATCACGAGAGAACAAAAGAAGGAAAGTACCGGTCACTTTCTAGATGTCCTTAACTAAAATAAAATTGCATCAACAGCATCCACACACAAGTAGTTGCACAAAAATGATTTTGTCAAAAGTAGAACAAACAAACAAATAAAAGGCATTCAGCCTCATGCTTGCATTCATCCCGGTATGATTTCGCCAACTCTTTGCCCCTTTTGCAAAAGCCAGCATAACAAAAAGAAGCTTAAAAAAGAAAAAGGCACACGCTCAAGAAAAAGCCAAAATCCAAAAAAAAAAATCGCGAGAAAAAAGAAATAAACCGCGAGAAAAAGGCAGGATAAAAATCAAGACTGCCTCAAAAAACCGACTACCAAGCAAAAGTCAAACACAAAAGAAGACCCGACTACCAGCAAGAGTCGGATAACCACCAACAAAAAATCAAAAGAACAAAAATCCCCAGCAATCAATGAAGCTGGATGAACAACAAACCAAATCCCTGGTACAGTCCGGATGACCATTCAAGAAGACCAAGAATATCTACCAGAGAGCCGGCGCATGGGCCACCTGAACTGTAAGCCGCCGTTACCACCCTGATGGGGGGTTCATACCCATCCAGTCTCACACAACGGACTGCACCTACCACCACGATGGGGGGTTCATACCCATCCGAGTCCCACACAACGGACTGCACCTACCGGCCGATGGGGGTTCATACCCATCCAGTCCCACACAACGGACTGCAACTACCAGCCTGATGGGGGGTTCATACCCATCCAGTCCCACACAACGAACTGCAACTACCAGCCTGATGGGGGGTTTATACCCATCAGCCGAAGGATCGGCTACGTCAAGAGTAGTATCCGGAGGTTCTACCACTCATCAGCCAGAAGGATCGGCTACGTCAAGAGTAGTATCCGGAGGTTCTACCACGTGTCAACCAAAGGGATCGGCTACGTCAAGAGTAGTATCCTAGAGGCGCACAAACACAACATCTCCCCGGAGGATCATCCGCCACAAGACGGGACGTCAGAAGGGTAGCCGAGCAAGAGGGTCAACTCCTTTATCTTCCTGTCAATACATGCGCTGCACAACGAGCCAACGGTTGACTAGTCGGGTAAAGGGGGCAGCTGTAGACCCCAAATCTTGTCCGGCCTCCAAATAAAGTCAGAAAGCTTCCTATTTGAAGACGGCCGGAGCTTAACAAGCCACTAGGAGAGACTATTAGGCTCCCGTACCAAGATAGGAAGGTTTTTTGGCCCAAAAATAAAGTTTCTCGCCACGAAGGGACGAGACCGCCGTCTGGGAATACCGGACCACCGTCTCGTTTCAACGCCGGGACGAGACCGCCGTCTCGATTTTCCGGACGGCGGTCTCGACACTCGCAAAACGAGACGGCGGTGCAGGTTTTCCGAGACGGTGGTCTCGATTCTCGCCAAGTCGAGACGACGGTCCGGATTTTCCGGACGGCGGTCTCGACCCCGTGACATGAGCGAGACGGTGGTCTCGAATTACGAGACGACGGTCTCGACCACGTCGAGCGAGAACGGCGGTGCGGACCCTGACGGCGCGAAAAACTATAAATAGGGGTTCTCCCCCTCATTTCCACACGGAAAAACCAAGAGCTCTCCCTTCTCTCTAGAATTTCTCTCTCTAAGAATCCCTCAGAGGCATTTCGGAGTTTACGAGCGTCTTTAGGCATATACTGAGTGTCCTAAATCTTCTTTAGAATCCCTCAGAGGCATTTCGGAGTTTTCGAGAGTTGTAGAGCGAAGGGTTGCCAAAACGCATCCTTTTTTTGAATATAAAGCTTGCTTTGGAGGTGCATATCCTCATTCTCTATTCTTTGAAATTACTGCCATTTAAATTATGCAATAGAAGCTAGGGCAATGTAGTCACATATTTAAATACCGCATAATAAAAGGGTAAAAGTGCAATTTTCCAAGTTTAATTATTCGCAAATAGCCGGCCTATCATAGGGAACCCGAAAGGGGCGTCGTAAAGGGACTAATACTCCCTTTACACGTAACTAACTCCCTTACCCAACTCTGGTTCTAATGACCAAAGTTGGTTTTCGAAAACCAACGCCTTTTTAAACCCCTTTTCCGATGTTTATGGTAAAAATATTGGTGGCGACTCCATAGAACCCAAAATAAATAAGTCCTTAGGTTAGCCCGGTTGTCGGACAACTCAAGGACACTTTTTGAAAACCTCGTCTCCAGATTAGCCCGGTTATCGGACAGCCTGAAGACGTTGTAACCACCAATAAAAAACGCGAAAACGAAAAACAAGAAGAGTCGAAAAAAGCCATCGCGTCGCTCCGACCGCGCCCCCGTTTTCGGGGAGGCGGCGACAGCTACCAAGTAATTGTCTAATCATCAATAAATCTCCCTTTTGGAGTCTCCTCCTCCTCAATGTCCTCACTCTCCTCTCCCTCGGATTCACTTATATATTCTCCCTCTCTAAGAACCATGGACCTTTTGTTAGGGCTCTCATAAGCATAGTGTCCTAGGTCTGGACACTTGCAACACTTAACATCTTTACTTCTTTTAGAGGTTTGTTCTTATAAATTTGAAGGAGTCTTTGAAGGAATATGAGTGGAACTACTAGAATTAGTAATCCCAACTTTCTTACCTCTGTCCTTCCACTTTGAAGATCCAAAATTGGTAGAACTCTTCTTGGCCACTCCTTTTCTTTTGAGTTTTTGCACCACTCCAATTGCTTTATGAAGCAAATCTTTCATCTCAACAAACTCCTCCAACTCATTATTCAAACCACCAATAAATTAGGTCATAGTTACCTCGTCATCTTCTTCAATCTTTGCTTAAATCATGAGCACATCCATTTCCTTGAAATACTCCTCAACCCCCTTGTTGCCTTGAGTATGTTTTTGGAGTTTGAATTTCAAGTCCCTTGAGTAACTAGCCGACACATACTGTTTCCTCATGATCCTTTTCATCTTAGTCCATGTATCAACCATTGGATTCTCATTTCTAGTTATGTCTCCTTTTATAACTTGTTCCACCAAATAAGAGTATAGTCAGAAAATTTCGTGGCTGCAAGCCTCACATTTTGGGTCTCCTCATAATGGTTGCATGAGAAAACATGCTATATTTTCGTCTCCCACTCCAAGTATGCCTCCAAATCACTTTTTTCTTTAAACGGAGGAATGCTAAGCTTGACTCCTTCAAACCTCTTGGTCTTGCTACTCCATTTCTTCTCCTATTTCTCCTTTTTTCTTCATCTTCGGGACCTTTATTCTCCAATCGATCCAATCTTTCATGGAGCTCATTGTTATGTCGTATCATTAATCCTTCCAAATATTGTGTCAATACCCTCATTTGGATTGGACTAAGTCCTTCTCCTTGATTGTAATTTTCCTCCTTTGCCATCACAACAAATAGATAAAAAGCAATAATAAAAAAAAAATATTATAACCTCACGATACTAAAGTGTATTACACAACTATGACTTTTCCTATGATGAAAACACTCTTGCCTTTTACCACTCAAACTCTCCTTAGGTTCTTAGGCAATTCAAGAGATTATGGCCACAACAAAAAAAATCCTCCAATATGTGTGCACAATGATGAGTCATTATATTATCATATTTTCTTACCTTTTTGTACTTATTTTAATTAGTGTTTTGGGCTTAATTGTCTGTTATTAGTGAATTTTTATTAATTGGACTTCATTGGACCAATAATTCAAATTTTAATTAATTTGAATTTATTTGATCTAATTTTTGCTTATTATTATTTTCAGGACAATTTAAAGCAATTTTGGGCTTGGAAGATTGGATCAGATGTCATGCCAATTGTGTCCATTAGGATTAGGGTTTTTATCTTATTTGTTTCTAATGTGTTTTGTGGGTCAGTTGGGTCAAAACCGAGAGGCAAACTAGGGTTTAGGGTTATTTATGTTATTGATCATGTAGGGTTAGAGAGGAAGCAGCCGCAGAAACGCAGCCACAAACACGTAATCGCAAAAACGCAGATGCATCACGCAACCGACCTCTGATCAGTGATAAGGATATATCTAGAGCTACGGTAGTCCAAATTGAGCGATTATAAGTGCATTGTAAAGGTAAGGGGAAAAACTATAAATGTCTCTCTCATGAGCATTGTCAATTTCCAACCGAAAGATGACTAAATTTGAGGTCGCAAAATCACGACAGAATATGCCCTGCATATGTCTCTTCTTTTGCGTTTTCGATTTTTTCATGGATAGTTAGATCTTTGTATTGATTTTTTTAGGAGAATGTAGTAGATCTTTGTGGTTTTGCTCTTCTATTCCGTTTGTTCTCTTAAACTCTTTATCTCCTAATCTCAATGTTGAATTATAATCTGTTTATGCTTAATAAACCGAAACCAATATCACAATTTGTTTAATCCTATGTTAGAGATGATATTATGTGATGTATGCAATGCCTAATTGTATAAGGATAATTTGGGTTAATCTTTGCTTAGTTGGTTAATTTTGAATTGGAATAAGGGTTAAAATAATTTAATTTCGTAACCTAGGATAAATGACACTGCATTCGAATCAGGAAATCAATTGTTTCCTCACTATTTTACTTAAATTTTATTTTCGTTAATTTACTTTTTATTATTACGCAAACCCCTTTTCTTTTCTGCTGTTTAATATGCATACTCATTAAGAACATTGGCTTGATTTGTAGTTCGTTGGGAGACAACCTAAGAGTCACTTCCTAGTACTACATATTTTAATTGTTGAATTTATTTGGTTGAGTACAACTTCGATCAAATTTGGTGCCGTTGTCGGGGAACTTGTAGTTCCAGCCAAGGTTCTCACACTAGTTAGCATGTTTCTGTTTTGGTTCAATTTCCACATTTTTGCATGATCTCACCTCTTGGTTGACTTTTTAGGACTTTTGGTTGACTCTTGGGAAATACATGATTTGTTGCATATAGTGCATGACTAGGAGAAATCTTGGCCTTTTACAACCTTTTAATCCTGAAATAGATAAGTCCTTTCATAGATTAGTTAGGCATTCTATGAATTCATCTCTTAAGTCCATACCATTTGATAGTCTTAGTGATAGTCTTGATAGTCCTGCATCTAATACACCTTCTTCTGACGATTTCCAAACTGATAGCATGGGTGATCAACCTGTTGGACCTTGTGAGAGAACACTTAGGGAGATGGCTGCACCTGATTTTACATATGCGAATTTGTGCATTCAATATCCCGAAGAAGGTGTTCCTTTTATGCTTAAAACTGGACTAATCCATTTGTTGCCTAAATTTCATGGTCGTGCAGGTGAAGATCCACACAAGCACCTTAAGGAGTTTCACATAGTCTGTTCCATCATGAGGCCTCAAAATGTTCCAGAAGATCAAATCTACTTGAAAGCATTTCCTTTCTCTTTGGAGGATTTTGCTAAGTGTCGCTGCCGTCAAAAGAGGCAGTTTGAGCGACGCGATGATTTTGACTTCGACTCGCGTTTTTAAAGTGATGTTACAATGCCTTTAGGTTGTCCGATAACCGGGTTAGACCTAAAGGCGAGGTTTTCGAAAAGGGTTCTGGAGTCGCCACTAATGTTTTATCTAGAAACATTGGAAAAGGAAGAAAAAGAAGGCGTTGGTTTAGAAAAACCAACTTTGGCCATTATAACCAAAGTTGGGTAAGGGAGTTAGTTACGTGTAGGGAAGGTATTAGCTTCCCTACGACGCCCCTTTTGGGTTCCCTATGATGGACCATTTATTTTATAAATAAAATCTCTAAAATTACGCTTTTACCCTTTATTTATTTGCGGAATTTAAAATATTGACTACATGGCCCTAACAGCTAATGTACAGATAGATGTGATAAAAAAGCGATAAAAGAAGAGAGAAAGTGTAGGAACCTTCGAAGCAAGCTTTTGTATTAATATTCTTGGTAAATGATGCTTTTTGGTAATCCCCCGCTCTACAATGTTGGTCGCTCTTCCTCGCAACACTATAGAACTCTCTCTAAGAATACTAAGAAACTTCGGAAATGCTTTGGAGGGATCCTAGGAGAAGAATTTGAGAAAGTTGCAGAAGGGAAAGTGGAAGAATGTTGTGAAAAGGATGAGGTCGCCTCCCCCTTTTATAGGAATTCGCACCTGTCAGGTCGGGACCGCCGTCTCACCTGACAAGGTCGGGACCTCCATCTCGCCAAATAGGACGACAGTCTCGCCCTTGGCAAATGGCGAGAAGGCCGCCTCGCCAAACGAGACGGCAGTCTCGGCCTTATAGGTGTAATTTCTTATTTTTCCCATACAAAAAACCTTCCTACTCTAATATGGGGCCTATTGGTCTATCCTAGGGACCTTTTAGGCCTTGCCCATCTTCGAATCGGAAGTCTTCTGCTCTTTATTTTGAGGTCGAGCAAGATTTGGGATTTATAACTGCCCCCCCTTCACCTGACTAGTCGACTGTTGGCCCGTTATGCCAACAAGATCGGCTGGAAGGTGAAAGAATTAACCCTCTTGCCCGACTGTCCTTCAGATGCTCCCTCTTGCGGTAGCTGACCCTCCAGACAAAAAATATGTGTGTGTGCCTCCAGGATGCTCCTTCTTGCGGTAGCCGACCCCTCGGTTGATGAGTATGAACCCTCATCCGGTTGCTTGTAGCTTTGGGATGCTCCTTCTTGCAGTAGCCGACCCCTTAACTGACAAGTGGTAGAACCTCAGGATGCTCCTTCTTGTAGTAGCCGACCCCTTTGTTGATGAGTATGGACCCCCATTCGGTTTGGTAGCGTTTGCAGTCCACCATTGTAGGACTGGATGAGTATAAACCCCTCATCTGGCTGGTGTAGTCCACTTCGTAGGACTGACTGCGACTTATTGCTCTGGATCATGCGCAGGTTGATGGGTATGAACCCCCCATTTGGCTGGTGCAGTCCACTTCATAGGACTGATGGTGGTGGTGACTTACTGCTCTAGCTCATGCACCGGTATTCCATGGGGAATGTTTTGTTGATAGTCTGTTTTTTACTTTTTCTGGTAGAGTCTTCCGATGTACCGGGGATTTTTTGATTTCTAGCTTTTATAATAGCCATCCAGCTTGTTGATTGCTGGGAATTCTTTGTTTTGGTAATGGTCGTCCGACTTTGCTGGTTGTCGGTGATTTCTGGGTGACGTCCTTGAGTACATGGGAATTTTACTGGTTTTCCTTTTCCTCTTTGTTAGGAAGATAGTGGCTGATGTTTTGGATTTAATTTCGCCTTTTTCTGCGTTTTATCTTTTTTCTCGCGATTTGGATTTTGACTTTTTCGGATTACGCGTAAGCCTTTTTGTTTTTTAGTCTTTTTTGTTACGCTGGCTTTTTAAGAAAAAGAATAAAGGCAAACAAATTTATCAAAAGATTTTATTTATATATGATAAAATTTGTACAATGATTATGCTAATACAAATATATTCCTAAGACGGTGGCAGACTCGACTGCGAGCCTATGGATGCCCAGGAGGAGGGAACTGCCTGAACATATGCCTCTGGAACTCCTCCTGGCTCCGGATCATGTCGAGCTGACGCTGGGTGATCATGCGTAGGTCCTGCATCATCCCCTGTTGTCCCTGGCTGAAGGTCTCCATCCGTGTCTCGAAGACGTCTTGCCTTAGGGACATCTGGTCCAGCTGCTGGTGGATGTCGTCCATGTGACGGTGCATGCCAGGAAAGTCATCCCCGTACTGCTATTGTTGCTCAAACTCTGGGGGCATCGGGATCTTCTGCGCTTCCTCCAAATCCTGGATATCTAAGGTCATGGCAAGCACAGGATGAAGGACCACCTGGGACCCCTGCCTGATAAGCATCCCCATGTTGACGAGCATGGATCCGCTGAAGTACTCGGGTCGGAGAGTGGAGGAAATGTCCTCCCCGCCGGGGCACCCCTACCTCTCGGCCAGCGGGGTGATGAGAGGACCCATGAGGATGGCTCCGACGGGGCAGCTCCCGAAGTCCTTCAGAGCTCTCAGAAAGAAGTAGTCGGGGTTACACCGACATCCATGAAGCATGCAGTGCAACACGAAGAGGTCAGGTTGGGTGATCTTTCCCTGACTTTCCTTCCGCGCATGGATAGTCCCTGCCAGCAGCTTGTGGCAGATGCGGAGAGGACGGTTGAGGGTCGACCCTTTCATCAGGGTCGGCAGAATCTGTGACCTGGTGAGATCCTCCCATATCTCACTGGTTGTGAGGGTAGTCGGCCGCTCACAGATGGCCCCCTGATATTCTGGCGCCAGGGTGTCCGCGGGATATATGAAGCCTATGGCGACGTTGAACTCGTCCAACATCATTGTTCGATAGGTCTCGTTCATATAATACGAGACCATCCTCACCGGAGGGACACCCGGGAACATCGTGGGCATCTCAATCATCGTAATGGAGGCGAGGAACTCCATTACGACCTGCGTGTAGATGCGGGTCGGGGGTGGCTGAGGAGGAAGTCCCACCCGACGTTCTGGATGTAGCCCCGCACGTGATCCTCCCAACCGAACTCGGTCAGGATATCGAACTCTAATCTCAACATGGGGTGCCAAGAGTAACCCCTAATGTGCTCCAGCCTGGCCTGATGCTGCGGCGTGAGATGGGTAGGGTCTGGAGGAACCGGGGCTGCAGGTATGCTCGGCTTGGGGCCCCGACCTCTCTTTTGGGGCCTGGAAGATTTGCCTCGTTGCATTTTGGGCAAAGACACTCAATAATGTATGAGAATTTGTATGAAGATGCAGAAATGCAGTGCTTAGAACTGACCTAAAAGCCCCCTTTATATAGAAAATTTTGAATTTGGTCGGGACTGTCGTCTGAGATTTGGGACGACAGTCTCGACTTTTCAAGGCTTGGGACCGCCGTCTGGAATGTCGAGACGGCGGTCTCGCCATTGGCAAGTGGCGAGACGACCTTCTTGCCAAGCGAGAAGGTGGTCTCACCAAATGGGAAGGCGGTCTCGCTTTCAACAAAAGGCGAGACGACAGTATCGTTTAGCAAGACGGTGGTCTCGCCTTTGATGAAAGGCGAGACGATGGTCTCAATAAACGGGACAGCTGTCTCGCTTTTCGAAGGTTTTTTTTTTTTTTAGGAAAATATAGGACCTTGTTCAAAAATATTTATGCATGCAATGCTTTCATGTTTGTTGTCCTATAATGCTACTTCATTGGTTTTTCAAAAGGATTAGCTGGTGTGTCTTTTGAAGACGAGGTCCTGCTAAGGTGATTTTCTGCTGTACTGGTTCATACCGTTCCGGACTTAACGTGACCGAAGAATGACTATTAGTATGAGGAGCACACTTTGCCATGTTGGTGCACTTTTTCCTTTCTCTAGGGATTTCAATCCTCTTGTTGATTATATGCCTCCATATTCCCAGGCTAATTATTAGAATATTATGGTAAGGGTCAAGAGAAGAGAAGAGGATAATTTATTCAACGACTTGTGTTTTAGACGGTTGATTTTTATTTAGAAGGGGTTTTGTAAGAATGGCTGGCCTAGGTTGGTCCGAGTGTTTAAGCTGATGTTTAAACAAATGTTTTTCTTTTAGGGTTCGCGTCTTAGTCCCATTTCTATCGCTTTCTATGACTGATTGATTTCCCTAGACTGCCCTTTGGGTTTTCAGACTAGGATATTGTGTTTTTGTCCTAACTTTTACCTAGGTTCCTTTTTTCTTTTTTTGGGAATCCTAGCAGACCTTATTTTGTAACCTTAACTTCTGCCTAGGCTACCCTTTATTTTTGTTCGGGTTTCCTAGCGGGTTGACCCTAAGTTTTGCGTAGCCCCCTTGGTGGGTTTCCTACCGGGTATTTTGCCCTTTCTTTTTTGGCCTTTGGCTTTTATGGCTTCTTTTGATTTATTTTACACAATATTGGCGAAACACGGTTTTATTTATGATGAGGTAAAACCTTATTATGTGTTTCTAATCAATCAGCTTGATTATTATTGCGATGGCGTGTTTTGATTATTTCAACGCGCTCTTCTTCTTCTTTTTTCGTTCGCTTAAACATGATTATTACAAGGTTTAGATATGAATAACAAGAAAAAAAGAGAATGGTAAGAAATGTATTCTTTATTAATTAGTAAGGAAATATGTGCCCAAAAGATGCTCGGGGGTCGGACTAGCCCCGGGGAATAATCTCTAAAACTCACTGGGTTTACATCCCTTAAGAAAGGAAAAGTAACTCCTAATGACTAGGGTTGCTTTTGACGCTTGTATTCCTCCGCTTAGGAAAATCTGCTTTAGTGTGCGGATGAGAGACTTCCTTTTTCTCTTTTCAGCCCGGCCCTTTGTAGGGTCATATCCTAGGCCATACTTTAAAGGATTGTCTTTGAATTCTGGGGGCTCCTTCATTCCTTGGGAGTCTGGCCCTAGTCCTTGGCTAGGATGGTAACCATGCTTTATCATCATGCGAGCTACCTTCGTATTACCAGGAAGTCTTTCTACATTGGCAATTTCAAGTGCTTGAAAAGATGTTTCAAGGGCCTCTTCAACCGCATCCACATAAGGTTGAGTATACGATCCACTAATCAGGATATCATCTTCTGCTTGGACCGTAACCAGTTTGTCATCTACTATGAACTTGACTTTCTGGTAGAGCATTGAAGGTATTGCCTTAGTGTCATGAATCCAAGGTCTACCAAGGAGACAACTATACGCTGGAGTAATGTCCATCATGTGGAAATCGATGTTGAAGATAGTGGGTCCGACTTGAATTGGTAGATTGATTTTCCCCACTACTTCTCGTTTAGATCCGTCGAAGGCTCGAATGATAGTGCTACTTGGGCGCACGCGGGTTCCTTGAATAGTTAACTTGTCAAGTGTGCACTTGTGCATCACGTTCAAGGATGACCCGTTATCCACAAGAACTTTAGTTATGAGATACTCCTTGCATTTTATGGAGATATGCAAGGGCTTGTTGTGGCTCGACCCTTATAGAGGGAGTTCTTCATCTGTGAAGGTGAGGTGATCGCTAGCTATGATGTGGCCAACGGTCCTCTCAACTTTTTCTTGGGATATAGTATGAGGTACGTGTGCTTCGCTCAAAACCTTCATCAGGATGTAACTTGAATGCTTATATGTTCTATTTTCATTTGGAATTGTGAGCATCACCTTTGAAAATTTTTATGTTGTGGTTCTGGAAGAGAAAGTGATAATAGGCAATGGTTTTATTTTGGAAAAATTACTGTGCTTGGGACAAGCAAGATTCTAGGTTGGGGGGAGTTGTTAAGTGGTAAAAAGTTGATATAATTATGCCTTAAATTGTTATGAAACTATTTAACTTATGTTAATTCTAATCTATTTTTCTCCCAATATAGGATGAATTCGAGAATACCTTGATACAAGAGTAAGGAGCATAATTGTCAGCATAATTAGAGAAAAATTGAAAGAAAGAAGAACGCTTAAGCGAATGAATGATGCGAGGCCCGACCCAAATTCTCTTATAAAAAGATAAGATGTGTTTTGAGAAAGGAAGCAGTCTTGGAAAAGAGGAGGCACGACTACTGTTAGGGTTTCGTCTAATCTTCATCAATTCTTCACTTCTTCATCAATTAGAGCATTGTAATGGCCAACATGAGTGGCTAACTTCATTCTCTTAGGATTCAGTGCACTTCCTTTGAACTCTTTTGTATCATGGTGATATTTTGAGATATTAATCTATGCTTTGATGTTGTTATTCTTATCCTTTATGCTTTGGAATGATTTATTCTTGATTGTTTGAGGTATGATTGGAAAATATATCTTGAACCCTAGATCACGGTAAAAATATTTGTTACGTTAATTTCCAGGAATGGAATGAATGGATCAATTGCTTAACACCCTAAACCTAATGTTGGGAAATCTCTTAATTGTGTGAGGAATCAATATTTATTAGGTTTTCTTATGAATTTCATGTGTGAGGAATCAACATGGATGAACTGAGTAGGTGACATCAACATTGTTAGGTTAATTGACGTTCTTAATTGACATAGTCATTATAAAAGAGGGATAAGGAAGGAAACTAATCCTAAGTACCTTTAATTGATATTTTCTCAATAATTTATAGTTCTTTGTCATTTAATTTCAATTCAACTCTTATTTGCAAAACCCAATCTGTTTAATCTATTTAGTAAGCACAATTGGGAAGTTCCATTGAAATTGTTCCTCGTGGGATCGACTTTTATTTTATCGAAATACTATATTGCGATTGATAATTTGGTACACTTGCCAATAAATTGAACAAGTATTTCTAGCGTCGTTGCTGGGGAATGGTGTTCTTTGAGAATTATTTGTTTAGCTTATTGAGTATTTTATTTTTATTTTTATTTTTGTTTTATTTTTCAATTTTAGTTTTATTTAATTATTGTCTTGTGATAATCCTTGCTTGAGTACTCTTTTGATTTATGCGTTTAAGAGGACAAGTATCTTCAGAGCAGTTAGAATTTAATCCAGAGATTGAAAATACAGCTCGAAAGAACTAGGATAGAAGAAGAAGGGGAAACTCAAGAACAAGCCACAAGAGCATCTGTTAATTCTTCTTCCACACTTGATTTACCAGACCCAATTATAGAAGATATGGCGGAAGAAGGAGCAAATCTGAATCCGAATCTAGATCCCAATATAAATCCAAATATAAACCCAAATGTAAATCCACCTAGAAGAACTCTTAGAAATTGTGCTATGCAGCAAGGTCCAAGACATTTTTCCAGCATTGTCATTCCAGATGATCATACATTGCAGATGAATCCATCTTTCTTAAGCTTGATTAGTGCTCATCAATTCACTGGATTGGATCATGAAGACCCTTATATTCATTTGTCTACTTTTTATGAGTTGATTGATATCATGGGATTTAGAGTAGCAAATCTTGAATCTGCATATTTGAGATTATTTCCTTTTTCTTTGGCAGGTAGGGCAAAGGAGTGGCTGAAAGCACATCCTAATTAGAGTCTGACTAATTGGAGTAGTGTAGAAGAGAAGTTTCTGAATAGATTTTTTTCACCATCCTGTTACATCAAAGCAAAATCTAACATCACTTCTTTCAGACAAGGAGCAGATGAACAATTTTGTGAAGCATGGGATAAATTTAAATCATTGTTGAGAAGTTTCCCAAATCATGGATTTTATGACGTTTCTCAGTTGAATATTTTCTATATTGGCTTGTAACATGATGAAAAGATGCTATTAGAGGTTGCAGCAGGAGGATCCATGTTGGATGTAGAAATTGATCATGCCACCAGAATTATTGATGCACTAGCCTTTACAGACCAACAGGCCGAACATGATAGACATCCAATTCAAAGGAAGGGAGTTCTTAAACTTAACAGTTTAGATTCTATCTTAGCCCAGAATAAACTTATAACGCAACAAATTGAAGCATTAAACCAGAAAATAGAGAAATTATCTCAACAAATGCACACAGTACAATCTATTCCTAATCAACAAATGAGTTGTGATGTGTGTGGAGGTGATCATGTAAATGAACAATGCTCTTATCAAGGCAACATTCAACAAGAAGAAGCTAATTATATGGGTGCCCAAGGTAGTAGTCAACGCAGACAAGGTAATTTTCCTAATCCTAACAATTATCAGAATAATACTGCACAAGGATGGAGAGGGAATCATAATCAGAATTTTGGGTGGAAACAAGGTACTAGACAACTTGCATTTCAACAAAAATCATATCAGCAACCTCCATATCAACAGCAGCAACAACATTATCCTTCAGTGCCTGACAAAATAAGTAAATTGGAGGATACTTTAGAAAAATTCATGTAAGGTACTATGACTAATCAGAAAAATACTGAGACAACTTTAGAAAAATTCATGCAAGGCACTCTGGCTAATCAGAAAAATATTGAGGCTTCATTCAGAAATATAGAGACCCAGATAGGCTAACTGGCTAAGCAATTATCTGAGCAGCAACAAGGAGGACAATTTTCAGCTAACACACAAACCAACCCCAGGGAGCAATGCAATTCAATAACTACAAGGAGTGGTAAGGTTATAGGAGAAGGAATTGGTGAGAAACTGGCTGTAGAGAAGGAAATTCTACAAGAAAAAGAGGATGAAAAGAAGAAAGATGAGTGTGAAGGAGAAAAAGAGAAAAATAAAAGTGAAAGTATAGAAAAAGAAAAAAATACTGAAAAAGAAGAAAAAAAAGAGTGAGAAAAAGAGAGAGAAAGATGAGAGTCAAATACCGCAATTAAAGGATTTACCATATCCTCGACATCCTTCAAAGAAAGATAAAGAAAGACAGTTTGCAAGATTCATGGATATTTCAAGCATTTACAGATTAATATTCCATTTATGGAAGCTATGGAGCAGATGCCGACTTATGCAAAATTCATGAAAGAATTGTTAACTAAGAAAATGAGAATTACTACAAAAACAATGGAACTAGAAGCAGGATGCAGCGCTATAATTCAGAAATCTTTACCTCAGAAGTCTAAGGATCCTGGTAGTTTCACTATTCCAGTCACAATTGGGACATTACAAGTAGGTAAGACATTACTTGATTTGGGTACTAGTATAAATTTGATGCCTTTGTCTATGCTTAAAAGAATAGGAGACTTGGAAGTAAAGCCTACAAGAATGACACTGCAGTTAGCTGACAAATCTCTAAAGATTCCTTATGGAGTAGCAGAAGATGTTTTAGTTAGAGTGGATAAATTCATATTTTCGGTTGATTTTGTGATTATGGACATGGAGTAAAATGAGGAAGTCCCATTGATCCTGGGAAGGCCATTTATGAAGACTGCCAAAGTAATTATAGATGTTGACATGGGCAAGTTGAAAATTAGAAGTGGAGATGATGAAGTTAATTTTAATCTGTTTGAAGTTGTACAACAACCGGAAGACAAGAAAGATTGCCTCAGAATAGATAATTTGGAGGAATTACCCATCTCAACTGAAAAATAAGATTACAAGTCTATTGCACAACCCCAAAGACATCTCAATCTGACTATGAAGGAAGTTATTCAAAGAGAGGTACTGAAACCTCTTGAAGCAGGTATGATTTATCTAATCTCTGACAGTCGTAAGGTTATTCGCAATGAAAAGAATAAATTCATTCCCACAAGGACAGTCAAGGGATGGAGAATGCGTATATATCACCTTGATCACTCACATGCATGAGCCCTAAAGCAAATAGGCGTCGAGCTGAAGACGTTAAACAAGCACTCCTAGGAGACAACCCAATATTTTGAATTTGTTGTTTTTCTTTTTGCAGTTTAAGTTTTTTGTGCATTTTTCTTCCTTAGATTCTTTCTTTGCAAGATTGCTCCAGGTACATAGTGAACTTCTCCTCAAGACTTTGAAGCCTTATTTCAATGGCCTGGGGACAGTCCAACTTTTCTGGAGGGGGTGAGAAAGTCTGCAGCTGAGGTCGAGGCACAAGATAAGGAGTAGATGACAAGTGAAGAAAATGAGGGAGGAAACGTACTTTGTTTTTAATATTTTTAATTCTTTTGTTTTTAATTTAATGTTTTTAATTGCTTTATTTTAAATTTTGAATTCCCTTGCTATCCCATAATTTGTTTTAGAGTCATATATGAGATTATTTATTATTATCTAATTCAAATCTAGAACGTGAAAAATCATTTTGATTGTTTCCAATAACAAGTGATTTTGGGATGATGAGTATGATAGTGAAAAGTAATTGATGAGGAGAATTAGGAATTAATTGAATTGGAGAAGTTAGCCAAAACCTAGGTGAGTAGAGTACCAAAAATAGATAAAATGAGTGTCAACACTTTGTGATGATAACTGATATTGGTTGATTCTTTAATGTGATTACATGTTGGCAAGACTTGAAAATGATAAAGGCATTTTTTTTATAGTAGATATAAACCAGAGCCAAATAGCCAACCCTGCATTAATCTTAGGACATCCATTTGAACCCCTTCTGATCCATAAATAATATTGTTTCTTAAACAAAACCCTTAAGCCTAAACACTATTTATCTACCTTCTTATATTTGAGAAAGGAAATGAGTATGAATGTCACTATTTTTCTTATTGTTAGGTATTATTATTATTATTGTCCTATAGGTATTATTGGGGTGTTATTTAAAAAAAATTGTAAAGAAAAAGGAAAAGCAAAGCTTACAAAGTGGCAAAGCCAAAAATAATACATGCAAAAGCATGAGAAAAGAAAAAAATATAAAAGTATTTCAAAGGGGGGAATAATAACTTGTGAGATCATTAACTCATTGTCATTGTGTTAGGGACAAAAACATGAAGTTTGAAACCTGACTTGAGGAATTGTTAATCAAGAATCATTCATATGAGTTGAATTTCTCAAATATTTTTGTATATCCCAGAAAAACCAATAATTCTTTCTTAGCTCAGCCCCATTACAAGCCTCAAAAGACCTTTTGATTTAAGTCTTGCTTAACAAATGTTGATTGCTTGAACACGATTATCAATATTGGATTGTCTAAATGAAGTGATTGAATGAGATAAACACTTACCTGTGAGAATTAGATATGAGTATATATAACTCTATTTGAGAGATCATGCTTCTCTGAGGATAGTTGAGGACTAATTATTCTTTGTTGGTTTCTGTAACTTGAATGCTTATATGTTCTATTTTCATTTGGAATTGTGAGCATCACCTTTGAAAATTTTTATGTTGTGGTTCTGGAAGAAATGTGATAATAGGCGATGGTTTTATTTTGGAAAAATTACTTTGCTTGGGACAAGCAAGATTCTAGGTTGGGGGGAGTTGTTAAGTGGTAAAAAGTTGATATAATTATGCCTTAAATTGTTATGAAACCATTTAACTTATGTTAATTCTAATATATTTTTCTCCCAATATAGGATGAATTCGAGAATACCTTGATACAAGAGTAAGGAGCATAATTGTCAGCATAATTACAGAAAAATTGAAAGAAAGAAGAACGCTTAAGCGAATGAATGATGTGAGGCCCGACCCAAATTCTCTTATAAAAAGATAAGATGTGTTTTGAGAAAGGATCCCCAGTGGAGTCAAAATCTGTCACTGCCGTCAAAAGAGGCGGTCGGAGTGACGCGATGGTTTTGACTTCAACTCGTGTTTTTAAAGTGATGTTACAACACCTTTAGGTTGTCTGATAACCGGGCTAGACCTAAAGGCGAGATTTTCGAAAAGAGTTCTAGAGTCGCCACCAATGTTTATCCAGAAACATTGGAAAAGGAAGAAAAAGAAGACGTTGGTTTAGAAAAACCAACTTTGGCCATTATAACTAGAGTTGGGTAAGGGAGTTAGTTACGTGTAGGGAAGGTATTAGCTTCCCTACGACACCCCTTTCGGGTTCCTTATGATTGACCATTTATTTTATAAATAAAATCTCTAAAATTACTCTTTTACCCTTTATTTATTTGCGGAATTTAAAATATTGACTACATGGCCCTAACAGCTAATGCACAAATAGATGTGATAAAAAAGTGATAAAAGAAGAGAGAAAGTGTAGGAACCTTCGAAGCAAGTTTTTGTATTAATATTCTTGGTAAAGGATGCTTTTTGGCAATCCCCCGCTTTACAATGTTGGTCGCTCTTCCTCGCAACACTACAAAACGCTCTCTAAGAATACTAAGAAACTCCGGAAACGCTTCGGAGGGATCCTAGGAGAAGAATTTGAGAAAGTTGTAGAAGGAAAAGTGGAAGAATGTTGTGAAAAGGATGAGGCCCCCCCTTTTATAGGAATTCGCGCCTATCAGGTTGGGACCGCCGTCTCGCCTGACAAGGTCGGGACTGCCGTCTCGCCAAATGCGACGACGGTCTTGCCCTTGGCAAATGGCGAGAAGGCCGTCTCGCCAAACGAGACGGTGGTCTCGCCATTTGCGATTGGCGAGAAGGCCGTCTCGTCAAATAAGACGGCGATCTCGCCATTGGCAAGTGGCAAGACTGCTGTCTTGCCAAACGAGACGACGGTCTGGCCCTTTGCCGATGGCGAGACGACGGTCTCGGCCTTCTAGGTGGAATTTCTTATTTTTCCCGTGCAAAAAACCTTCATACTCTAATATGGGGCCTATTGGTCTATCCTAGGGACCTTTTAGGCCTTGTCCATCTTCGAATCGAAAGTCTTCTGCTCTTTATTTTGAGGCGGGGCAAGATTTGGGGTCTACACTAAGGACTGGCTGTATTATTTGGCTCCTAGTTTAATTGCAAGTTTGGATGACCTGAAGAGAGTGTTCCTGGACAAATTCTTCTCTGCATCCAGGACCACTGCTATTCGAAAGGATATTTCTGGAATCAGGAAAACTACTAGAGAGAGCTTGTATGAGTATTGGGAAAGATTTAAAAGACTTTGTGCTAGTTGTCCTCAATATCATATTTTTGAGCAATTGTTAATATTTTTATGAGGGGCTAAACATAATGGACAGAAGCATGATTGATGCAGCCAGTGGAGGAGCCATAGGAGATATGACACCTGCTGCTGCTAGAGGTCTGATTGAGAAGATGGCATCCAAATCGCAGCAGTTAAACATGAGGAGTGATGCTATAGTTTGAGAGGAGTTCATGAAGTTGGTTCCTCGGATGCAGCTGCACAGAAGTTGGAGAGTAAGATTGATGCTCTCACCACACTGGTCACCCAACTTGCTGCAAATCAAAGAACAACACCTACTGCAAGAGTTTGTGGCATCTGCAATTCAAATGATCATTATACATATGTTTGTCCATCATTGCAGCAAACTGCAGGTTTTGATGCTCCTTAAGCTTATGCTACAAATATCTACACTAACAGGGTTCCACATCAGCAGCAAAACTCTAACTTGTCATCCAATAGATATAATCCTAGCTGGTGGAATCATCCAAACCTGAGATGGGGCAATAATCCAGTGCAAAACCAAACACCATTTCAGCAGAATCAACCTTCGAGTTTTGCATAGCAACCCCCTCCCCAACAAAGAGCTGCACCTTCACCTTCACCTTCGTTAGAGGAAATGGTCAAGCAAATGGTTGAGTTGAATCTGCAATATCAACAGAAAATGATGTCTCCATTCAGAGTTTAACCAACCAGATTGGCCAAATAGCCACTGCTGTGAACCAATTGCAGTCATAGAATTCAAACAAGCTTCTTGGACAAACTGTTGCCAATCCGAAGAATGTTAGTGCCATCACCTTGCGGTCAGGCAAGACAATTGATGCACTTGTACCTGATGTCCCTATTCAGATTAGTGATGGAGCTGCAACAACAAAAGGGAAGGGTCCTATGCAACCAAAAGATGAATAGATTGGTAGTAGAAATTAGTCAACCAACCCTTCTCCAACAAGCCAGTAGCAATAGTCTTCCATCTCCCTTCCGTTTCCACCAGGAGCAACTCTAAGCAAGAAAATGGAAGAGGTGGATAATGAGATTTTGGAGACTTTCAGAAAGGTTGAGGTCAATATACCTCTCCTTGATTTAATCAAGCAAATTCCGAGGTATGCCAAGTTCCTCAAGGAGTTGTGCACTCACAAGAGGAGGCTTAAAGTTAATGAGCGAATCAATTTGGGCAGAAATGTGTCTGCACTCATAGGTAAACTTGTTCCTCATACTCCGGAAAAGTGTAAGGATTGTGGTACATTTACCATACCTTGCATCATAGGTAATAGAAAAATTGAAAATGCCATGCTAGACTTAGGAGCATCTATAAATGTCATGCCTATGTTTGTTTTCAATTCTTTGTCTCTTGGACCCTTAAAACCCACAGGTGTGGTTATTTAATTGGCAAATAGAAGTATTGCCCACCCTGTTGATGTTATTAAGGATGTTTTGGTTCGGATCGATAAACTCCTTTTCCCTGCTGATTTTTATATTTTTGAAATGGAAGAAGGGTATTCCATGGTTCAGTACCCATTATTTTAGGCAGACCATTTTTAATTACAACCCGAACTAAGATAGATGTCCATGTTGGTGCACTTTCTATGGAATTTTATGGAATTTGATGATTATGTGGCTAGGTTCAACATCCATGATGCTATGAAACACCCATTTGAGGATCATTTTATCTTTCATGTTGATTTGATTGATTAATTAATTGATGAGCATGTACTTGAATTCTTTCATGATGTTGACTCCCCATCTTTGCATAATTCTTTCACCTGTCTTGCATGTACTAATTTTGAAGAGTATAGTTCTTGCATTGATCAATTTTTGAATATTAATATTGATACAACTATTGATATGACTGATATAAATGCTAATACATATTCTGATTATGCACAGGAATGTGATGCTTTCGATCTTGTACCACTTGGTTTTGATTTTATACAGTCAGAATACACTAACCATGTTGCAGGAAGTACATGTGAATCTGACTTGATTGTTGAGGTACAATCCACTAGTATTATTCAACCACCCACCTTGGAGCTTAAACCTCTACCTAAAAATCTCAAGTATGCATATTTAGACAAGGATGAGAAGCTCCCGGTGATAATGTCCACCTCCCTTCATGTCCTACAAGAAGAAAATTTGTTGCATGTGTTGAGAAAGCATAAAAGAGCTATTGGTTGGACTCTAGCTGACATTCCTAGTATCAGCCCATCTACATGCATGCATAGGATACTCTTGGAGGATGGATCTAAACCAGTGAGACAGCCACAAAGAAGGCTCAATCCAGTGATTCTTGATGTGGTAAAGAAGGAGGTGACCAAGCTTCTGCAAGTTGGGATCATATATCCTATTTCTGACAGTCAGTGGATCAACCTAGTTCACGTTGTCCCCAAGAAGACAGGCATCACTGTGGTGAAGAATGAGAAAGATGAGTTGATTCCAACAAGGGTGCAAAATAGTTAGAGGGTCTGCATTGATTATAGGAAATTAAATTAAGCAACAAGAAAGGGCCATTTTCCCTTGCCCTTCATTAATCAAATGCTTGAGCGTCTGGCAGGAAAATCCCATTATTGTTTCCTTGATGGATTATCTGGGTATTTTCATATTCATATTGTTCCTGAGGATCAGGAGAATACCACATTCACTTGCCCCTTTGGTACCTTTGCCTATAGGAGGATGCCTTTTGGCCTATCCAATGCTCCTGGTACATTCCAGTGGTGTATGATGAGCATTTTAGTGATTTTATAGAGAGTTGCATGGAGGTTGTTAGATATTGTTAAGATATTGTTAGATATTATTGACCACAATATCAAACAATATCTTTTATTTATTCTGTTTACTTTCAATTACTCTTTTAGTTATACCTCTCTCTATTATAAATAGATTACCCTATGTGTGGTTTATACACAAGAGAGATTAATTCCAAACCCTATTTCCTCTATATTCAACATGGTATCTAGAGCTTAAGGTTATTTTGAAATTTTTTTGCCTTTGTCCACTGCTGGAGCCGCCATCTTAGCTGCTGCCGGTTAAATTGGTCTTCCACATCATAAAAGAGTTATTTTTGTTACTGGATATTATTTGGTAGTGTGAAAGTGCATGTCTAGGAAGGTTCTAACAAGGAAAGACTTGATATTTAAGCGTGTCCATTAGTGACCCACCTCTCTTTCCTGGGAACTTACCTGGTGTACTGGTTCACACCGTTGTCACTGCCGTTGTAGCCGCCGTTGGAGTTTCATTTTTGACCGGTGACATATAGTTTTGCTCATCTTAGTCAGGCAACCATTGTGCCATTGAGATCACCACTATCGGAGTTGATCATCCGTTGTCTTCTGCACCGTTGAGTCTCGACGAACTTGTTTTGGTATTCTCGTTTTGAATCTGTGCTTTGTAGGTCGATTGGATTACTTTGGATTTTTTTAGGGTTTGTTCTCCCATCCTTCATGACTTCTTCCACTCCTTCTACTACTTTCAATTATGTTAATGATTCTTCTGCGTTGGCATCTCCCCGTGATGACTAGACTCGCCCTCGCAAACAGGGAAAATGACGTCCTAAGTGTGAACATTGTGGCAAGCTAGGTCACAAGATTAACAAGTGTTATGCATTACATGGTCGTCCTCCTCGATATGCTGCAGTTGTTCAGACCGATCTTTCCCCACCTTTGTCTGGTGGGGATCCTCCTTCTTCTGTTGCATCTGACACACCTACTATGTTCAACAAATTTCTCAAATGCTATAAGGATCAACAGTCTTCTAGTTCCACTACGTCTATCGCACACACAGGTACATATTTTGATGGTCTGACCCAATCTTCTTCTCCTGGTACATTGATTTTTTATTCAGGAGTCACTGATCATATTACTGGTAACAAATCTTTGTTCTCCTCTTTATCCACTCCTAATCCTTTGTTTTTTGTTACACTGGCTGATAACTCTAGAGTATGTTAGAATCACGCAACGAAATTTTTGCGTGAACGGACAAAAACCAAGAGGGGGGGGGGGGGTGAATTGGTTTCTTAACATAAATTAGGTTTTAAAAATTTTCCCCAAATTTTACCGATTAAAATGTTGTGTAAATGTAAATAGGATAAGGATAGAGTCTTACACAGAAGATTTATACTGGTTTGGATCAAAAGACCCTACGTCCAGTTGCTAATCACTCAAACAGAGGATTAACGTTGTCACTATAATCAAAGTTCTTACAAACAGATAACAATGGAAAAGATAGAGTAACGAAAACACCTCTCTTGAGTCACACAAGAGATGAAGAACAGCTTTCCTTAGAGACGGCACAACACACAATCCACTAAGAACTCCACTTAGTGTTTCTTATCGCTTCTAGCCCACACCAGGTTCCAAAAGCCCCTTTTTCCTCCAACAAACAGTTTTCTGGCAATCACAACTCTCAACTTTTGTTTGAAAAAAGTTGTTCTCTTTTCTGAGAGCCTTAGAGAACCTTAAGTAGATGAATTAGGGTTTGGGAATTGGGGATTTTTTAAACTTGGTGTATTGGGACTAGGGTTTTCGAAAATAGGTTTAATTTGAAGTTTAAAATGCAAATCTAACTGAAATAATCGATTATCTCAAGTGTTAATCGATTATTACAGAGCCAAAATCAACAGAAACCCTCAATGGACTGTTTTTATCGATTATTTGCCCTGTTAATCGATTAACAGGCCTTTTAATCGATTAACAGGAGTGTTAATTGATTATTACAAAGAGCTGATACAGAAAATGATTTTTCTCTCTGTAATAATCGATTATTTGACCCTTTAATCAATTAAACCTGTGAATATTTGATAAAAATGAGTTTTTGAAGCTTCTAAAGAGTAGACTATGTACTGGCTATCTTAGACTCTAATATTACAGACTCAAACTCATCAAAACAGAGTTATTACACAAGAATACAAGTCTTCAACTCTCTAAGTTCTTTGTTCTTGAATCATCATCAAAATCAACAAGCTTCATGTCCATGTAAGTTCAACATCAAGTCCTTGTATGTTCAACAATCTCCCCCTTTTTGATGATGATCAAAATTTTCTTTTAAAGCCTTGTAATAACCTGTTTTATCTGTCACACTAACAAAAACATTAAACATACCAGATAATATTTAAATTCAATCATAAGAGGCTTTAAATATTTCTCCCCCTATTTTGATTATGATAAAAAATTAAGATCTCCCCCTCAAAATATGCATAATTTGGAAAGAACTCCCCCTCAAACAAAGCAATAAAAGAATACAAATTTTATTTCATAAAGAAATTTCATTACAAACAAAGATATATGTAACATTACAATCATGCAAAAACTGTTTAATTAAGCAGAGTTTAGGCTATTTCTAATATTCCTAAGTCTCTTCTAAGATCATATAATCTATCCTTGGGAAGAGGCTTAGTAAAAATATTCGCTAATTGATGCTTTGTATCAACATACTCAATTTTACAGTTTCCTTTACTTATATGATATCTCAAGAAATGATGTCTAATTTCTATATGTTTAGTCCTAGAGTGCATTAATGGATTCTTAGTAAGATTTATTGCACTTGTATTATAACACATCAAAGGAATGTCATTTAGAAATATACTATAATCTTCTAGCTGTTGTTTCATCCATAAAATTTGAGCACAGCAATTACCAGCTGCAATATATTCAGCTTCAGTGGTGGATAAAGCAACACATGCCTGTTTCTTAGAATGCCAAGATACTAATGATGATCCTAACAAATGACATGTCCCACTAGTACTTTTTCTATCTATTTTGCATCCACCATAATCAACATAAAAATAACCTATTAAACTAGTACAAGCTTCAGATGGATACCATAAACCAAAACCAGTAGTTCCTTTTAAATATTTTAAAATACGTTTTACTGCAGTTAGGTGAGATTCTTTTGGACATGCCTGAAATCTAGCACACACACAGACAAAATGCATAATATCAGGTCTTCTTGCAGTTAAGTATAACAGAGAACCTATCATACCTCTATACATGGATTGATTAATTTCCAAACTTGATTCATCCTTGTGTAAATAGCATGAAGTTCCCATGGGTGTGTTAGCTTCCTTTGAAGTGTCCATTCCAAACTTTTTGAGAATCTCTTTGCAGTATTTGGTTTGAGAGACAAAAATGTCATCTTTAAGTTGCTTGATTTGAAGTCCAAGGAAGAACGTTAATTCTACCATCATAGACATTTCAAATTCTCCCTGCATTATCATAGCAAATTCTACACATAAAGAATTATCAGTTGATCCAAAAATGATATCATCAACATATACTTGAACCAATAAGATATGTTTTTTTACTTTCTTTATAAACAAAGTAGAATCAATTTTTCCTCTAGAAAAATCACTTGAAGTTAGAAAGCTACTTAATCTTTCATACCAAGACCTAGGAGCTTGTTTCAAACCATATAATGCTTTCTTCAATTTAAAAATATGATTAGGATAACTAAAATCTTCAAATCCAAGGGGTTTCTCCACACAAACTTCTTCTTTAATAAACCCATTCAAAAATGCACTTTTAACATCCATTTGATATAATTTAAATTTCATTAATGATGCATAAGCAATAAGTAGGCGTATAGCCTCTAACCTGACAACAGGAGCATAAGTTTCATCATAATCAATACCTTCCTCCTGACAGTAACCTTTGGCAACAAGTCTGGCTTTATTCTTTGTTATATTTCCATCTTCATCAAGTTAGTTTCTAAATACCCATTTAGTTCCAATTACTTGATGTGATTCTTCTCTTGGGATTAATTCCCAGACTTGATTCCTTTCAAATTGATTAAGTTCCTCTTGCATAGCTATGCACCATTGGTCATCTTTAAGTGCTTCCTCAACATTTTTGGGTTCTATCTATGACACAAAAGCTACAGACATACAGAAATTAGTCATATTTCTAGTTCTTACCCCTTTTGAGATATCACCAATAATATTGTCCATTGAAAGTCCTCTTGGTGATTGTCAATCTTTTGCTAATTCAGGTGTTTGAGAAGGCTCATTTTCTTTATTGAAAGTCCTCTCTTATGTACTCATCATCACCTGCAAGTTCTTTATTTGACTCAAGAGGATTTCCCCCAAGGTCTACAATTTCATCAAAAGTAACATGTATAGATTCTTCAACATTTAAGGTTCTTCTATTAAACACTTTATAAGCTTTGCTAGTTAATGAATAACCTAAGAAAATGCCCTCATCGGCTTTTGAGTCAAATTTTCCTAAGTTTTCCTTTCCATTATTTAACACAAAGCATTTACATCCAAATATTTTCAAATGAGCAACATTAGGCTTTCTACCATTTAACAATTCATAGGGAGTTGATTTTATAATTGCCCTAATGAGCATTCTATTCAAAACATAACATGTAGTACTTACTGCATCAGCCCAAAAATATTTAGGAACATTTTATTCATTTAGCATTGTTCTAGCAAGTTCCTCTAGTGACCTATTTTTCCTTTCAACTACACCATTTTGTTGGGGAGTCCTAGGGGCAGAAAAATTATGTAATATTCCATTTTCCTCACAATAATTTTCAAACCTTTCATTTTTAAACTCACCACCATGGTCACTTCTTAAAACATTAATTCTTAAGTCTTTCTCATTTTGAATTTGCTTTGCAAACTTCCTAAAGACCTTAAAAGCTTCACTTTTCATTGTCAAGAAAAATGTCCAAGTATATCTAGAAAAGTCATCAACAATCACAAGACCATAATAATTTCCACCAAAGCTTTTTATCCTAGAAGGACCAAATAAGTCTAAATGTAATAATTCTAAAGGTTTTGATGTGGAAATAACGCTCTTTGATTTAAATGATGATTTTACTTGTTTACCTTTTTGACATGCATCACATAATCTATCTTTTTCAAACTTTAACTTAGGCAAACCAATAACTAAGTCTTTTGAAATCAATTTGTTTAAATGATGCATATTTATATGAACCGCTCTCTTATGTCATAACCATGGGTTCTCTTCCTTAGCAACTAAGCATGTTATACTAGTATCATGTATACAATTCAAATCAATCAAGTATATGTTATTATGCCTAATGCCCTTAAATGCTACATTTTCGGAATCTATCAAATGTATGGTACAAAAATTACTTTCAAAGATTACCTTAAATCCTTTTGAAAGTGATGAAGATCTTATTGAAATACTTTGGCAAAGATCTCATTGATTTGATGAAGTCAAAGATGAAGTCAAAAGCAACTTTGCAGTGGACAAAAGTCACTAAGATAAAAGAGTAGAAAGATTAGTGTGTTCGCAACTATGCTTAGGTATAATCATTTTATCTTTTCTGCTACATGAGGTTTCTTCACTTAAAAGATTTTGCAAAATGCCTCTAAAAATGTTTAAGCAATTAAAAACAAAGTATTTTAACAAAAGCTTTCTTAAACAAGTTTTTAACTGATATAATTTCGAAATAACCGGTTGTTTTCATTAAAGAAAGTTTTGAAAACCTTCTGTCAGTGTTTTAACAGATAAAGCTTCGAAATAACCGTTTAAAATCACTTAAAATGATAAGAGAAGTGTTTTTTCAGTATTTTAATCGATACAACTTGGTTTTAATCGATTAAAACCACTTGGAGTTCAGGATGATCGATCAGAATGAAATTATGATCGATCAGAATCAGTTATGATCGATAAGAATTGAGTTATGACCGATCAGAACTTTTTCAATCGATTAAAACACATTTCAATCGATTAAAACAACTTAGAAAATTTCTACACAGCATTTTAATCAATTAAAACTTATTTTTATCAGTTAAAATAACTTGAAAAGTTTTACAAGAAAGGTTTGCAGTATTTCAATCGATTGAATCGCGAAACAATCGATTAAATAAACTTAGAAGATTTTTTGTAAAGTGTTTTAATTGATATAAATGTTGTCGTATCAGTTAAAACAAATATGTTAAAGAATCAAGAACGTATTAATGGATTAAAAGAAGTTTTAACAGATTAAAACTGCACTTTTAACAGATTAATTAAAACAGCAGTTTTGAAAATCTTCTATAAAAACAGTTTGGCTTGAACTTTTTAAACATACATTGAACATCAGTTTTTACACATTCTTGAGCAATCAATCAAGCAAACTTTAGCACTCTTTTCAAGAAAGATTCGTATCAGTTTTTGAGAAGTTCTTTGAAAATCTTTCTTGAGGCAACTTGATTTCTTTTGAAGAAGAAACACTTACAGCAGAATTGCATAAACTGGTTTGAGCATTCTAGTTTCTTCTTTTTCATTTCTTTACATTCTTTTTATTGTTTGGTGCCTGGAATTTGGGCACTGGTTTCTCTGCAGCTGGAATTTGGTTGTAGAGGTTGTCAAGAACTGGAATTTGGTTCTTGGTAAAAGGTTAGGTGTTGGTGCCTGGAATTTGGGCACTGGTTTCTCTGTAGCTGGAATTTGGTTGTAGAGGTTATCAAGAACTGGAATTTGGTTCTTGTGGTAGATTAAGTGTAAGATTGTAAGTCTGTAAAACATTTGATCTAGTGGAACCCAGCTGGAATTTGGCTGGAGACTGGACGTAGCCCTGGTATTGGGTGAACCAGTATAAAACACCGGTGATATCTTTCTTAACCTTTCTCTATTTTAATTTTGTCGCTGCATTTATATTGTTTAATTGCTTTGTAATTCAAGAACAGATCTGGAATCTTAATTTTTGAATTAGATAATCTGTTATTTGCGAAAAACTTTTAAAGATCAATTCACCCCCCTCTTGATCTCAGCCTACTTTTCTAACACCTTTGTCACATAGTTGACTTATGCTAAGGAGATTATGCTTTAGCCCATCAACAAGAAGCACATCCTTAATCTTCAAAGTGTTTGCACCACCTATATTTCCAATTCCAAGAATCTTTCCTTTGTTGTTGTCCCCATAAGTTACATATCCTTGTTCTTTAGCTTTGAAACTCACAAATTTCGTTTTGTCTCCGGTCATATGTTTAGAGCATCCACTATTAAGATGCCACATAGACTTCTTTGATTTGGAAGTTTCCTACAAAACAAGAACATAGTAAACTTAGGTCCTCATAACTTTTGGGTCCTTGGGGTTAGAGACACACAAGTCATTTAACAATAGGAACCCAAATGTATTTTCCTTTAGGAACACTAAAATGTTTGATTTTACATCTATTTGAAGTATGATCATTTTTCATACAATAAAAACATGCTTTAGATGTAGCTTTTGAATATGAGGCATTTCTAACAATAGATGATTTAGTTCCTTTTTCAACTCATACTCTTCTCTTTTTAATTTTAGGTTTTTTCAAAGAAACTTGATGGTTTACACTATTTTGAGTTATAACAACTTTATCCTTATTATTATTACTTAATTCCTTTTCGGCTTTATCAAGCAAATTATTAACTATATCTATGTCATATTCATACTCTTTACAAGATGCACATACTATATTCTTATCATCATTCTCATCTATACATACAATTTTCGTTTCTAAGGTTTCTTTTTCTTCTAAACATGCAATTTTTGTTTTTAAGGACTCCACCTCCTTTTCGAATCTACTTAAACTCTTTTTCACAACTTTGTATTCATTTTTCAAGTCCTTAAAGGAACTAAACAATTCATTATATGCATTTTCCAATTCATCAAAATTATTTTCATCATCACTTGAAGATGAGTCGGAATCACTTACCTCAAAGTCAAAAGATATATTGTCATTTGCCCTTAAGCAAATATTGGCTTCAATTTCTGAGTCACTTGATTCCGAACTTGAATCACTATTGTCCCAAGCGATGTAGGCTTTCTTCTTGAAGAACTTTTTGCCTTTGTTTTCTTCATTTTTCTTGTTTGGACATTCGGTCTTCACATGTCCTGTTTCACCACAACCATAGCATTTTATATTTAAGGAAGTATTTTCTCTTACCTTTCCCTTACCTTTAAATGGATGCCTTCCTTTGGCTTTCATGAATTTTGTAAACTTCTTTATCATAAGACTCAATTCTTCTTCTTCATTCTCCGAGTCTTCTTCTTCCTTTTTATTCTTACCTTTGGAAATTTCAGTTTTGAAGGCTAAGTTCCTCTTTTGATGTTGTCCTTTCTCATCATTTAGCCTTCCTAGCTCAAGCTCATACTCTCTCAACTTTCCAAAGAGCGCAGCCATAGACATTGTAGCAAGGTTTTGTGACTCCGAGATGACCGTCACCTTAGGTTGCCATTTCCTATCCAAAGATTTCAAGATTTTAACATTTAATTCATTAACGTCAGAAATTTTACCTAACCCGGTGAGATGGTTCACAATGTGTGTGAAACTCTTTTGAACATCAAATATCGTTTTTCCTTGTTGCATTCGGAACATCTCATATTCTTGGATTAGAGAATTTTTCCGTGCTCTCTTAACATTGTTGGTACCTTCGTGGGTCACTCTTAGCATTTCCCACATCTCTTGAGCACTTTTACAAACGGAGATCCTGTAAAACTCATCAAGGGTTAAAGCAGATGAAATAATATTTCTAGCCCTAACGTCAAATTGAGCTTTTCTATTTTCCTCCGCTGTCCATCTAGAAAATGGTTTACGAACGTTGATCGATGTCGTACTCGGTCAAATAATTAAAACAGATAAATGTAGTACTAGGAAGCTTTCCTAGGTCGTCTCCCAAAGACCACAAATTTCTATCAAAGTTTATCAATTTTTAGTAACAAAAAATTAAAAGGGGAGTTTTTCAAAATTAAAATATTAGATGAAACAAAACAAAAACAGATTATAAAAATGCGGATTAAAAACAGATTAAAATGCAATTGATTTTCTGATTCTAATGCAGCGTCACTTATCCTAGATTACGAAATTAATTCGAAATTAACCGACTAAGCGAAGATAAATCCCAAATTATATTCTAATATAAAATTAATCAACTAAGCGAAGATTAATCTCAATTTAGCTTTAACCCTTGTTCCAATATGAAATTAACCAACTAAGCGAAGATTAATCCCAAATTTTCCTTAACCCTTATTCCAACATGAAATTAACCAACTAAGCGAAGATTAACCCCAAATTATCCTTATACAATTAAGCATTGCATACATCACATAATCTCATATCTAACACAGAATTAAGCAAACTGTGATATAAGTTTCGGTTTATTAAGCATAAACAGATTATAATTCAATACTGAGATTAGAAGATGAAGAGTTAAGAGAACAAACAATATGAAATTGAAGAACAAAACCTCAAAGATCTACTTGCATTCTTCTCAGAAAATCAATACAAAAATTTAGCTATCCATAGAAAGTTGAAAACGCAATAGAAGAAACATAATTAAAATTGAAACAAGAATTTAAAAATAATGACAGAAGAGTAACAAACTTGAATGTAAATTGCAGAAGATGAAAGACGGAAGTGTGGTGGCTGCCTAGTCCTTGTGTGTTGATGATGTCTTTTCGTGTGATGTGCCTCTCTTATATAAATAATCCTAACCCTAATCTTAATCGAGGTTTTTGGGATCAACTAGTCCATGAAACACATCATAAATTGGCTTCAGTGCAGGTCCATGAACTTCAAACACGTGCAGTATTTTCAATACTTATCCAAATTAAGCGATTTTGGTCTCCAACGAAAGCCTTTTGAGCTAGCTTTAAAACGCCACCGTTTCTACTATTTTCGGAGCTCTAATGAATTTAGGAGACTTAAATTACTGAAGCATGTCCATTGGGCCGGCCTGGTGCGCTTGACCCGTTTTGGATAATTTATGTAAAATCCAATTTAGCTCCGAATTGAATGATTTTGGATCCTGTGGAAAGCTCAATGTGTCTAGTTTATAATTATTTTAGAATCATGTTATTTGGAGATCTGTAGAAAAAATGATAAATAAAACAATAAACTAATGTCAGTACCCGTATAAAATAAAATATGACATTTGGCCCAATTTTTCAAGTCCAAAATTACTTTAAACTGTCCTAAAATTAATAATGAGTAAAAATTAGATCAAATAGATTAAAATCTAAATTATTGGCCCAATGAAGCCCAATCAATGAAAATGCACTAATAATAGACAATTAAACACAATGCACCAATTAAGATAAATATATAAAGATAAGAAAATGCGGAAAATAATGACTCATCAAATTCCCCCACACTTAGCCTTTTGCACTCCCGGCAAAATCAAGGAAGCAATTCCAAAGACATCGAAGAGAGTGACATAACAAAAAGGAGCAAGAACAAGAAGACACACAAAACACAAACAAATTTACACAATCCTTAATGAATCTTGGGAAAAGAAAGGAGTAGACAACATCCTACACACAAAGAGTCGAGGAACCAGATACTCATGGAAATCATCCAAGCATTTCAAAACCTGGCAAGAGGTCAATCAGGTCAAAAGGTGAATCAAAGTGACAAAACCTCACAAGATGCACTGTATCTCTCATGTGTTTAGGCTACTGTATACTCTCAAAATACTCAAGAAAAGCAAACAACAGATAGACTTGGCAAGCCTCTAAACTCAACACCCAACGCACATGCATAAAAAGATCAAAAGGTCTTTTTAGGTTGTAATGGGGGTAGGGACAAGGTAGAGGATATCATATAGGATAAGTAGTCGTGAACCGGAGGAACTAGAGGAGCAATGGGGAATAAGTCAAAAATAAGCACAAGATGCATGCCCAAAAACCTCTAATATCAAACCTCCACTATCGCCTTTACCTCAACCACAACTTTCCTTCTTTTTTATATATATATATATATATATATATATATATATATATATATATATATATATATATATATATATATATATATATTTTATATATATCTTTTTTTTTCTTTTTTTTTTTTTTTTTAAGAAAGGAAAACACAAAAACTATATAGCAGAGATAACCAACTAGCCAATACATCATCCAATGAAATACAAAATGCACCCCCACACTTATTCAATAACTTATTCCCAAAACAATTCCAAAGCTCCAAAAATCCCTAAGGTTAAGGTAATCATGGTTTTTCACTTAAGGCTTTTAATGAGCTTCAAAAGAAATAAAGGGAAACATAGGCTCAAAGGGGCTATCAAAGGAATTAATTCAAGGTAGGCTCATTTGGCTAGAGGCTAATCGAACAAAAATGCCTTAATCATCTCCAAACATGCATGTGAATCAAGAAGTATCAATCGTAGTCAAGCCAAGGCTACTGCGCAAGCAATCAAGAGGCATAACACTCAAGAAAGAAAGGTAGTGGCTCAATTCCTCACAAAGGGTAAGATTGTCGCCTTCAATTCAGCCTCTCAAACATCGTAACCAATTTGACAAGCAGAGAAAAACAGGGATTTCAATCCAAAAAGCATAAAGCAACTCCTATCTAAGAGTGAAGAAAGTGCCCAAAACCTAAACAAAACCCGGAGATCCAAAAGAAACATGCAAATTGTACACAAAACACGAACCCGAAATACAAAGAAAACTAAAAATCCTAAACAAAGAAAACAAAGAACAGCTTCCCCCACACTTAAACTACAAATTGTCCCAATGTAGCAGTAACATCAAATCAAGCAATCAAATCACCAATTGGACAAGTGCAGTAAAAGTAAAGAGAAGGGAAAAGAAGAACTCCCTAAGTCATGGTGGAAGGTAAGTGGGATCAATCAGTGGATATCTCCTCCACAACTACATCCACTAGAGAAGGATTGCCGAGGAATGGTTTCAGCTCGATGGCCATTAACCTTGAAGCTCTTTTCTCGTGGATTCACTTTTAATTTCAACTGCACCATAAGGATAAACATTAGTAACAATAAAAGGTCCAATCCACTTTGAACGCAACTTACCACCCATGAGACCCAATCTGGTATTGTACAATAGTACTTGTTGACCAACAAAGAACTCCTTCCTAGCTATGGAGCTATCATGAAATCTCTTAGTTTTCTCTTTGTAGAACATGGAGTTCTCATAAGCTTCCAAACGGATCTCATCCAATTCATTTATCTCGTAGCTTCATCTCCTCTCCAGCCTTCATCAAGTGAGAAGTTGCATGATTTCACAGCCCCAATATGCTCTGGTGCTCTATCTCCACCGGTAGGTGGCATGGTTTACCAAAGACAACCCGATAGGGAGACATCCCTATAGGTGCCTTGTAAGCCGTCCTATGCGCCCAAAGAGCATCCTCCAATTTGTTGCTCCAATCCTTTCGTTAGGGTCGGACAATCTTCTCTAAAATCCTCTTGATTTCCCTGTTTGAGATTTCAACTTGCCCATTAGTTTGGGGGTGGTAAGGTGTAGAGATTTTGTGAACAACCCCATACTTCTTGAGCAAGGCTTGCATGGACCCGTTACGTAAATGGGTGCCTTGATCACTAACAATGGCTCGGGTACTCCAAATCCGCAAAAGATGTTAGATATAACAAAATCCACAACAACCCGAGCATCATTAGTCTTGGTGGCTTTGGCTTCCACCCATTTTGAAACATAATCAACAAAGAAGGAGAATATAATAAAAACCAAAAGAAACAGGGAAGGGACCCATGAAATCGATACCCCGCACATCAAACACCTCACAAAACAACATGGGTTGTCGGGGCATCTCGCTGTCTCCATGTAAGGGACCCTCCTCGCTCTCCGACACCGCTCACAAGTGCCGCAAATTCTCAACGCATCCTTGAAGATGGTGGGCCAATAGAAACCACAACCAAGCACCTTGCGAGCTGTCCTCTCGAATGCCAAGATGACCACCGGCTGCGTAAGAATGACAAAATTGCAGGACCGAGTCAATCTCATGGTCCGGAATGCATCTCCCGGTAACCCGATCACCGCACAACTTCCACAAATACGGGTCATCCCAAATATAATACTTAGCATCGCTCTTAAGTTTATCACATTGAGCTCCGGATGCTAAGGGAGGAAAAACGAAGCTACAAGATAATTAACAATGTTTGCAAACCAAGGTGTTGGAAAAGAAGCAGAAAGTGCAAACAAACCCTCGTCTGGAAAGTCATCCCGGATTGGTGAAGCATCATCAAGACACCTCTCTATTATGCTCAAATGGTCTCGCGACCAAATTTTGTGCTCCACTCCTATCACGGATTTCCAAATCAAATTCTTGGAGCCAGAGCATCCACCTAATCAATCGAGGCTTTGACTCAGCCTTCTTTAGTAGGTATTTCAAAGCCGCATGATCGAGTGAACACAATAACACGAGAACCAAGCAAATATGATCTCGAATTTATCAAGAGCAAACACAATGGCAAGAAGCTCTTTCTCGCTGGTGGTATAGTTTGCTTGGGCAAGCATCTAAAGTCCTGGAAGCATAATATATTACCCGAGGCAGCCTTATCAACTCTCCGTGTTAGGACAACCCCCAATGCATAATTAGATGCATCACACATCAACTCAAATGGGACTCGTCCAGATCAGGTGCCTGGATGATAGGAGTGGTGGTCAATGCTTCCTTGAGGCGCTCAAATGCCTTTTTGCACCCGTCATCAAAATCAAATTCAATATCTTTCTCAAGCGCATTGGATAGTGGAAGGGCCTTCTTATCGAAGTCTCTAATGAACCGCCCGTAGAAACCCGCATGGCCAAGAAAAGATCGAACCTCTCGCACGCAAGAGGGGTAAGGCAATTGTGAAATAACAGAGATTTTTGCAGGATCCACTTCTATGCCCTTACTAGAAATGATATGCCCTAAAACTATACCCCGTTCTACCATGAAGTGACATTTTTCAAAATTCGTAACAAGATTAGTTTCAATGCATCTATTAAGCACTCTATCCAAATTATCTAAGCATGCATCAAACGAGGATCCATACACAAGTGAAATCATCCATAAACACCTCTATACAATTTTCAAGGAAATCCGAAAAGATACTAAGCATACATCGCCGGAAGGTACCAGTGGGCATTGCATAGGCCAAAAGGCATTCTCCTATAGGCAAAAGTGCCAAAGGGGCATGTGAATGTGGTTTTCTCTTGATCCTCGTGAGCAATATGGATCCGAAAATAACCAGAGAAACAATCCGTAAAGCGCAATGAGATTTACCCGCCGTACGCTCAAGCATCCGGTCAATGAAAGGCAAGTGGAAAATGGTCTTTCCGTGTTGCTCGATTGAGCCTTCGGTAGTCTATACAAACCCTCCAACTGCTTTGTATTCCGGTGGGAATGAGCTCATCCCTCTCATTCTTCACAACAAGTGAGACCTCGTCTTCTTGGGGACAACCCGGACTCGGACTCACCCACCGACTATCTCGATATAGGATAGATGATCCCACTCGAAGAAGCTTGGTCACCTCCTTCTTCACAACATCCAAAATCACGGGTTGAGTCGTCTCTCGTGGTCGTCTCACCGGTTTGGCTCCATCCTCCAATAATATCCTATGCATGCATGTGGATGGGCCGATACCGTAAATGTCCGCTGTGGTCCAGCTCGATGGCTTTCTTATGCCTTTTCGAACATGCAACAGCTTTCTCCTCTTGAACAACATCAAGGGAGGTGGAAATGATCACCGGAAACTTCTCATCATCCTCCAAATAAGCGTACTTGAGGTTTTCTCGGTAAAGTCTTTAGTTCCGGAGTGGGTGCCGGCCGAACGTAAGGAACTAGAGAGGGAAGAAGAATGGGTTCCACAACCTCGTACCTCAACCCGCAAGTCGATTCATGTATACTTCTTGCAACATGGTTAGTGCATTCTGACTCTAAAGAACTTATATCCATAGGAGGTACAACACCCAAAACATCGACATATGATCGATTTAAATTCGAATATAACTCAAGATTAGAATGAAGATCAATGTCAATATCAAAATCGATTCTGATTCTGTGCATGCAAAAGAAGTATACAGATCGTAAAGAAAATAATGTTTCCTAGCATGTAAGGAATGAAAATCGAAACATACTCATCAATAACATCATCAATGATCTCAACACGAAAAACAGTAATGACACTCGATGGATGTTTCATGGCATCCAAAATATTAAAATGGACAATAATATCACCAAATTCCATGGACAATGTACCATCATACACATCAATCTTGGTTCGAGCTGTTTTCAAAAATGGTCTCGCCTAAAATGATTGGGACAGCATCCATGGGAGAATCCCTCCTCCATATCAAGCACATAGAAATCAGCAGGAAAAATGAGTTCACCAACCCGAACTAAGACATCCTCAATGAAACCCGTAGGGTGGGCTACACTCCTATTTGCCAGCTTGTATCACCACACCCGTAGGTTGCAGAGGTCCAAGAGATAAAGAATTAAAAATGGACAAAGGCATAACATTAATTGAAGCACCCAAATCAAGCATGGCATTCTCAAATTTATTATTGCCAATAATACAAGGTATGCGTAATGTACCGGGTCCTTACATTTCTCAGGAATGTAAGGAACAGCATTTACCTATCAAAGCGCATACATTTCGCCCATACCGATTATCTCACCGCCCTTCATCTTCCTCTTGTGGGTGCACAGCCTCCTTCGAGAATTTAACATATCCGGGAATTTGCTTGATGGCATCAAGCGTAGGTATGTTCACCTCAACTTTTCTAAAGGTCTCCGTAATCTCTTTATCGACCTCGTCCATCTTTTTGCTTGGAATTGCTTTGGGAGGGAATGGAAGAGGGATAGGAGGTTGTTGCAGCTCGTAACCGGGTCGGAAGAAGGTCCATCTATATGCAATTTTTGACTACCAACTAGTTGCTCGTGTGCGTGAACCGAGGCAGACTACGTATAAGGGTGGAGGTGTTGTAGTGGGTATGTCAATCTGTTTCCTTGACCTCAATGTGATGGCACTCACATTCTTAGGATTAACCACGACCTGTGCAGGGAGCTTGTCTCGAATTTTGATTTTGCAATTGATTCACAAGCAGTAGCTAGTTGACCAATCTGGTTGGTTAAACTCCGAATGGAGGCATCATTTTTCTCGTTGGTACCGTATGTTCATCTCAGCCCATTTGTTTGACCAATTCCTCTAATGAAGGTGAAGAAGGTTGAGGAGCCGGTGCTTCATTTTGCCGCCTTCGATATTGTTGTTGCATTGGTGGAGGCACATAAGGTCCGCTTGGACCAGCAGAATTCGAAATGGTGGTGGTGGCAAAGGATTTTGTTGTTGGTGGTGTTGCCGATTGGACCATCTCGCATTTGGGTGATTCCTCCACCCTGGATTGTATCTATTGCTTGAGAGGTCAAAATTATGTTGTTGGTTCTGAGCCCTATTATTGAAAATGTTTGTCTGCATAAGCTTGTGGAGCTCCGTAACCCGTAGACTCATGCAATAATTGGCAAGCAATCGCTGGGATGCTCAATTGAAGTACAAATGCCACAAACCCTTGCAGGTGGTGCAGGTCTCCGATTTGCAAGCAAGTTGGGAGACTAGGGTGGTGAGTGCATCAATCTTACTTTCTAGCTTCTTCTCCACTAAATCCGATGAACCCACATCATGTACACCCCTAAGGACTATGGCATCACTCCTCATGTTAAATTGCCGGGAATTGGATGCCATCTTCTCAATTAAATCTCTAGCAGCCAGTAGGTGTCATGTCTCCTAAAGCTCCTCCACTAGCCGCATCTATCATACTCCTATCCATTGTGTTCATCCCCTCATAAAAGTACCGCAACAGTAGTTGTTCCGATATTTGGTGGTGAGGGCAACTTGCACAAAGTCTCTTGAACCTCTCCCAATACTCGTATAAGCTCTCTCCCATCTCGTTGCTCGATACCCGATATATCCTTCCCGATGGCGAGTGGTCCCGGAAGCAGTGGAAAAATTTATCTAGAAAGACTCTCTTCGGATCATCCCAACTCGTTATGGAACCAGGAGCTAAGTAGTACAACCAGTCTTTGGCAAGATCCTCCAAAGAGAAAGGAAAAGCCTTTAGGTATATGTGATCTTCGAGAACATTTTGTGGCTTCATGGTGGAGCGAGACTATATGGAACTCCTTGAGATGCTTGTGTGGATCCTCACCTGCACGACCATGAAACTTGGGCAACAAATGGATTAGTCCAGCTTTTAAGCACAAATGGTACATCCTCTTCGTGGTATTGGATACATAAATTTGCATAAGTGAAATCAAAGTGCAGCCATCTCCCCGAGAGTCCTCTCACGAGGTCCAATAGGTTGATCACCCATGTTATTAGTTTGGAAATTATCGAAGAAGGTATATTAGGTGCAAGTACTATCACTATGACTATCTAATGGTTCGGACTCAAGAGATGAATTTCTAGAATGTCTAACTAATCTATGAAAGGTTCTATCTATCTCGGGATCAAAAGGTTGTAAAAGGTCATGATTGCTCCTAGTCATGCACTATATTCAACAATTCATGTATTTCCCAAGAGTTAAAAAAAAATCCTAAAAAAATCAGCTTGTTTATCGGAAAGACAACGTAGGACCGTGAATAAGTACACCTGGTAGGTTCCCGTGAAAGAGAGGTGGGTCACTAATGGACACGCTTAAATATCAAATCTTTCCTAGCCGTAACCCTCCTGACATGCACTCTCACACTACCAAGTTATATCCGGAGTTTCTTATGAGAATGGAATTTATAAATTTTTTTTTTGAATAAAACTAGAAAAACAAATTAGAGATGAAATTGTTTTTTTTATTTATATATATATATATATATATATATATATATATTTATATATTTAATATTTTTTTTTATTTTGTTATTTTTTTTTTAACCAAAAAGAGTTTTAGAACACAAGTGGGCTATCAAAATAGTATTAAGAGAAGTAAGAATTTTAACTTAACTAGAAAATCAAATAAAATATTCAAATAACAAGAAATCAAATAAAATATTTAAATAACTAAAATTCAAATAAAATATCCAAATAACAGAAATCAAATAAAATATCCAAATAACAAGCAAATCAAATAAAATATTCAAATAACAACAAATCAAATAGAATATTAAATAACTAACAAATCAAATAAAATATTAAAAAACTGAAAATCAAATAAAATATTTAAATAACTAAAAATCAAATAAAATATCCAAATAATTGAATGTCAAAATATTAAATAACTTAAAATCAAATAAAATATTTAAATAACTGGAAATCAAATAGAATATTAAAAACTAGCAATCAAATAAAATATTCAAATAACTGAAAATCAAATAAAATATTTAAATAACTGAAAATCAATTAAATATTAAAAAATAACAATCAAATAAAATATTTAAATAACTAAAATAAAATATTCAAATAACTAACAATCAAATAAAATATTTAAATAACAGAAAATCAAATAAAATATTAAAAACTAACAATCAAATAAAATATTTAAAAAACTGAAAATCAAATAAAATATTTAAATAAAATAAAATAAAAACAAAAAAATGAAAACGAAACAGTAAAATAAAAATTGAAAACCTAGACAAAAATCTTGGTCCCCAAGAATCTGCGCCAAATTTGATCGATGTCGTACTTGGCCAAATAATTAAAACAGATAAATGTAGTACTAGGAAGCTTTCCTAGGTCGTCTCCCAAAGACCACAAATTTCTATCAAAGTTTATCAATTTTTAGTAACAAAAAATTAAAAGGGGAGTTTTTCAAAATTAAAATATTAGATGAAACAAAACAAAAATAGATTATAAAAATGCGATTAAAAACAGATTAAAATGCAATTGATTTTCCGATTCTAATGCAGCGTCACTTGTCCTAGATTACGAAATTAATTCGAAATTAACCGACTAAGCGAAGATAAATCCCAAATTATATTCTAATATAAAATTAATCAACTAAGCGAAGATTAATCTCAATTTAGCTTTAACCCTTGTTCCAATATGAAATTAACCAACTAAGCGAAGATTAATCCCAAATTTTCCTTAACCTTTATTCCAACATGAAATTAACCAACTAAGCGAAGATTAACCCCAAATTATCCTTATACAATTAAGCATTGCATACATCACATAATCTCATATCTAACACAGAATTAAGCAAACTGTGATATAAGTTTCGGTTTATTAAGCATAAACAGATTATAATTCAATACTGAGATTAGAAGATGAAGAGTTAAGAGAACAAACAATATGAAATTGAAGAACAAAACCTCAAAGATCTACTTGCATTCTTCTCAGAAAATCAATACAAAGATTTAGCTATCCATAGAAAGTTGAAAACATAATAGAAGAAACATAATTAAAATTGAAACAAGAATTTAAAAATAATGACAGAAGAGTAACAAACTTGAATGTAAATTGCAGAAGATGAAAGACGGAAGTGTGGTGGCTGCCTAGTCCTTGTGTGTTGATGATGTCTTTTCGTGTGATGTGTCTCTCTTATATAAATAACCCTAACCCTAATCTTAATCGAGGTTTTTGGGATCAACTAGTCCATGAAACACATCATAAATTGGCTTCAGTGCAGGTCCATGAACTTCAAACACGTGCAGTATTTTCAATACTTATCCAAATTAAGCGATTTTAGTCTCCAACGAAATCCTTTTGAGCTAGCTTTAAAACGCCACCGTTTCTACTATTTTCGGAGCTCTAATGAATTTAGGAGACTTAAATTACTGAAGCATGTCCATTGGGCCGGCCTGGTGCGCTTGACCCGTTTTGGATAATTTATGTAAAATCCAATTTAGCTCCGAATTGAATGATTTTGGATCCTGTGGAAAGCTCAATGTGTCTAGTTTATAATTATTTTAGAATTATGTTATTTGGAGATCTGTAGAAAAAATGATAAATAAAACAATAAACTAATGTCAGTACCCGTATAAAATAAAATATGACATTTGGCCCAACTTTTCAAGTCCAAAATTACTTTAAACTGTCCTAAAATTAATAATGAGTAAAAATTAGATCAAATAGATTAAAATCTAAATTATTAGCCCAATGAAGCCCAATCAATGAAAATGCACTAATAATAGACAATTAAACACAATGCACCAATTAAGATAAGTATATAAAGATAAGAAAATGCGGGAAAATAATGACTCATCAAACGTCTACTCCGTTTTCAGAAATTTTAGGAATATAGGGACCGTTTAAAATAGCGTCCCAAACACCTCTATCAACAGACTCTAAAAAAATTTGCATTCTAACTTTCCAAAATGGATAATTTTGACCCGCAAAAAGTGGGGGTCTGTTGATAGACGCACCTTCGGCAAACGTTTGATTTTGTCCGGCCATTTTTGAAAAATTTGAATGACTATCAAAGCAAGTTCTGATACCACTTGTTAGAATCGCGCAGCGGAATGTTTACGTGAACGGACAAAAACCAAGAGGGGGGGTGAATTGGTTTCTTAACATAAATTAGGTTTTAAAAATTTTCCCCAAATTTTACCGATTAAAATGTTGTGTAAACGTAAATAGGATAAGGATAGAGTCTTACACAAAAGATTTATACTGGTTCGGATCAAAAGACCCTACGTCCAGTTGCTAATCACTCAAACAGAGGATTAACGATGTCACTATAATCAAAGTTCTTACAAACAGATAACAATGGAAAAGATAGAGTAATGAAAACACCTCTCTTGAGTCACACAAGAGATGAAGAACAGTTTTCCCTAGAGACGGCACAACACACAATGCACTAAGAACTTCACTTAGTGATTCTTATCGCTTCTAGCCCACACCAGATTCCAAAAGCCCATTTTTCCTCCAACAAACAGTTCTCTGACAATCACAACTCTTAACTTTTGTTTGAAAAAGGTTGTTCTCTTTTCTGAGAGCCTTAGAGAACCTTAAGTAGATGAATTAGGGTTTGGGAATTGGGGATTTTTGAAACTTGGTGTATTGGGACTAGGGTTTTCGAAAATAGGTTTAATTTGAAGTTTAAAATGCAAATCTGATTGAAATAATCAATTATCTCAAGTGTTAATCGATTATTACAGAGCCAAAATCAACAGAAACCCTCAACGCACTATTTTAATCGATTATTTGCCCTATTAATCGATTAACAGGAGTGTTAATCGATTATTACAGAGAGCTGATACAGAAAATGGTTTTTCTCTCTGTAATAATCGATTATTTGACCCTTTAATCGATTAAACCCGTGAGTATTTGATAAAAATGAGTTTTTGAAGCTTCTAAAGAGTAGACTATGTACTGACTATCTTAGACTCTAATATTACAGACTCAAACTCATCAAAACAGAGTTATTACACAAGAATACAAGTCTTCAACTCTCTAAGTTCTTTGTTCTTGAATCATCATCAAAATCAACAAGCTTCATGTCCATGTAAGTTCAACATCATGTCCTTGTATGTTCAACAGAGTATCATCTCATGGTGTTAGAACTGTTAAACTTTTCCCTTCTTTAACCATTGATAATGTTCTTTATGTCCCTGGGTCTCCTTTTAACCTTTTGTCCATCAGTCGTCTAACTCATTCTCTTGATTGTGTTATTTCTTTTACCAATAATTTCGTGTGTTTATAGGATCGGAGTTCGAAACAGGTGATTGGCACAGGATGTGAATCTCATGGTCTTTATTATCTCCGTCCCTCTACACATGTTGGTGCAGTTATGGAGTCTCCCTCTCTTCTTCATACTTAGTTAGGTCATTCAAGTCTTGCCAAGTTACAGAAGCTTGTCCCTGCCTTGTCCAACTTATATAGTTTTGCATGTGAGTCGTGTCAATTAGGCAAGCATAGTCGTACTTCCTTTCCTCGTAATGTCATAGGTGGTGCTTCGTCCCCTTTTGTCGTGGTTCACTCTGACATTTGGGGACCTAGCCGCGTTAAGTCTACTTTAGGATTTCAATACTTTGTTACTTTGATTGATGATTATTCCATATGCACTTGGTTATTTTTGATGAAAAATCGTTCTGAATTATTTCATATCTTTCAAACTTTTTTTAATGAAATTCAAACTCAGTTTGGTGTTTCTATTAGAATTTTGCGTAGTGATAATGACCGTGAATATCTTTCTCATTATTTTAAATAATTCATGACTTCTCACGGTATTTTGCATCAAACTTCGTGTGCTTATACACCTCAACAAAATGGTGTAGTTGAACGTAAAAATAGACATCTTATTGAAACAACTTGCACTCTTTTAATTCATGGAGAGATTCCTCAACATTTTTGGGTGATGCTTTTCTTATTGCATGTTATCTCGTTAATCGCATGTCTTCTTCGATTTTAGATAATATAATACCTCATTCCATTTTATTCCCTCATGAACCACTTCATCATTTACCTCTAAGAGTTTTTGGGTCTACATATTTTGTTCATAATTTCAGTTCTAGCCTAGACAAACTTTCTCCTATATCACATAAATGTGTTTTTTTAGAGTTTACAAGATCACAAAAAGGATACAAATGTTTTTCTCCTTTTCTTAACCGTTATTTTTTGTTTCCAGATGTCACATTTGATGAGTTCTCTCTTTATTTTAAAAGTCAATCTTCACCTTTGTCTCCATTCAATCCTGTCAACACTCCTACTACATTTAATGTTCCTATTATTTGTGACCATCTAACTGTGTCTTCTTCACCATTAGTTCCTGCTCCGCTGTCAGCTTCTTCTCCACCGCCTCTTCAGGTTTATAGTTGCCGAAACCAATCACAACCACCACCATGTGACTCCACTCAAGTGCTAATTACTCTGTCTCCTCCAGACCTGACACCTGAGTCTGACCTTCCCATTACCCTCTGAAAAGGTATTTGTTCTACACGTAATCCCTCTCCCCATTATATTGATTTGAGTTATTATCGACTGTCATTACCTTTTTATACATGTGTCGCCGCCATTAAAAGAGGCGATCGGAGCGATGGTCTTTTGATTCGACTCGCGTTTTGAAAATGTGGTCATCACCCTTAGGATGTTCGATAACCGAACTATTCTAAGGGTGAGGTTTTCATAATTGGGTTATGGAGTAGCCACCAATATTTTAACCAAAAACATTGGAAAAGGAAAAAAGAAGGCGATGGTTTTACGAAAAACCAACTTTGGTCATTACAACCAGAGTTAGGTAAGGGAGTTAGTTACGTGCGGGAAAGATATTAGCTTCCCCACGACGCCCCTTTCGGGTTCCCTATGATGGACTGTTATTTTTTAAATTAAGAACATTAAAATTATGCTTTTACCCTTATTTATTCATTGCGAAATTTAAATAATTGACTACATGACCCTAATATCTAATGCACAAAGAGGGTAATAAAAGTGATAAAATAAAGAGAATAAGGGATGTAAAAACCTTCGAAGCAAGCTTTTATATATTCTTGTAAAGAGCACTTTTTGGCAAACCCACGCTCTACAATGTTGCTCACTCTTCTCCCGAAGGACTCCAAAATGCCTAAAAAGAACCCTAAGACTCTGGATATGTTTCAGAGAGATTCTAGAAGAGCATATGAGGAACAAGTTAGGTAGAGAAGTTTTTGAAAACGAGGAGAAGACCCCCCCCCCCCATTTATAGAAATTTGTGCCCATCAGACTGGGAAGGTTGTCTCGTCTAACAAGGTCAAGACGGTCATCTCGCCATTCAGGACTGTTGTCTCGACAACCGGGACCGTCGTCTCGCCAAACAAGATGGTGTTCTCATTTTTGGTGAATAGCGAGATGGCGATCTCGCTAAACGAGACGGTGTTCTTGTTTTTGGCAATGGAGAGACGACGATCTCGCCAAATGAGACGGCGATCTTGTTCTTCTGGGTAGAATTTTATTATTTTTGTGTACAAAAAGGCTTCCTATTCTAATATAGAGCCTAGTAAACAATCCTAGGGACCTTTAAGGCCTTGTCCATCTTTGAACGGAAGTATTCTACTCTTTATTTTGAGGTCGGGCAAGATTTGGGATCTACAGCTGCCCCCCCTTCACCTAACTAGCCGACCGTTGGCTCAATATGCAAAAAGATCGGCTAGAGGGTGAAGGAGTTGACCCTCTTGCCTGGTTGTCCTTCGGTTGCTTCCCTTGTCGTGGTAGCCAACCTTCTGGACGCTAAATGTGATCCTCCAAGATGTTCCTTTGATGCGGTAGTTGACCCCTTTAGTTGTAAAATTCAGTTTAAGCCCCTTTTTGTAAGGCATGATAAGTATGCACCCCCATTTGGTTTTGACGAGTATGAACCACCGTCTGGTTGTTGTAGCCTTGGGATGCTCCTTTGATGCGATAGCTGACCCCTTGGTTGATGAGTACTAACCCCCATCTGGTTTGCAGAACTTGCAGCCCACTTTGTAGGACTGGATGAGTACGCTCCCTCATCTGGTTTGGCGAGTACTAACCCCCATCTGGTATGGAAGTCCACTTTATAGGACTGGTGCGAATTACTGATTTTGTTCATGCGCATTGATCTTGCCTGTGTGCAGGTCTTTGTCTTCGGGACATTCCTTGTCATGAAGTTATGTGTGGTGGCGGCTTACTGCTCTGGCTCACGCGCCGTCTCTGTGGGGTGTATTTTTGCTTGATAAATTGTTTTTTATTTTTCAGATGAAGTCTTCCAGTTTGTCGGGGATTCGTTGGTCTTCCTCCAGCTGATTGAGTGCTGGGGATTCTTTTGTTTTTCGGGCTTTTGTAATAGCCATCTGACTTTGTTGGTTGTTAAGGATTTTTCGTGAATGCCTTTTACACAGACGGGAATCTATTGGGGATTTGTTGATTTTGGTGACACCTCTGAGCAGGTGGATGCTTTCCTTGATTGCCTTCTCTCTTTGATAGGAGAATGGTGGTTAATGCTTGGGAGCTTTTTAGTTTCGCCTTTTTCTGCGGTTTATTCTTTTTTCTCGCGATTTTGGATTTTTGGCTTTTTCGGGATAATGCTTATGCCTTTTTACTTTTTAGTCTTTTTTAGTATGCTAGCTTTTTGAAAGAGAGTAAAGGTAAATAGCTAACAAAAGACTCTTTTTTTATATATCATAAGCTTTTGTACAACGAGATGAAAAAAAAATATATATATATATATATATATATATATATATATATATAACAATGCTCCTAAGGCGGCAGCGAGTCCGACTGTGAAGCTGAAGACGACTCTGGAGGAGGAAAATGTCAGAGCATATGTCTCTGAAACTCCTCTTGGCTCTGGATCATGTCGAGCATGTGTTGTCTAATCGCTTCCAAGCTCTGGATAACTCCCTCCTGCCTCTGGCTGACAGTCTCCAACCGCATCTAAAAAACGTCCTGCCTCAAGGACATCTGGTCCAGTTGCTGGCGTACGACATCTATATGGCGGTGGACGCCAGGAATTTTGTCCCCATACTGCTGCTGCTGCTCGAATCCTGGGGGCATGGGGATATCATCCAACTCATCCAGGTCCCGGATGTCCAAGGTCATGGCGAGCGCTGGGTAGAGTACCAACTCGGACCCTTAACTAATGAGCATGCCCATGTTGATGAGCATGGACCCACTAATAGGTTCGGGTTGGAGGGTAGAGGGTATATCCTCCTCGTTGGCACATCACCATCTCTTGGCCAGCGGGGTGATGAGGGAAGTTATGAGGATGGCCCCCGCAGGGTGACTCCCAAAGTCTTTCAGCACCTTCAGGAAGAAGTAGCCCAGGTTACACTTGTGCCCGTTGAGCATGTAGTGGAGAACAAAGATATCGGGTTGGGTGATCTTACCCTGACTCTCCTTCTGTCTGTGCACTATCCCTGCCGGCAGCCTGTAGCACACGCGGAGAGGAGGACTGAGGGTCGAACCCCTCATCTGGACCGGCAGGATCTGCGACCCGGTGAGGTCCTCCCAAATCTCACCGGTTGTAAGGGTAGTTGGCCGCTCACATATAGCTCCCTAATACTCCGGAGTTAGGGTATCAGCGGGCTGATTAAAGCCCATGATGACGTTGAACTCATCCAACGCCAACATCTTGTAGGTCCCGTTAATGAAGTACGAGACCATCCTCGCTGGAGGGACACCCGGGAACATGGCCGGCATGTCCACCATCGTGACAGAGGCTAGAAACTCCATCGTAGCCTCTCGGAAGATGCAGGTAGGAGGGGCCTGAAGGAGAAAGTCCCACCCAATACCGTGGAGGTAGTCTCTCACGTCCTCGTCCCAACCAAAATCGGTTAGGATGACAAAAGCTAGACACAGAAAGTGGTACTAGGTGTAGCTGCTAATATGATCGAATCTGGCTTGGTGTTGCGGCGTGAGCTGAGCTAGATCTGGTGGGGCCTGCGGAGCCAGAGCACCCTGGTCGGGCCCCCGACCGTGCTTCTTGGGGCTGAAAGACTTTCCTTGTTGCATTTTGCTCAGAAACACTCAGGTATGTATGAAGATGTATGAGAGATGAGGAGATGATGCAGGAATGAGATGCTTTGAAAATGACCCAAAAGCCCTTATTTATAGAAAATTTTCCCCAAGGTCGGGACAGCCGTCCGACCCCCTTTTTTTTTGGCCTTTGGCTTCTATGGGCTTCTTTTGATTTATGTTTTTTCTTTTTACACAACATTGGCGAAATACAGTTTTATTATGATGAGGTAAAACCTTATTCTGTGTTTCTAGTCAATCAGTTTGATTATTTTGGCAATGGCGCGTTTTGTGTATTTTGACGCACTTTTGAAAACGTTTGCTTAAACATGGTTATTATGAGGTTTAGACATGAATAGCAAAAAGAGAAGGAGATAGTAAGAATTGTATTCTTATTAATTAAGAGGGGGAATATGTGCCCTTAAGATGCCCGGGGGTCAGGCTAGCCCTTGGGAATAATCTCTAACAATCATTAGGTTTACATCCCTTAAGAAAGGAAAAAGAACTCCTAATGATTAGAGTTGCTCTTGACACTTGTATCCTTTCGCTTCGAAATATTTTCTTCAATGTGCGGAGGGGAGACTTCCTTTTTCTTCTTATAGCTTGGCCCCTTGTAGGGTCGTATCCTAGGCCATGCTTCAGGGGATTGTTCTTAAATTCTGGGGGCTCCTTTGTTCCTTGGGAGCTTGCACCGAGCCCTTGGCCAGGATGGTAATCATACTTCATCATCATGTGAGCTACCTTCATGTTGCTGGGAAGTCTCTCTACACTGGCGATTTCAAGCGCTTGAAATGATGTTTCAAGGGCCTTTTCAGTCGCATCCACATGGGGTTGGGTAGAAGATCCACTGATCAAGATGTCATCTTCAGCTTGGACCGTGACCAGTTTTTCGTCTACTATAAACTTGACTTTTTGGTGGAGCGTCGAAGGTACTGCCTTAGCATCATGAATCCAAGGCCTGCCGAGGAGACAACTATATGCTAGAGTAATATCCATCACATGGAAATCGACGTTGAAGATAGTAGGACCAATTTGGATTGGTAGATTGATCTCTCCCACTACTTCTCGCTTGGACCCGTTGAAGGCTCGAACGATAGTGCTGCTTGAGCGCATACGGGTTCCTTGAATGGTTATCTTGTCGAGTGTTCACTTGGGCATCACATTCAAGGATGACTCGTTATCCACAAGAACTTTGGCGATGAGATACTCCTTACATTTGATAGAGATATGCAAGGATTTGTTATGGCTTGACCCTTCAGGAGGGAGTTCTTCATCTGTGAAGGTGAGGTGATCGCTGTCCGTGATGTAGCTGACGATCCTCTCGACCTTTTCTTGGGATATTGTATGAGGCACATGTTGTATGATTATGCTATGCAACAAACAAATGCAACAAACAAATGCACAAGCAATTCACTCATCCGCGAACAGTGAGATGACATTTTTATCACGAGGTAGGGGTATCCTACAGAAGAGTGTGTATTTAAGGTAATTCTAAACATCCTCACCAAGGCCAGACCCCCAAGGTGCCCCCATTATAGGGTCCCCACTCTTCCAGCCTTCAGACCATGCATGCCACTAGGGCCTTGTCGGTCTTTAGGCCAAAAGAGGATGGTTATCACCATGAGTGGTGGTTTTCGACCATACCGGTGGGCTCATGGCCCTCACTACGACAAATCGTACAATGCCACCCACTCCCTAAGGTTATCCCACTTGTCCCCTGGGTATAAGGGGAACTGTTGTGTGCAAGGGTTTGTGTACAGTTGTTATTTCAAACAATTGCATAAAGTAAACATACAACAGTTATTAAAGTCAAGCAATAAATCATGTTATAAAAGCAAGAAAGGGTAAAAGCGTAATTTCAAGTCTTTATTTCTTAAACTAGTTCATCACTAAATGGGATCAACTCTCTAGATTTCCCAACGGAGTCGCCATCTGTCGTCGCCGTCAAAAGAGGCGGTCAGAATGACACAATGGTCTTTTGATTCGACTCGCGTTTTAAAAATGTGGTCATCACTCTTAGGATGTTCGATAACCGAACTATTCTAAGGGTGAGGTTTTCATAAGTGGGTTCTAGAGTCGCCACCAATATTTTAACCAAAAAACATTGGAAAATGAAGAAAGAAAGTGATGGTTTTAAGAAAAACCAACTTTGGTCATTACAACCAGAGTTAGGTAAGAGAATTAGTTACATGCGGGGAAGGTATTAGCTTCCCCACGACACCCCTTTTGGGTTCCCTATGATGGACTGCCATTTTTTTAAAAATAAGAACATTAAAATTATGCTTTTACCCTTATTTATTCATTGCAAAATTTAAATAATTGACTATATGGCCCTAATATCTAATACGTAGATAGGGTAATAAAAGAGATAAAATAAAGAGAATAAGGGATGTAAAAACCTTCGAAGCAAGCTTTTATATATTCTTGTAAATGACACTTTTTGGCAAACACACGCTCTATAATGTTGTTCACTCTTCTCCCAAAGGACTCTAGAATGCCTAAAAAGAACCCTAGGACTCTGGAAATGCTTCAGAGATATTCTAGAAGAGTATATGAGGATCAAGTTAGGTAGAGAAGTTGTTGAAAATGAGGAGAAGACCCCCCCCCCATTTATAGAAATTCGTGTCCGTCAGACTGGGAAGGTCGTCTCACCATTCGGGACCATCATCTCGACAACTAGAATCGTCGTCTCGTCAAACGAAACAATGTTCTCACTTTTGACGAATGGCGAGACGGAGGTCTCGCCTTTTCCAAATGGGGAGACGATTGTCTTGTCAAACGAGACAGCGGTCTCGCCTTTGGCAAACAGCAAGACGACGGTCTCGGTCTTCTGTGCAGAATTTTCTTATTTTTGTGTACAAAAATGTCTTCCTATTATAATATAGAGCCTAGTAAACAATCTTAGGGACCTTTAAGGCCTTGTCCATCTTCGAACGGAAGTCTTTTGCTCTTTATTTTAAGGTCGGGAAAGATTTGGGGTCTACAATATGTCTTTCCTCTATATCTTCTGTGACCATTCCAAAAACTGTCTGTGAAGCTTTAGCCCATTTTGGTTGATGTCAGGCCATGTTAGATGAACTAAGTTCTCTTCATAATGGTGGAACTTGGGAATTGGTCTCGTTACTGTCTAGGAAATTTGTTGTTGGTTGCAGGTGGGTGTTTGCTATCAAAGTTGGACCTGATCGTACTATTGATCGCCTCAAAGCTTGTCTTGTGGCCAAAGGTTATACTCAAATTTTTGGGTTGGATTATGGAGATACATTTTCCCTCGTGGCAAAGATGGCATCTATTCGTTTATTTATCGCCATGGTTGCTCTTCAATAATGATCTTTTTATCAACTAGATGTGAAAGTGTTCGTTCTGAATTTCAATTTAGGCTAAAAAAAACTCAATTTGGACAAGTAGAACAAAATTTATGACCACGAAATAAATCTAAGCATAATTGAGTTTTCTAGATTCTGATTAAAAAAGGACAAGAGGTGAATGTAAAAGATCGAAGGAAAGAATCACTCTTCCCAAGGGAGACAACTCACAAAGGATGTGAAAGTCCTTTGATACAGCCAAGAGTTCTTGAATAACTTAAGAACTTAGGAGAATCACTCTCACAAAGATAAAATAGGTCAATTCTAATATTTCGAATAAAACTCAATTTGTATTTTTGATAAAAATGATTCAACTTATATAGAAGCTTTACCATAAAAGTTACAAAGATTCAATAAAGAAAAATAAATGTTAATAATGATCAATTAATCTAGGAATTAAAAACTATTTAATGAAGGCAAATAAATGTTAATAACGATCTATTAACCTATGAATTGAAAACTACTTAATAGAGACAAACAAATGCTAATAATGTTCTATTAACCTAGGAATTGAAAACTACTTAATGACTGATTATGAATCGAAATTGTGACAACCAAAAGTCAATAAGTTATACACCCTCTTAGTCTCCCAAAGATTGATGTCTAAGTTTTCAATTGGGTCCTTATTACAACTTAAAATAAAATAAAACTAAAACATTTTAATTGATTAACCCAAAATATAATTTAGTCAGTTAATTTTACAAAGAATTAAGTTATTATTGAACTTGTATTCAAATAATAGGAACAACATTTATTGAAGAATTTTCTTTATTTTCCTTATTCTAATCATTGTCATATGTTCTCCACATGCTTCAAATGATTGCTCGTAATCATATTGCGTCATCGATTGTATAAAATGAATGGTTCAAATGATTCTAGCACTAAAGCTAGAAAACCGATAGAATACACGTTTAACATCAATGGAAGTCACTGAAAGTGACAAATCTTAAGAAAGAAAAAAACTATGTTCAATTTTATAATCCGCAATAATCAAAAGAATACAATGTTTTAATTTAAAAAATAAATCTTGTAATTTTGGTCTCTCAGTGTCAATCTTTTGTTATTTCCTTTTTGTGTGAGTAATCTAAGCGAAACAAAAATACTTGTAATCATGCAAGTAAATTCAGGATTTGAGTCCATACTTTCATGTTATATGCTCCTTTATTTTATAAAAAAGTAATAAATTATACATTATTAACATGTACAATATGGTATAGTTATTAGGCTTGCCAAATAACTTACTGAGTACTGCAACTGAATGACGTAAGATAGTACATGAAAGTTATCCTCCTCATGGATAAAAAACCCTTATGTGGTAGATATGCAATACTATCAAAATATCTCTGCTATAAATATCAGTTTGCTGGGCTAGGGAGCAGCAAATGTCATAACCACGTAGAATACACACGTTTAACATAAACTAAATGTTTTTAAAATTACAGACAGACCAATCCTAAAGAAAGAAAGATTATTAAAAAATAATCCTTGATATTTGCTCTCTGTCAATCCTAGCTGTCTTGTAAACCAAATCACAATTCATTGAATATAAGAAATCCAAACACAAACACCCATCTAAGAACTTCATCAGTCAGTACTCTAAGCACTATATATACGAGATGGTGTAAGTGATCTCTTATAATTAAAACATATAAATATGTCGCATTGGATCATGGCTTTCCTTGTGTCTCTTCTTTTCTTCATCTTGGGTCCCTCTTCTTCTTCTAGTTCCGGCATGTCAAGTGACCGTTCCATATTGGACATTGACCTAGCAAAGTTTACCACACAGAAACAGGTGTCAGCACTGTTCCAACTATGGAAGAAGGAACATGGACGGGTCTACCACAACCAAGAAGAAGATGCAGAGAGACTTGAGGTTTTCCATAAGAATTTGAACTATATCAGGGACATGAATGCAAACAGAAAATCAACCCATTCCCATCGTTTGGGGTTGAACAAGTTCGCTGACATCACCCCTGAAGAGCTTGGCAAAATGTACTTGCAAGATCCGAAGGATGTGTCAGAGCTGATCAACCTAGCCAACAACAAAATGAAGAAGAAAGAACTCTCTTGTGACTATCCACCTGCATCCTGGGACTGGAGAAAAAAGGGTGTCATCACAGAAGTTAAACACCAAGGGGATTGTGGTATGTGTTTTTAGATTTTAGTAATATAATTAGCAATACTTATTTTTACATTTTTTTATAATTTAAAAAAAATGAAAATAACTTCTATAAAAATTTTAAAAAGTTATATAAGAGAAGTTTTATAAAGTAATCATAAATTTAGTTGACTGCATGGTGGATGGGAAGAAGTGATTCCTGTCAAACTTTCTTTCTTTTTTTTCTTTTGGAAAATGACTAGTGAGTGCGAAACCATATTGACAGGAAGTGGATGGGCATTTTCTGCGACGGGAGCCATAGAAGCAATAAATGCAATAGTTACAGGCAAGCTTGTTAGCGTTTCTGAACAAGAAATCATAGATTGTGCGGATAAAGCCAACGGTTGTAATGGTGGATATCACTTCCATCCGTTCGAATGGGTTACAGAAACTGGAGGGATTGCCACTGAAGTTGATTATCCTTATACAGCAAAAGATGGTACCTGCAAAGGCCGTGAGGTTTGTGAACTCGTTTACTTTTTGTTGACAACTTGGCTAAATTGTGTAAATAAACCAAGGGAAGGCGGTGATATTTTGACATTCATGTTTTCAAAACATCATGTCTCCATAACCAATTAATTACCTTTCATTTCTTTGTTTGTGCATCTTTTCTGGAAGTAGACACCAAACGCGGTTACTATTGAGACTTTTGATGGTCTAGTAATAACACATGATAGTACAGCAGCAGAGACAGAAAAAGCACTATTGTGCGCCACCCTTGAACAACCAATTAGTGTGGCCATGGACGCAAGAGACTTTTTCTTCTACACCGAAGTAAGTAATAACAGTGACATCTTAGTATTACTACTTTTACTGTTATCATTATTAATTTCATTGATTTGTGCAGGGCATATATGATGGAGTAAATTGTTCAAGTCCGTATAGAATAAACCACTTTGTTTTAATTGTGGGTTATGACTCATTGGATGGTGTAGATTACTGAATCGTGAAAAATTCATGGGGAAAAGAGTGGGGAATGGATGGTTACATTTGGATTCAAAGAAATACGGGAAACTTACCGGGAGTATGTGCGATGAACTGGTTTGCTGCTTTCCCAATCAAAGAGAAATCAGCGACACACTCTTCTCTTTGAACCGTGAAGCTGGTATAAACGAGTGCTTGTTTTCTTAGAGACAAGCATCTTATGTTCTGTGTGACCATGAGTCTTCCACATCGTACCTATATATGTGAAAGGAAAAAAATAAAACACACAACTTGTTTTTCATCAAATAATGCTAAAAGTCAAATAGATCATCTCGGACTGTTGAATACATTGTTTGAAGTTATGCAGATTTCAGCCCTTGTTGCTTTCCAACTTCTATGACGTTGTCTAACCTCGTAGCACCATTATGCAACTAAAACTTGGATCCTAAAGATGAACTCAGAGAAACAGTTTTTGTTTTTTATCAGCTTTTATTTATATATATGGCAATGTAGTATTTTAGGCTTACACACAATTACATAAAACTAGATAAGTTGTTATATCTCATTTAATATTTTTTTTAATTTTTCTATTACTACAGTATTCCTTTTATTTAATGTTTTATTATTTAAATTTTTTCTTTGAATATTTTTTCATTAAATTATAAAAATAAAAATTAATTAAATCTTTTAAAAATTATACTTTAAAATATTTTGAAATAAATTTAAACTATATTTTAAATAATAATATAATTTATTATAAATCTAAATAAAATACATATTATATATTTCAATTCTTTTAAAATAAAATAAATATTTTTAAATTAAAAATAATGTCATCGATCTAATAATTAATTATATAAATTTCGATCTAATAATTTATTAAATATGATAAAATAATTTTAAAAATTATATTATTTAATTAACTAAATAAATTATTTTTAATTTTTCTATTCCTACAATATTCTTTTATTTAATGTTTAATTTTTTAAATTTTTTCTTTGAATATTTTTTCATTAAATTAAATAAATAAAAATTAATTAAATTCTTTAAAAATTATGAAAGCAAAGAGGGGAGATTGAAAACAATGAAGGGGAGATTGATGGAAATGTCCCTACATTCCCAAGAGATGATTTTGATGATGATTCAAGTTAACTACATTCAAGTCAACACCATTCAAGATGAATTAAGGACAAACTGAATTTATGACGTTGGTGAAAATGTGAAACATTTCCCTACATGCCCAAAATATGTTTTTGATAAAGATGATGATTCAAGCAAACCCAAAATGATTCCCGAATACTAGATAGAGTCATACAATACTGGATATGGAGGTACAAGTTGATGAAGTAATATAATGCCTAAGTCTTCAAAGCACAAGTGTGATAAAATTCATAACACGATATATTTCTCTGTCATAATTAATTATGATGCATCAGAATTGAAAAAATGATTTTCTCAATCATAATTGATTATACTGGTAATATAATCAATTATGGCAATTCAAATTTAAAACAAAATATATCCATTTTAAAGAATAAATGTTTTTGAATACATCCTGATTTTCTCTATGATATTATTAATGTCCAACGGCCATTTTCTGATGCTATTTTTCTACTTAATTAAGTTTTGATGAAAAATAAAAAAATACAAAATTAAAGAATTCGAAAATACAATTTACATTCAATCAGTTTTGAGAAAAGATTTTTGAGCAAGGCAACAGAGATATTTTACACCTTTTGAGAAAACCCTCTTCTCTATTGTCTTTTGTGCTTTCATTGTTAATCACACTTGTTCTTGGAGATTGGCATTCTACAGGCTTCTACAATTTGTTGTCTCCATTACCTAGGTGTGTCTATTCTTATTTTTATTACCTTCATCCTTTTTGTATTGGTGAAAAGGAGGTATTTTTCATCCCTAGTATGATTCTAAGGAGTTGTTCATCCTTAGTGGGATTCTAAGGAGGTGTTTTTCATCCTTTGATTTGTTCAGAGGAGGTGTTCATCCCTAGTGGGATTCTAGGGAGGTGTTCATCCTTAGTGGGTTTCTAAGGAGGTGATTGTCTTTTTAATTAGTTTACTTTTTATTGGTCTTCTGCTGAGTTGATTGTAATTTGTAAACTGAATTTGATAGATAGTGAATTGGGAGTCACTCTTGTGTTAAGAGTTGACTGGGAACTGGATGTAGGGTTGGCTATACCTGAACTAGTATAAATCTCTGTGTGTTCTTCTCTTTCCCTTATCTCTTTCTCTTTTCTTGATTATATTATCGCTTATGCTTTATCTGTGTTCAAAAAAATTATTGACTCACAAATAAATTTTTAATTTGACATCTATTTTAATTTGTGCATCTATTCACCCCCCCCCTCTATATGTCATTTGTCTAACAAGTGGTATCAGAGCTTGGTTATATAAGATATTTCTAAACGATCTGTCAAGATGTCTATGCAGAATCAGGTTTACAGGGAAGGAGCCTCAATAAACAGACAACCACTATTTGAAGGAGAAGACTATCAGTTTTGGAAAGCGAGAATGGAAATATTTTTACAAACACTAGATTATGGTGTTTGGGATGCTGTACTCAATGGTCCCTACATTCCGATGAGAACAACAGAGTCTGGAGTTGTTCCAAAGACTTTTGACCAATGGACGCCGGATGAAAATACGCGTGCCCATTATGATGTAAGAGCCCGAAATGCGACTATTTCTGCCTTAACTCGTAATGAATTTTTCAGGGTCTCACAACGCAAGACGGCAAAAGAAATATGGGACACTCTTGAAGTAACACATGAAGGAACAAATGAAGTAAAGTGAGCACGTAAGAACACACTCATCCAGGAGTATGAATTATTTCAAATGCAGCAAAATGAAAGCATCACGGATTTTCAGACACGCTTCACACGTATAATAAATCACTTGAAAGCATTAAGAAAAAGTTTTGACAATGAGGAGTTGAGCACAAAGATCTTAAAATCCTTAGATAGGAATTGGCAACCAAAGGTCACTGTTATTACAGAATCAAAGGATCTCACAAAAATGAATATTGCTACTGTATTTGGAAAGCTGCGAGAACATGAGATGGAGCTACAATGGTTAAAGAATGGTGAACAGAATCAAGCTAAGACGATAGCTCTAAAAGTAGAAAAATAATCACAAGACGAAAGAGAAAATGAAGGTAAGTTATCGGATTCCGATATGTCTCTTTTTGTTAAATAATTTTCTCGCTTTATGAAGAACAAGAAAAAGAGACAGCAAAAAAAGGAGAAAACAAATAAATTTCATTGCTATGAATGTGGAAAACCTGGTCATATCAAACCAGATTGTCCAAAACTTAAGAAAGAGAAGAAAGATGTGAAAGAGAAGAAGAAAGAGAAGAATGATACCTATAAGAGCAAACGCAAAGCTTATATTGCTTGGGAGGATAATGATTCTTCCACAACACAAGAGAGTTCTTCTGAAAGCAGTGATGGAGAAAAAGAAACAAATATTTGCTTGATGACAAAAAGTGATGATGAAGCCTCATCACAGGTAAGTAGTACAAATTCCTTAAATGAATATGATGAGTTATTTAAAGAATATCAAGATATGTATGAAGGTTTTACCAAGTTATCTAAAAAATACAATGCACTTAGGCAAAAGTTTAATGCATTAGAAAATATTGTTGGTATTCTTGAAAAAGAAAATGAGTGCTTAAAGAAAGATGTTGAGAAATTTAAAACTTTGTCTAAAAATAAATAAATTGCTAAACCTTGTGAAAATTGTAATCTTTTGGAAAATGAGATTTTCAAGTTAGAGAAAATAATAAGCAAGTTTTCAAAATCTTCTGAAAATCTTGATTCTATATTAGGTTATCAAAGAGGGAATTCTAGCAAAGTTGGACTTGGTTACAAACTCAAAGAAAGTATAGAACCTCATAAAACTATTTTTTGTGAAAGAGTCAAGGAAAACAGATGTGAAACCAGTTTAAAAAACTTTAAGAAACTCATTTAGACCTTTTCAAAGAAAACCAACATGTTTTTATTGCATGAAATTAGGTCATACATCAAATAGATGTTACATAAAACATTTTGGCATATCTAATGACAAATATGAATGGGTGCCTAAAGGAACAAAACATTTATACATGTCTAGATGATAGTTTGAGCATCTAATTTTTTTCTTGTTGTCATAATCAATTATGTTGAAAGTTTGAATTTTGAAAGTTTGAATTTATGAAAATTTGAAATTATTAAAGTTTGAAATTTTGCTGTTTGAGATTCTTGAAATTTGAAATTTTGCAATTTGAGATTTTTGAAATTTGAAATTCTTGCAGTTTGAGATTTTCTTAAAAAATTTGCAGTATGAGATTTTTGAAATTTGAAATTTTGCAATTTGAGATTTTTGAAATTTTGTAGTTTGAGATTTTGAAATTTGAAATTTTTGCAGTTTGAGATTTTTGAAATTGAATTTAAATTGGAATTTGAAATTTGAATTTGAAATTTGGGATTAGAAATTTGAATTTGAAATTTGGAATTTGTTGGAATTTGAATTTGAAATTTGAAATTTGTTGCAATTTGAATTTGAAATTTGAAATCTGGAATATGAGTGCATTTGAATTTGAAAGCTGCCTAAATAAGAAGACTGCAATTGAGGGAAACTACTGCATTTCATTTCATTATCTCTATAATCATTCTATTTCCCTATCTTTCTCTCTCTTCATTTGTCTTCGGTATCCTAGATATTGTCTTCTTAATATGATGTTCTTCTCTATGACACTTTGTAATGCATTATCTTCTCTACCTTGATTTATGTACTAATATGTACAAATTTGTTCTTAGTTTCTATTGCAATATTTTTCATAATTATCAATGAAACATGGAGATATTTTGATGATAATAATATGTGTGAAACAGGGGAAGATTTTTTTTCTCTTATAATATTTTTCATAATTATCAATGAAACAGGGAGATATTTTGATAGTATTAATCTGTGTGAAACAGGGGAGATTTTTTTTCTCTTATAATATTTTTTTATAATTATCAATGAAACAGGGAGATATTTTGATGATATTAATATGTGTGAAACAAGGGAAGATTTTTTCTTATAATATTTTTTATGATTATCAATGAAACAGGGGAAGATTTTTTTATAAATTAAAATCTGTATGAAATTCTTTCCTATCTAAATTAAACCAGGGGAGTTAAGAGAAGTATTTGCTCATATGAGTTAGGGAGAGTCTTGTTATTAATATATCCAGGGGGAGATTAAGAGACTCTAACACTTGGTACAAATCTGTGCTAATTTGTGTTTATCTTGAGCTGACTATATAGAGTCAAACATTTTAATTCATTTTAGGTGTGTCCTTGATCATCATCAAAAACAGGGAGATTAAAAGCAATGAGGGGGAGATTGATGGAAATGTCCCTACATTCCCAAGAGATGATTTTGATGATGATTCAAGTCAACTACATTCAAGTCAACACCATTCAAGATGAATTAAGGACAAGCTGAATTTATGACGTTGGTGAAAATGTGAAACATTTCCCTACATGCCCAAGATATGTGTTTGATAAAGATGATGATTCAAGCAAGCTCAAGATGATTCCTAAAAACTAGATAGAGTCTTAGAATACTGGATATGGAGGTACAAGTTGATGAAGTAATATAATGCCTAAGTCTTCAAAGCACAAGTGTGATAAAATTCATAACATGATATTTTTCTCTGTCATAATTAATTATGATGCATCGGAAATGGAAAAATGATTTTCTCTATCATAATTGATTATATTGGTATATAATCAATTATGGCAATTCAAATTTAAAAAAAATATATATTTGTTTTAAAGAATAAATATTTTTGAATACATCATGATTTTCTCTATGATATTATTAATGTCCAATGACCATTTTCTCGATGCTATTTTTCTATTTAATTAAGTTTTAATGAAAAATAAAAAACACACAATTACGGAATTCAAAAATACAATTTACATTCAATCGGTTTTCGAAAAGAATTCTAAGCAAGGCAACAGAGATATTTTACACCTTTTGAGAAAACCCTCTTCTCTACTGCCTTCTGTACTTTCATTCTTAATCACACTTGTTCTTGGAGATTGACATTCTACAGGCTTCTACAATTTGTTGTCTCCATTACCCAGGTGTGTCTGTTCTTATTTTTATTACCTTCATCCTTTTTGTATTGGTGAAAAAGAGGTGTTTTTCATCCTTAGTGTGATTCTAGGGAGGTGTTCATCCTTAATGAGATTCTAAGGAGGTGTTTTTCATCCTTTGATTTGTTCAGAGGAGGTGTTCATCCCTAGTGGGATTCTAGGGAGGTGTTCATCCTTAGTGGATTTCTAAGGAGGTGATTGTCTTTTTAATTAGTTTACTTTTTACTGATTCTTCGGCTAAGTTGATTATAATTTGTAAACTGAATTTGAAAGATAGTGAATTGGGAGTCACTCTTGTGTTAAGAGTTGACTGGGAACTGGATGTAGGGTTGGTTATACTCGAACCAGTATAAATCTCAGTGTGCTCTTCTCTTTCCCTTATCTCTTTCTCTTTTCCTGATTATATTATCGCTTCTGTTTTATCTGTGTTCAAACAAATTATTGACTCACATATAAATTTTTAATTTGACATCTATTTTAATTTGTGCATCTATTCACCCCCCTCTAGATGTCATTTGTCTAACAAATTATACTTTAAAAAGTTTTGAAATATATTTAAAATATATTTTAAATAATAATATAATTTATTATAAATCTATATAAAATACATATTATATATTTAAATTATTTTAAAATAAAATAAATATTTAAAATTAAAAATAATGTCAACATCTATCTACTAATTAATTATATAAATTTCGATCCAATAATTTATTAAATATGATAAAATAATTCTAAAAATTATATTATTTAATTAACTAAATAAATTATTTTTAACTTTTTTATTACTACAATATTCTTTTATTTAATTTTAAAATTTTAAAATTTTTTCTTTGAATATTTTTTCATTAAATTATAAAAATAAAAATTAATTAAATTTTTTTAAAATTGTACTTTAAAATGTTTTGAATTATATTTAAAATATATTTTAAATAATAATATAATTTATTATAAATCTAAATAAAATACATATTATATATTTAAATTATTTTAAAATAAAATAAATATTTTAAAAGTAAAAATAATGTCAACATCGATCTACTAATTAATTATATAAATTTCGATCCAATAAATTATTAAATATGATAAAATAATTGTAAAAAGTTATATTATTTAATTAACTAAATAAATTATTTTTAATTTTCATATTACTATAGTATTCTTTTATTTAATGTTTTATTTTTTATATTTTTTCTTTGAATATTTTTTCATTAAATTATAAAAATAAAAATTAATTAAATTTTTTAAAATTATACTTTAAAATGTTTTGAAATATATTTTAAATATATTTTAAATAATAATATAATTTATTATAAATCTAAATAAAATACATATTATATATTTAAATTATTTAAAAATAAAATAAATATTTTAAAATTAAAAATAATATCAACATTGAAAGCAACGAGGGGTAGATTGATGAGAATGTAAAATATGTCTCTACATTCCCAAAAGATGATTTTGATGATGATTCAAGTCAACAACATTCAAGACTCAAGCAAGCCCAAGATATGATTTTGATAAAGATTTTATTTAACATTCAAGCAAGCCTAAGATGATTCCTGAATACTATATAGAGTCTTAAAATACTAGATATGGAGGTACAAGTTGATAAAGTAATATTATGCATAAGCCTCTAAAGCACAAGTGTGATAAAATTTCATAACATGACATTTTTCACAATCATAATTAATTATGATGCATCAAAAATGGAAAAACGATTTTCTCTATCATAATTGATTATACTGGTAACATAATCAATTATGGCAGTTCAAATTTGAAAAATATCTGTTTTGAAGAATAAATGTTTTTGAAAACATCCTTATTTTTTTCTATGAAATTATTAATAACCAACGACTATTTTTTTATGTTAATTTTCTATTTAATTAAGTTTTGATAGAAAATAAAAAACACACAATTATAGAATTCGAAAATGCAATTTACATTCAGTCAGTTTTGAGAAAAGAATTCTTAACAAGACAACAAAGATATTTTACATGTTTTGAGAAAACCCTCTTCTTCATTGCCATAGAGATATTTTAACAAAACCCTCTTCTCCATTGTCTATTGTGTTTTTATTGTTAATCACACTTGTTCTTGAAGGTTGGCATTCTACAGGCTTCTACAATTTGTTGTCTTCATTACCCAGGTATGATTGTTCTTATTTTATTACCTTCATCCTTTGTGAGTTTAAGTGGTTGATGGTTAAATTTCCTATTTAGGGTTTAAGTAGTCACTGTCATTCTGTTGTGTTTTTTTTTAGGGTTTCCTGTGTGGAAATTGTTCACCCTTTTATTTGTTCAAGAAGGTGTTTTCATCCTTTGATTTGTTCAGAGGAGGTGTTCATCCCTAGTGAGATTCTAGGGAGGTGTTCATCCTTAGTGGGATTCTAAGGAGGTGTGTTTATCCTTTTATTTGTTCAGAGGAGGTGTTCATCCCTAGTGGAATTCTAGGGAGGTGTTCATCCTTAGTGGGTTTCTAAGGAGGTGATTTTCTTTTGAATTAGTTTACTTTTTGCTAAGTTGATTGTAATTTGTGAACTGAATTTAAAAGATAGTGAATTGGGGTTATTCTTGTCTTAAGAGTTGACTGGGAACTGGATGTAGGATTGATATACCCGAACTAGTATAAATCACTTTGTACTCTTCTCTTTCCCTTATCTCTTTTTCACTGCATTATTCTCCTTACAACCCTTATTTTTATCTCTATCTTTCTCTATCTTGTTGATATTTTATCTCTCTGATTATATCATTTTCGCTTTATCTTTATTCAATTTGATAATTAAAATTGAATTAATAATATTGGACATCTTAAAATAAATTTTTAATTTGACATCTATTTGTGCATCTATTCACCTCTCCCCTCTAGATGTCATTTGTCTAACAAGTGGTATCGAGCTTTATTAGATAAGATATTTCTAAATGATTTGTCAAGATGTCTATGCAGAATCAGGTTTATAGGGAAGGAGCCTCAATAAACATACCACCATTATTTGAAGGAGAAGACTATCAGTTTTGGAAGGCGAGAATGAAAATATTTTTACAAACACTAGATTACGGTGTTTGAGATGTTGTACTCAACGGTCCCTACATTCCGATGAGAATAACGAAATCTAAAGTTGTTCCAAAGACTTTTGACCAATGGACGCTGGATGAAAATAAGTGTGCCCATTATGATGTAAGAGCCCGAAACCCTATTGTTTCTGCCTTAACTCGTAATGAATTTTTCAGGGTCTCACAATGCAAGACGGCAAAAGAAATATGGGACACTCTTGAAGTAACACATGAAGGAACAAATGAAATACAGCGAGCACGTAAGAACACATTCATCCAAGAGTATAAATTATTTCAAATGCAGCAAAATGAAAGCATCACAGATTTCCAAACACGCTTCACACATATAATAAATCACTCGAAAGCATTAGGAAAAAGTTTTGACAATGAGGAGTAGAGCACAAAGATCTTAAAATCCTTAGACAGGAATTGGCAACCAAAGGTCACTGCTATTACAGAATCAAAGGATCTCACAAAAATGAATATTGCTACTCTATTTAGAAAGTTGCGAGAACATGAGATGGAGCTACAAAGGTTAAAGAACGGTGAACAGAATCAAACCAAGACGATAACTCTAAAAGCAGAAAAATCTTCACAAGACGAAAGCGAAAATGAAGGTAAGTTTTTGGATTCTGATATGTCTCTTTTTGTTAAACAATTTTCTCACTTTATGAAGAACAGGAAAAAGAGACAGCAAATATAGGAGAAAACAAATAAATTTCATTGCTATGAATGTGGAAAACATGGTCATATCAAACCAGACTGTCCGAAACTTAAGAAAGAGAAGAAAGATGTGAAAGAGAAGAACGATACCTATAAGAGTAAACACAAAGCTTATATTTCTTGGGAGGATAATGATTCTTCCACAACATAAGAGAGTTCTGCCGAAAGCAGTGATGGAGAAGAAGAAGCAAATCTTTGCTTGATGACAAAAAGTGAGGATGAAGCCTCATCACAGGTAAGTAGTACAAATTCCTTAAATGAATATGATGAGTTATTTAAAGAATATCAAGATATGTATGAAGGTTTTAACAAGTTATCTAAGAAATACATTACACTTAGGAAAAAGTTGCTAACAAGATATGCATTAGAAAATACTGTTGGTATTCTTGAAAAAGAAAATGAGTGCTTAAAGAAAGATGTTGAGAAATTTAAAACTTTGTCTAAAAATAAAGAAGTTGCTAAACCTTGTGAAAATTGTAATCTTTTAGAAAATGAGATTTTCAAGTTAGAGAAAATAATAAGCAAGTTTTCACAATCTTCTGAAAATCTTGATCCTATATTAGGTTATCAAAGAGGGAATTCTAGCAAAGCTGGACTTGGTTACAAACCCAAAGAAAGTCTAGAACCTCATCAAACTATTTTTGTGAAAGAGTCAAGGAAAAAAGATGTAAAACCAGTTTCAAAAACTTTAAGAAACTCATTTAGATCTTTTCAAAGAAAACCAACATGTTTTTATTGCATGAAATTAGGTCATACATCAAATAGATGTTACATAAAACATTTTGGCATATCTAATGGCAAATATGAATGGGTTCCTAAAGGAACAAATCATTTATACATGTCTAGATGATAGTTTGAGCATCTAATTGATTATCAGAATCGGAAATGTTTTCTTGTTGTCATAATCAATTATGTTGAAAGTGTGAATTTTGAAAGTTTGAATTTATGAAAATTTGAAATTATTAAAGTTTGAAATTTTGCAGTTTGAGATTCTTGAAATTTGAAATTTTGCAATTTGAGATTTTTGAAATTTGAAATTTTGCAATTTGAGATTTTTGAAATTTGAAATTTTGTAGTTTGAGATTTTGAAATTTGAAATTTTTGCAGTTTGAGATTTTTGAAATTAAATTTGAATTGGAATTTGAAATTTGAGATTTTTGAAATTTGAAATTTTGTAGTTTGAGATTTTGAAATTTGAAATTTTTGCAGTTTGAGATTTTTGAAATTAAATTTGAATTGGAATTTGAAATTTGAATTTGAAATTTGGGATTAGAAATTTGAATTTGAAATTTGGAATTTGAATTTGAAATTTGAAATTTGTTGCAATTTGAATTTGAAATTTGAAATCTAGAATATGAGTGCATTTGAATTTGAAAGTTGTCTAAATAAGAAGACTGCAATTGGGGATAACTACTGCATTTCATTCCATTATCTCTATAATCATTTTATTTCCCTATCTTTCTCTCTCTTCATTTGTCTTGGGTATCCTAGAGATTGCCTCCTTAATATGATGTTCTTCTCTATGACACTTTGTAATGCATTATCTTCTCTACCTTGATTTATGTACTAATATGTGCAAATTTGTTCTTAGTTTCTATTGCAATATTTTTATAATTATCAATGAAACAGGGAGATATTTTGATCATATTAATCTGTGTGAAACATGGGGAGATTTTTTTTTCTCTTATAATATTTTTCATAATTATCAATGAAATAAGGAGATATTTTGATGATATTAATCTGTGTGAAACAGGGGGAGATTTTTTTTATGAATTAAAATCTGTGTGAAATTTTTTTCCTATCTCTAAATTAAACAAGGGGAGTTAAGAGAAGTCTTTGCTCATATGAGTTAGGGGGAGTCTTGTTATTAATATATCCTGGGGGAGATTAAGAGACTCTGACACTTGATACAAATATGTACTAATCTTGAGCTGGCTATAGAGTCAAGCATTTTAATTCATTTTAGGTGTTTCCTTGATCATCAAAAAGGGGGAGATTGAAAGCAATGAGGGGGAGATTGATGGAAATGTCCCTACATTCCCAAGAGATGGTTTTGATGATGATTCAAGTCAATACCATTCAAGATGAATTAAGGACATGCTAAATTTAAGACGTTGGTGAACATATGAAACATTTCCCTACATGCTCTAGAAATGTTTTTGATAAAGATGATTATTCAAGCAAGCTCAAGATGATTCCTGAAGACTAGATAGAGTCTTAGAAAACTGGATATGGAGGCACAAGTTGATGAAGTAATATAATGCCTAAGTCTTCAAAGCACAAGTATGATAAAATTCATAACATGATATTTTTCTCTGTCATAATTATGATGCATCAGAAATGGAAAAATGATTTTCTCTATCATAATTGATTATATTGGTAATATAATCAATTATGGCAATTCAAATTTTAAAAAAATATATATCCATTTTAAAGAATAAATGTTTTTTAATACATCATGATTTTCTCTATGATATTATTAATGTCCAACGACTATTTTCTGATGTTATTTTTCTATTTAATTAAGTTTTTATGAAAAATCAAAAACACATAATTACAGAATTCGAAAATACAATTTACATTCAATCAGTTTTGAGAAAAGAATTATGAGCAAGGCAACAGAGATATTTTACACCTTTTGAGAAAACCCTCTTCTCTACTGCCTTCTGTACTTTCATTGTTAATCACACTTGTTCTTGGAGATTGGCATTCTACAGGCTTCTACAATTTGTTGTCTCCATTACCCAGGTGTGTCTATTCTTATTTTTATTATCGTCATCCTTTTTGTATTGGTGAAAAGGAGGTGTTTTTCATCGTTTGATTTGTTTAGAGGAGGTGTTCATCCCTAGTGGGATTCTAGGGAGATGTTTCTAAGGAGGTGATTGTCTTTTTAATTAGTTTACTTTTTACTGGTCCTGCTGTTGAGTTGATTGTAATTTGTAAACTGAATTTGAAAGATAGTGAATTTGGAGTCACTCTTGTGTTAAGAGTTGACTGGGAACTGGATGTAGGGTTGGCTATACCCGAACCAGTATAAATCTTTGTGTGCTCTTCTCTTTCCCTTATCTCTTTCTCTTTTCCTGATTATATTATCGTTTTCGCTTTATCTGTGTTCAAATAAATTATTGTCTCACAAATAAATTTTTAATTTGACATCTTCTTTTAATTTGTGCATCTATTCACCCCCCTCTAGATGTCATTTGTCTAACAAATATGATTTTGATAAAGATTCTATTCAATATTCAAGCAAGCTCAAGATGATTCCTCAATACTAGATAGAGTCTTAAAATACTGAATATGGAGGTACAAGTTGATGAAGTAATATTATGCATAAGCCTCCAAAACACAAGTGTGATAAAATTTCATAACATGACATTTTTCACTGTCATAATTCATTATGATGCATCAAAAATGGAAAAATGATTTTCTCTGTCATAATTGATTATACTGGTAACATAATCAATTATGCAAGTTCAAATTTGAAAAATATTCGTTTTGAAGAATAAATGTTTTTTAATACATCCTGATTTTTGTCTATGAAATTATTAATGACCAACGGCTATTTTTTTATGTTATTTTTCTATTTAATTAAGTTTTGATGGAAAATCAAAAACACACAATTACAGAATTCGAAAATACAATTTACATTCAATCAGTTTTGATAAAAGATTTCTAAGCAAGGCAACAGAGATATTTTACATGTTTTGAGAAAACCCTCTTCTCCATTGTCACAGATATATTTTATCAAAACCCTCTTTTCCATTGTCGATTGTGTTTTCATTGTTAATCACATTTATTCTTGGAGGTTGGCATTCTACATGCTTTTATAATTTGTTGTCTCCATTACCCAGGTGTGACTGTTCTTATTTTATTACATGCATCCTTTGTGGGCTTAAGTGGTTGATTGTTAAATTCCATGTTTAGGGTTTAGGTAGTCACTGTCATTCTGTTGTGATTTTTTTAGGGTTTCCTCATCCCTTTGATTTGTTCACGGGGTTATTTTCATCCTTTGATTTGTTCAGAGGATGTGTTCATCCCTAGTGGGATTCTAGGGATGTGTTCATCCCTAGTGGGATTCTAGGGAGGTGTTCATCCTTACTGAGATTCGAAGGAGGTGTGTTCATCCCTTGATTTGTTCAGAGAAGGTGTTCATCCCTAGTGGGATTCTAGGGAAGTGTTCATCCTTAGTGGGTTTCTAAGCAGGTGATTTTCTTTTGAATTAGTTTGCTTTTTGCTGAGTTGATTGTAATTTGTGAACTGAATTTAAAAGATAGTGAATTGGGGTTACTCTTGTGTTAAGAGTTGACTGAGAACTGAATGTAAGGTTGACTATACCGGAACCAGTATAAATCACTATGTGCTCTTCTCTTTCCCTTATCCTTTTTCACTACATTACTCTCCTTACAGCCCTTATTTTTATCTTTATCTTTATCTATTTTGTTGATATTTTATCTCTCTGATTGTATCGTTTCCGTTTTATCTTTGTTCAATTTGATAATTAAAATTGAATTAATAAATATTAGACATCTTAAAATAAATTTTTAATTTGACATCTATTTTCATTTGTGCATCTATTCACCCCTCTAAATGTCATTTTTGTCTAACAAACATTGATCTACTAATTAATTATATAAATTTTGATCCAACAATTTATTAAATATGATAAAATAATTTTAAAAATTATATTATTTAATTAACTAAATAAATTATTTTTCATTTTTCTATTACTACTGTATTCTTTTATTTAATGTTTCATTTTTTAAATTTTTTCTTCGAATATTTTTTCATTAAATTATATAAATAAAAATTAATTAAATTTTTAAAAAATTATACTTCAAAATGTTTTGATATATATTTAAAATATATTTTAAATAATAATATAATTTATTATAAATCTAGTAATAAAATACATATTATATATTTGAATTATTTTAAAATAAAATAAATATTTTAAAATGAAAAATAATGTACACATCGATATAATAATTAATTATATAAATTTCGATCCAATAATTTATTAAATATGATAAATAATTTTAAAAATTATTTTATTTAATTAACTAAATAAATTAGTTTTCATTTTTCTATTACTATATTATTCTTTTATTTAATGTTTTAGTTTTTAAATTTTTTTTAATATTATTTTCATTAAATTTTATAAATAAAAATTAATTACTTTTTTTTTAAATTATACTTTAAAATGTTTTGAAATATATTTTAAATAATAATATAATTTATTATAAATCTAAATAAAATACATATTATATATTTAAATTATTTTAAAATAAAATAAATATTTTAAAATTTAAAATAATGTCAACATCGATCTACTAATTAATTATATAAATTTTGATCCAATAATTTATTAAATATGATAAAATAATTTTAAAAGTTATATTATTTAATTAAGTAAATAAATTATTTTTAATTTTACTATTACTATAGTATTCTTTTATTTAATGTTTTATTTTTTAAATTTTTTCTTTGAATATTTTTTCATTAAATTATATAAATAAAAATTAATTAAATTTTTTAAAAATTATACTTTAAAATGTTTTGAAATATATTTAAAATATATTTTTAATAATAATATAATATATTATAAATCTAATAATAAAATACATATTATATATTTAAATTATTTTAAAATAAAATAAATATTTTAAAATGAAAAATAATGTCAACATCGATCTAATAATTAATTATATAAATTTCGATCCAATAATTTATTAAATATGATAAAATAATTTTAAAATTATATTATTTAATTAACTAAATAAATTATTTTTAATTTTTCTATTACTATATTATTCTTTTATTTAATGTTTTATTTTTAAAAAATTTATTTGAATATTTTTTCATTCAATTATATAAATAAAAATTAATTAAATTTTTTTAAAATTATACTTTAAAATGATTTGAAATATATTTTAAATATATTTTAAATAATAATATAATTTATTATATATCTAAATAAAATACATATTATATATTTAAATTATTTTAAAACAAATTAAATATTATAAAATTAAAAATAATGTCAATCGTAATCTGACCTTAGAAATTGCTACTATAGTGAGACATTCGCAAAATAGTAAACAAGTAAATAACAATATCTATATTACATTATATTATTGTAATTGTAATATAGACTGAAATCTTGTTTCATTGGTGGAACCTCAAAACATAGTAACATAGTTTATTTATACAGATACATGCAAAAGTAGCTCCCACAAAACTACCCCACTGAACTATCCCTGTTGTCCCGTAGTCGCATCTCCACCTCTCAACTCCTAATCTGCTCCCACATAAAAGTGATCATCGCAATCTCATCCACATGGAAAAATAGGGGTAAGTATTAAATCATTCGATATAATAAAACAAGTATAAAAGTAATAATTATATATTATCATCAATTACAAATCATCAATACACTAAGATGCCTTTCGGAAGTCTACCCTAACTATACCCGAACTCAGAGACTATCATCTGTGGGCACATTGTGATTGACACTCGCAGTACCATTCTGACCACCCTCCACACAGAGTAGGATTACTAGTGTCCTTCATCACTCATACTGGAGTACCCCTCCGAGCGCGCCACCAGTCATCTCTCATCAACTTCTCACCACCTGATCTCGTAGTCTACCTGACCCGACCAATCAGTGAAGTCTGGGACCTCATTCAGAATCCTCCGACATAGTTATTACACTAATGTACTCTGTACCACCCTGGGTACCATTCAAACACAACAAAAATCATTCACATCTATCAGATTCTGGACCACCTGTCCTCATGGCTCATTCAAATCAATAAATAATAGTACTTGACTGATTCTAGGCACCAACCATTCGGCTCAGTCTAGCCAATACATAACATCTCATAACTGATTATGGGCATCAGCCCTTAGACTCAGTCCGACCCACACACGTCACAACACACTACTGAATATTTAAAAGTGCTACCTTCATTCTATATTATATATATATATATATATATTCTTCTTTTTTCCAAAATTATTTCCGAAATATTTTCCGAAATCAATAAATTACTATTTTGCCCTTAATCTTTTCTGAAAATTCCATGTATGTCCCTAAATGACTATTTTACCCTTGGACATTTTCGAAAATTCCTTCCATGTCCCGAAAACGACTATTTTACCCTTGAACATTTTCAAAAATTCCTTCCATGTCCCTTTCTTCTTCCTCACGTCAGTACCAATATCAAATTTTGCAGATTTTAACATATTTTAAATTACTCAATTTTAGACAACCAAACTAGTAACCAAATTCAAATTAAACATGACTTATATCTAATTTAAGTTGAAAACAACAATCTTATCATATAATTCATCCTTAATTTCAAGAATTCCAACAAAATTTCAAGTTTTGCAAAACACGAGAAATCTTCAAAATCAAGCATTCTAATATTCGATTTTCACTCGTATTCTATATTCACGAGTACTCAACAATTCAAGTATCATATATTGAATGAATTAAATTTCCCCTTACCTGGTGTGGTATTTCTACCGAAGCTTTCTCACTTAATTCAAGTTCTCTCTCGTTTCACCGGATCCTGCACGAGTAGAGTCTCGTTGTTTGGAATATAAAGAAAAGAACAAAAAGGATGAGAGGGAGAACTACTTGCTGAAATTTTCTCGCCTCCTCCCCCTTTCTATACGTGCATATATAAAAGAAAAATTTTAATGAGAAAAACTTAGTTACGAAGTTTTCTAGTACAAGTAGTATAATTATAATATATAAAAAAAAACTTATGTCACATCATTGATCTACTAATTAATTATATAAATTTCGATCCAATAATTTATTAAATATGATCAAATATTTTAAAAATTACATTATTTAATTAACTAAATAAATTATTTTTAATTTCTCTATTACTACATTATTCTTTTATTTAATGTTTTATTTTTTACATTTTTTCTTTGAATATTTTTTCAATAAATTATATCAATAAAAATTAATTAAATTTTTTAAAAATTATACTTTAAAATGTTTTGAAATATATTTAAAATATATTTTAAAAATATAATTTATTATAAATCTAATAATAAAATACATATTATATATTTAAATTATTTTAAAATAAAATAAATATTTTAAAATGAAAAATAATGTCAACATCGATCTAATAATTAATTATATAAATTTTGATCCAATAATTTATTAAATATGATAAATTAATTTTAAAAATTATATTATTTAATTAACTATATAAATTATTTTTAATTTTTCTATTACTATATTATTCTTTTATTTAATTTTTTATTTTTAAAATTTTTTCTTTCAATATTTTTTCATTAAATTATATAAATAAAAAATTAATTAAATTTTTTAAATTTATACTTTAAAATGTTTTGAAATATATTTAAAATATATTTTAAATACTAATATCATTTATTATAAATCTAAATAAAATACATATTATATATTTAAATTATTTAAAAATAAAATAAATATTTTAAAATTAAAAATAATGTCAACATCGGTCTACTAATTAATTATATAAATTTCGATCCAATAATTTATTAAATATGATAAAATAATTTTAAAAAATTATATTATTTAATTAACTAAATAAATTATTTTAAATTTTTCTATTACTACAGTATTCTTTTATTTAATGTTTTATTTTTTAAATTTTTTCTTTGAATATTTTTTCATTAAATTATATAAATAAAAATTAATTTATTTTTTTATAAATTATACTATAAAATGTTTTGAAATATATTTAAAATATATTTTTAATAATAACATAATATATTATAAATCTAATAATAAAATACATATTATATATTTAAATTATTTTAAAATAAAATTAATATTTGAAAATGAAAAATAATGTCAACATCGATCTAATAATTAATTATATAAATATCGATCCAATAATTTATTAAATATAATAAAATAATTTTAAAATTATATTATTTAATTAACTAAATAAATAATTTTAAATTTGTTATATTACTACAGTATTCTTTTATTTAATGTTTTATTTTTTATATTTTTTTCTTTGAATATTTTTTCGTTAAATTTTATAAATAAAAATTAATGAAATGTTTTAAAAATTGTACTTTAATTATTTTGAAATATATTTAAAATATATTTTTAATAATAATATAATTTATTATAAATCTAATAATAAAATACATATTATATATTTAAATTATTTTAAAATAAAATAAATATTTTAAAATTAAAAATAATGTCAACATCGATCTACAAATTAATTATATAAATTTTGATCCAATAATTTATTAAATATGATAAAATAATTTTAAAAATTATATTATTTAATTAACTAAATAAATTATTTTTAATTTTTCTAATACTAGAGTATTCTTTTATTTAATGTTTTATTTTTATATTTTTTTCTTTGAATATTTTTCGTTAAATTTTATAAATAAAAATTAATTAAATGTTTTAAAAATTATACTTTAAACATTTTGAAATATATTTAAAATATATTTTTAATAATAATATAATTTATTATAAATCTAATAATAAAATACATATTATATACTTAAATTATTTTAAAATAAAATAAATATTTTAAAATTAAAAATAATGTCGACATCGATCTAATAATTAATTATATAAATTTGGATCCAATAATTTATTAAATATGATAAAAAAATTAGAAATTATATTATTTAATTAACTAAATAAATTATTTTTTTTAATATTTATTTTAATATATAATATATATTAAAAATTTCATTTTATTTTAAATATATTTTTTATTTAGATATAAATTATATTATATTATATTATTATTCAAAATAAATTCATAAATATATTTTCAATTATTTTAAAGTATACTTTAAAAAAAATTAAAATAAAAAAATCAATACTGATAAAAACAAGAGAAAATTAAACAAATTATCATATTTTAGACAATACCACATATTAATGGTATTTACATATAAATATCTGAATAAATCATTGAGTCTTTTCTTATAAATAATTTTTTATTTATGTATGCTAAAGGTGAATTGCAATAATATATATATATATATATATATATATATATATATATATATATATATAATGATGTATAATTTATTAATTTGTATATATAAATAAAAATAAAATCAGGAATATATTAAATGAAATCATTCAACATTTCATTGGCAGGTCTTGTGGTCCCTATTCGACAATACTAAAGATTATGTTATATAAATTATACATTTAATTATATATGTAGTTATTAAAATTTGAAATAATTTAAATTTTTGTCTTGCAAAATTTAATTTTTCTTTTCCGATCTTTTTTCTTAAAAAAAACTACAAGTTGAGTTCTTAAATAATATAAATTTAAAGTACTAAATTTAATATATATATATATATATATATATATAATTTAAGATTTAGTTTATAAAACTATTATTTAAGATTTAAAATTAAAAATTTATGGATTAAAATTGTTTTTACTCACTCAAGTTTAGTATTATATTTTTTTCAATATTATATTAAAAATAAATTTTTAAATTTCAAGAATCAGAACTCAAATTATTCCAAAATTCAGAAATTTAAAACATAATTAAATCTAAATTATAATTCTTACTCGTGGATGGGAAACGATCCGTTTATTCGTAATCCTTTTAGTTTATTTCTATAAATCTTAATCAAATTTATTTAGCCATTCAATGAAAACGACTTGAATAATTTTATTAGTCCTAAAATTATTATTATGAGACTCAAATAAAAATTAATCTTTAGTTTTTTTTCTTAGAATTCAATTTGTAACTTTTCGTGTATTTCATATTTTCCAGAATTTTTTTAATTATGAACAGTTCTTTAATTCAATAAAGTGATATACATTAACATCTTATATTTTGATGTTTAAACTTGTAAACATTTTAAAAAAGTTATTTTGGCTATTCACTTACGTAGCCAATCAAAGAATATATATATATATATATGCTCGAAATTAATATGTTTTATGCTTATAAACTTCATTGTAAATGTTAATGATGTAATGAAATTAAAATTAATTAAAAATTTAGAAACCACTTGCTATCAAAGAATAATAATAAAATTATGCCTTATTTATAACGAGCAAGGAAAGATAGACATTTAAAAAATATATTTTACGACAATTTGATTAAAAAAATTGAGGCATAAGAAATAAAATGTTTAACTCTCATTTTATTTATATTTAACTGAGTTTGATAATTTATCATAAGTATTATTAAGACCGAGAATATTCGAATTGAGTATGAGTATAATTATTTGTTCTCTGGATTTATTGAAAATTATTATCGATGTTTAGATTAAAATATTTGAATTGGATCACTTTTGTATGTTTGAGATTGGTTTATAAAAATCTAATTATAAACTTTATTTTATAAAATGTATATATACTTTTAGGGTATTGATGTGAAATGACAGAAATGTTGTTGGTATATTTTTATACTTATAGAATATAAAATATAATGAAATTAAAAGGAAAAAAAACATGATATACAAGATGTCATGTGAATAATGCATAATATGACCCTGTTTAGAAAAAGAGTGTTGATATTTTCGAAAAAGATAAAAATACTTAATATATAACTTTGTTTGTTAATATTATATTTACAAAGTGATTACTTTAAAACAAAATTAATTAAAAATTATTATTTTATTAATAAATAAAATTGTTGAATGAAAGTTCGTTGGTAATGAAGTGTGAATCTATCTTTTCTTCATTTAGGAAAGAGCAGAAAAACTTTTCTTGGTGCCTTTGTTGTGGCTAAAACTCAAACTAAAATAACATACAGCACAGGAGTGTGTAAGGTTATCATCACAACACGTTACGCTGATGAAGGTGATGTGCCTCTATCTTATGAGATTCGCTGCTTATCACAGATTCAACATTCACCAGGACGTGTACGCAGATTAAAGCATGACTAACACTTTAGGGCTTGCAATATTCAATACCTTTTTTATTTGTATGTGTGATCAGACACAAGTGCAGTCGCATGCAACAAAATTAAGGATATATACTGTTTCTTTCATTTTATACCACCCATTTTGTTATATAAATAAGCAAGAGATCACTATATATATATATATACATATATATATATATATATATATATATATATATATATATATATATATATATATATATATCCCACTATATAGATATCCCACAATAATCAAAAGAATACAAAAGTTTTTATCAAAAATATTAAAAAAAAATTGTCAGTGTTATTCCCTGCTGATTTTTAACCCAAATTACATTTCATTTCAATTACGTATCAGAAATTAATTCATAACCAAATAGTAACCAGTGGGATTCGTCGGTCACTAAATATATCATATAGTACTTACAGGTACCAGTACATACACAAATATGTACTAAATAACAGTAATTTGTTTTCTTTTAGTCCCTTTATTTTGTTATTATTATTTCAAATAATTTGTTATAAATATGTAACAGTAAAATATTTGTCTTTTTAAATGTCAAAAATAAATTATGATATTTTCTTATATTTTTTGGTTATGTAACTCAGGTGTAAGATCATTAATACTACCGATTAACATGTTAGCATTTAATATTGTTTGTATTTGTCCAGTCATCCTGAGCCTGCTCTTGACCATCACTACTAGAAATAAAGCTTTCAACGTCGATTGTTGAACCGACGTTGTATAAATTAATAATTTTTATTTATTTACAACCCATTTACCCCCTTTATTTATCTTGAAATCTCCCCTCTCTTTATATTATGTATAAATTAATAATTTTTATTTATTTACAACCCTTTTACCATCACTACTAGAAATAAAGTTTTCAACGTCGGTTCACATTTACAACCCCTTTACCATCACTACTAGAAATAAAGCTTTCAACGTCGGTTGTTGAACCGACGTTGTATAAATTAATAATTTTTATTTATTTACCCCCTTTATTTATCTTGAAGTCTCCCCTCTCTTTATATTATGTATAAATTAATAATTTTTATTTATTTACAACCCATTTACCCATTTATTTATCTTAAAGTATTCCCTCTCTTTATATTATATTTTTATTTGGTCCTTCATCTTTTTAAATTATATTTTTTATAAGTTTATTAATTTTTTAAGAGAATTGTCATTGGCAGTGATTCAAACTCGGTATCTTAGAGTTGGAGACCGATACTTCAACCACTGAACTACTAGAATTTTCCGATAATAACTTACAAATAAATTATATTTATATACAAATAAATATATATCAGTGTAAATATATAAATATATAAATACAAATATATTTATATATTTTGATATATTTATATAGTTATATATTTATATGTTGGATGTGAGGGCACACTCGAAAGTGAAAGTGTGTGTCGAGTGGGTTTTCAAAATTTGATGCTAAATTTGTGAGCGAGATATCTTTATATGAGTTTGTAATTTAATGACAGAATATAATCTTTATAATTTTATTTATATAATGATATAAAATAAATTTGGGAAACGCGTCATTCGCTCTCAAGCGAAAAATACCAATTTTCGCTCAAGCGAGGCTTGACTGAGTGAATTTCAGTGAGCTTTAACATATTTTCACTCAACCGGAGTCAATCCCACTTTCACCCTCGATCGAAAAATACCAATATAATTTATTTGTAAGTTATTATCAAAAAATTATAGTAGTTTAGTGGTTGGGATATTAACTTTTAACTCTAAAATACTTGGGTTCAAATGTTGTCGGTGACAATTCATTAACTTAAGTGAATTTTTGGTTGAAAAAAAAATAAAAATACTTTCTAGAAAATATATACAAATAAATATATATTTACATGGATATATATTTATTTGTATATAAATATAATTTATTTGTAAATTATTATCGGAAAATTATAATAGTTTAGTGGTTAGAGTATTAGTTTTTAATTCTAAAATCCTGAGTTCGAATGACAATTTTCAAATTTAAGTGAATTTTTTGGTGAAAAAAAAAAGATATGAACCGACGTAGAAAGTATTTTCTACGTCAGTTGACTAAAAACCGACGTAGAATGTGTTTAATATTCAACTTTTAACGTCGGTTCATCTGGGAACCGACGTGGAAAGTACTTTCTACGTCATCTCAACTATAACCGACGTTAAATGACGACGTAGAAAATATATTTTGTAGTAGTGCATGTCAGTTCTATTGGCTGACTTCTTATTTCTCCGTCCTCCTCTTCCTCTACCACCTTGGGTTTTGCCTCTTCCTTGACTTCTGGTACTTTGAGCATAGAGCACATTCTTCCTTTTTATTGTCGTCTTCGCCTGGAGAGCCTGTTCAAGGGACTCCTTTTTGTTTTTCCTTCTTTGTTCATGCGCTTCCAGGGACCCAACAAGTTGTTCAAGGGTGAGCGTTGATAGGTCATTGAACTCCTCTATTGCGCACATGATATTCTTGAAATCATCCATTAATATCCTCAAAATCTTTTCAACAACTCGATTTGATGAACGATTCTCACTATTCCGATTCAGCTCGTTCACCATGGTCTCCACCTAAGTAATGAATTCGGATACGCTTTCAAACTTTTTCATCCTCATGTTTTTCATCTTGCCCCTAAGGGTTTGAAGTCGAACTTGCTTCACCCGTTCATCTCCTTTGTTTGCTTTTTCGAGTGTATCACATGCTACTTTGAAAGATTTTGCATTGACTATCTTCTCAAAGTCGGATTCATCGACAGCTCAGTATAACAGATACAGAGTCGCCTTATCTTTAGCTTGAACAACCTTCAACGCGCTCAGCTGGGCATTTGAATACCTATTTGTGTTTATCGATTCCTAATACCCAGTCTCGACCACATCCCAATTATTTTGGGAGCCGAGAATGACCTTCATTTGTACCTTCCAGTTATCATAGTTTGCGCCTTTTGTCAACTTGGGTAGCATGATGCTATTGGCTAGACCTGTCATTTCTCTAAGTGTTTGCACTCAACTCACACACCTCACAAAGCTCTCAGTCGCTCTTCTCTCTTTCTTAGCCAGCGCACACCGCGGTGTTTTCTCTTGAAGCTTGGTAGGTTCTCTCACGCTCACCTCACACACAAGTTATGATGCTAATTTGTTGGTAATAGTACATATATATGCACAGATATGCACTTGATAATATTGACAACACTTTATTTTCTTTTAATTTTTCTATTTTCTCTTACTGTCATTTTAAATGCCAAAAATAAACCATGATGTCTATTAAATATATTTAATATCCTTATTACCGCAGCGTTTTCTCTTGAAGCTTGGTAGGTTCTCTCACGCTCACCTCACACACAAGTTATGATGCTAATTTGTTGGTAATAGTACATATATATGCAAAGATATGCACTTGATAATATTGACAACACTTTATTTTCTTTTAATTTTTCTATTTTCTCTTACTGTCATTTTAAATGTCAAAAATAAACCATGATGTCTATTAAATATATTTAATATCCTTATTTCTTGGTTATACATCTCATACCTAAGAACATTAATACTATTTTAAGAATACTAAACAACAAAATAATATTTCTTAATTTAAGTTTTACAACAAAGTGACCATCTTAATTAACACATCTTAGAATTTTCCCCCAAGTTATGGCTTTTCTTGTGTTTCTTCTTTTCTCCCTCTTGGGCCTCTCTTCTAGCCATCTCAAGTGATTTTTCCATATTAGGTCACCACACAGGAACAGGTGTCTCCACTATTCCAACTATGGAAGAACGAGCATGGACGGCTCTACGCAAACGAAGAAGAGGCAAGAAGACTTGAGATTTTCAAGAATAACTTGAACTATCAGGGACATAAATGCAAACAGAAAATCATCCCATTCCCATTGTTTGGGGTTGAACAAGTTTGTTGACCTTACTCCTGAAGAGTTCAGCAAAAAGTATATGCAAGCTCCGAAGGATGTGGCACAGCCCATCAACATGGCCAGCAAGAAAATGAAGAAGGAACAACATTCTTGTGACCACGACGAACCTGAATCCTGGGATTGGAGCAAAAATGGTGTCATCACAGAAGTAAAGTACCAAGGGCAGTGTATGTGCTTAGTTTTTAGTACATCTTAGTTGTTAGTACTTAGTAGCATTAACTTTTTTGTTCCCTATTTTTCTTTGAAAATGACTTGTGGAGAGTGAAACCATTTTGATAGGAAGTGGTTGGGCATTTTCTGCCACGGGACCATAGGAGCAATACATGCAATAACAACAGGAAACCTTGTTAGCCTCTCCGAACAAGAACTCGTAGATTGTGTAGACGCAAGCCAAGGTTGTTACAATGGATGGCACTTCCAATCATTCCAATGGGTGAAAGATAATGGTGGGATTGCCACTGAAGATGATTATCCTTACAACGCTAAAGAAGGAACCTGCAAAGCCGATGAGATATGTGAATTAATATGTCATTATATAATCTACTCCCTCTTTCTTGTACCTTATTTTGACAACTAACTTCGCCTGTGTATATATATACAACCTTAATGAAACCCTTCATCTCTTTGTTTTGTGCACCTTTTTCTGGAAGTAGATACAAGAAACGACTACAATTGACGGGTATGCAACAATAATAATGTCAAATGATAGTACTGAATCAGAGGCAGAGATGTTAGGTAAATTGTAATTAATTATGATATTCAATCTAATGATCAAATATAAACGTAATCTCGTACTGATAAACATATTGTAAACTTTGTTAGAAAAGAAGGCTGAGATCAAGAGGGGAGGTGAATTGATCTTTGAAAGATTTTTGTAATTTACAGATTATCTATTTCAAAGATTAAGATTTCTGACCAGTTCTTGAATCACACACAGCAAGCAATCAAAATAAAAGCAGTGACAGAATTAAAAGAGAGAAAGGTTTAGAAAGATACAACCAAGATTTATACTGGTTCACCCAATCCCAAGGCTACGTCCAGTTTCCAGCCAAATTCCAGCTGGGTTCCACTAGATTGAACGTTTTACATATTACAACTTTAATCTCACACTTAATCTACCACAAGAACCACAATTCCAGTTCTTGCACCTAAACCTTCACCAAGAACCAAATTCCAGTTCTTGACCAACCCTGCAGCCAAATTCCAGCTACAGAACCCAGTGCCCACAATTCCAGGCACCCACAATATAGTAAAGAAAGTAAAGAAACAAAGAAGAAATTAGAACGCTCAAACCAGATTTATGCAACTCTGCAGTATGAGTTTCTTCTCCAAAAGAATGCAATTTTGCCTCAAGAAAGAACTTCTACGAACTTCTCAAAAACTAGCGTGAATCTCTCTTGAAAGTAGCACTTATGATTGCTTGATTGATTGCTAAAAGATGTGTTATAAAAAGTTCAAGCAACTCTTGTTTATATAGAAGATTTTCAAAACTGCTGGTTTATTTAATCTGTTAAAATAATCTTTTAATCTGTTAAAAGTTTTGTTTTAATCTGTTAAAAATTCTTTTAATTTGTTAAAATGTTCTTGATTATTTTCCAGATTTGTTTTAACTGATACGACACTGTTTATATAAATTAAAACTCTTTATAAAAAATCTTCTAAACTGTTTTAATCGATTGTTTCGTCTTTCAATCGATTAAAATACTGCAAAACATTCTTGTAAACTTTTCTAAGTGATTTTAACTGATAACAATCTGTTTTAATCGATTAAAACACTTTGAAAAAGATTCACTTAGTTATTTTAATCGATTGAAACGCATTTTAATCGATTATAATTCTGCCAAAAGATTTCATAAAACTTTCTAAGTTATTTTAACTGATAGCAAGCTTGTTTTAATCGATTAAAACATTCTGGAAAAACCTCTTAGTTGTTTTAATCGATTATTTCGCATTTGTATCGATTAAAATACTTGACAGAGCAACTTTCAAACCACTTCAAATTATTTCAATCGATTATTTCGAGTTTGTATCGATTAAAATTCTGCCAGAATACTTTTAAAATATTCTAAGTCATTTTAATCGATTGTATCAATTCTATATCAGTTAAAATACTGGCAGAAGGTTTTCAAAAATCCTTCTAATGAAAACAATCGATTATTTTGAAAACATATCAGTTAAAAACCTGTTACAAAAGTGTTAAGAACATTTTAGTTGATAAAGCTTATATACTATTAGTTAAAATAGTTGATTAAAAACATTTTAACAAAATACTTTGTTTTTAATCGTTTAAACATTTTTTAGAGGCAATTGCAGAATCTTTTCAATGAAGAAACCTCATGCAATAGAGAGATAAAAATGATTATACCTAAGCAGAGATGCAGACTCACTAAACCCACTACTCTTTTATCTAAGTGACCTTTGGCTGCCACAAAGTAGCCTTTGGCTTCATTTTTTACTTCATCAAATCAACAAGATCTTTGCCAAAGCAATTCAATAAGATCTTCATCACTTTCAAACTTAATGCGAAAGCGTACCTGAATTTGTCATAATGATGATGCCCCTTTTATAGCACTATTGATCTTATGGTCTTCTACCTGGAGAGCACCTGTATTTTCTCTCTTGATGTGGATAGAAAGAAAGGAACGGGACTGCTACTTACATTTTGTGTGTGTGCTCCCAGAAGGGGACCATGACCCTTTAAATAACCAGAATTAGGTTAATTACTTAAGTTTTAGTATTTTCAATTCGGTCCCTCATCAAATTAGAAATTACTTTATGGTCTCAACACAATTTTATTTTCATGACATATGCCTTTAGCCAAAAAACTTTAATTTAGTCAGATAACTTTATTATTTGGCTTAATAAATAATGGCCCTAACACATTTAAATTATGTATCATATATATACATGACCCAAATTTTGCCAACAATCTCCCACTGGTCACAAATATATATGTTCTTACAACCTTACAAATGTGTTAGACTTTATGAGTTCAAAATTGCCATTATATTCCTTTAACATACTCCAAAAGTCATGTCCATTAATCATATCAGGATATAGAACCAAACCAGCTTTTCATTGCATCATCGCAACTAAAACCAACAATGATTACTCATCCTGACATAACCAAATGACATGGATTCATCATGAAATGTGTAGCATGAAAAATTACGTGAAGGTGATCTGTACACGTCTATTTTCAACTGGTCCAAACTTTAACTTATCGAGATCGATATAATTCCTTAATGTACAAAGTGTAATGAATGAACGAAAAAACCGCATATCTATAGATAACCAAATATGTCCAAAAAATCAATGTATACATATATGAAATTAAACATAGAACATAAAATATATGAAAGTAATTAACTCCCATTAAACCACAAATTTCTTAAACTGTAAAACACCCATGTGAGCAACATGCTCATGAAAGACCTTGGACGGAAGTCTTTTAGTTAGAGGATCTGTTATCATGGAGTTTGTCCTTAAGTGTTCTATAAAAATTTGTCCACTTTGTACTATTTCCTTAACAATACAGCTAATTTGTTGTCTCAATATAACTTAAGTGGTCTTTCAATGTCTTTCACAATTTGCAGCCCTGTGACAAAATTTCTCAGTCATATTCCATGATTTGATGTCTCATAGCATGCTACAAATTCTTGACATCCTGCAAAATTTGAGTCAGAAAACCCAGCAATCCCCAAATGGTCTGACCTCTTGTATGTGAGCATACAATCTTTTGTTCTTTTTAAATATCTTATGATCATTTTTGCTGTTTTTCAATGGTCTATTCCTGGATTGCTTAAATATCTGCTTAGAACCCCAACTATGTATGTTATGTCTGGACGCGTATATATTTGGGAATACATCAAACTCCCGATAGCTGATGCATGGGGAATCTTCTACATTTTCTCAATTTTCAAATTCCCCTTTGGGTACTAATTTAGACTAAACTTTTCTCCCTTAGTAACTAGAGTATCCCTGGCTCATGACGCACAGGTTCTTGAGGATCTTGAGTTTGGTCTTGATGAACAATCAAATCATCTTGAATATGGGGTTCATCATCAATGTCTTGTGGAGGTTCCGAACTTACTTTATCAAAAGTAACTGTTTGAATCGGTTCTGGATTTATTGTCGATTCTTCCTCCAATACAAAATTCTTAATCTTATTCTTCCCCCCAAACTCAATATCCTCAAATAACATAGCAGTTCTCATCTCAAAAATTGTCTTTAATGTGGGATCATAAAATTTATATCCCCTGGATCTTTCAGAATAACCAATGAAGTAACTAATTATTGTTCGGGAGTCCAATTTCTTTTCATTTGACTATAAGGCCTTGCCTCAGCTGGATAATCCCACACATGGAAATGCTTCAAACTAGGCTTTTTCCTAGTCCAAAGCTCATAAGGTGTTTTGGTAGCTGCTTTAATTGGTACTTTATTTATAATATAAGCTGCAATCTTTAGTGTCTCTCCCTAGAGTGATTCTGGTAAGGTGGAATGACAAATCATACTCCTTACCATATCTTTAAGAGTGTAACACAAGTCCAAGCGCCACGATTAGATTGTGACCTGAGCGCCTGTGTCATAATGCACCTGAGTGAGTATTGTCAATTTTACGTTTAGTACCACGAGATTCTGTATTAAAAGTTTCATTATAGGTGGTCACAATATCAAGTAAATATAGATTATCATGAGCCAAAAGTGAACAAGTTCTAACAATATCTAAATTAAAAGACAAACTGAACTCATTGTTTCCAAATAAACACAAATAACCTAATTTGTCCAAATAAGAAACTGAAACCAAATTCCGTCTAAAAGATGGCATGGCAAAAGTATCTTTTAAATCTAAAACAAAATAAAATTAAAAAAAAATAGTACACAATAATAATCTAAAATGTCCAATAATCTCTATCTCCACCGATTTGTCATCTCCAACGTATATCCATCTTTCAGAATCAGTTGGCTTCTGGTAGTTTAGGCAACCCTTTCTTTTCACGTCAAGCATGATATTTAGCACATTTCTTCTTTACGTGTCCAGTTTTATTGCAAAAGAAACATTTATTTTTTTGAGTTTGTTTCTTTTGTTCTAGACCCTTAGCAGTTTCCTTATTGGGATCCTCCGATCTCTTTCTTTTGTCCTTAGCCTTGGAGGTGCTTGCAAAATGAACACTTTCTGTCTTGTCTTGCTTTAGTCTTTCCTCTTCTTGTACACAATGTGAAATGAGCTCATTAAGAGACCATTTATCCTTCTGACAGTTGTAAGATACCTTAAACTGATTAAACGTTGCAGGAAGAGAAATCAACACCAAATGAATGAGCAAGTCTTCTGAGAGTTCAAGCTTTAGTGTCTTGAGTTTAAAAACAATATTAGACATGCTCATAATGTACTCCCTAATATTTCCTTTGCCCTGATATTTCATGGAGATCAAGTTCTGAAGAAGAGTGCTTGCCTCCGTCTTATCGCTTTTTGCAAAGCGCTGCTCAATTTCAGCAAGAAATTTTTTGGCACTTGTGATGTTTCAAAAATAGTTCCCCTAAACACCTCCGGGATGCCGCGCTTAATGATCATTAGACTCATGCGATTTGAGCGATCCCACTTCTCATAATCTCTCTTCTGTTCAGAGGTACTTGAATCCGTAGGAGTAGGGGGTTGTTCAGTCCTTAACGCAAGATCCATATCCATGCAGCCAAGAATAATATCAATGTTCTCTTTCTAGTCCTTAAAATTTGTTCCATTGAGAATCGGAACAGAATTCAAATTGGCAGATACAGAAGCAATTGTAGCTGGATTAGAACAAAAGAAATAAACTAATTATGCTCACATTATAAAATAAATAAATATAAATATATATTCAAATAATGGTTTAACCCATCTCAAGACACCCAATGCACCATCAATATCAAGTCTTTGGACAATAATATTAACTGTTATAGGTATCTTGTTGTAATAATTAAACATTGATAATAAAATACGTCCAACAACAAACCAATTTTTGGATTGATTTATCATCGACAAAGCAAATCCTTATAATTATCACATGTTTATCATTACAAGTGTGTATGCAATTTGGTCAAATATTAATCTTCCTTTGGGCCGACTAATATTCGCATGAATATACACAAACACTAACATTCAATATTTTTCACGAACTACCCAATTCAAGAGAAGTTACTTTGGTGACTTCTTGACTCAATTTGCTCACAAAAAAATATTAAACTACCAAAAAATTAAAATTGAATATTTTATTTATATAACAAAACCAAATATTAAACCACCAAGATGTTAGGACCTTCCCCTGAAAACAACTCCGAAGTCACTCTCTTGTTGAGGGTTATTAGCAGGTTGCGCACGACTAATTGGTTGCATTCCAATTCTTCACCTTCCAACCAATTTACGTACCCACATTGGAGTCTTCAAAATGTTCTTTCCACCTTCTAATGGATGCAACACTATCAAGAATTAGTACATATGTCCTGATACCTAAGAGGTCAGGTATAAGAGGCGAGCCATAAATGACATCCAAAGCAAGCATTGCCCATGGAAGATAGAAGGCCTTAAGAGCAACAGGCCCATATACGTTGATTTGGGCTTTAAAAATTCTCTACTCCAAACATAAAGGAGCATAGAAACAAGCGGTACTGCCAAAAATGGGGACCACTCTCTTCCGCCAATAACCAAGGCATATGGCATTGTTTGTGTGTTGACAATTGCCACTTACCATCTTAGATTATACCATCAAATTCAGATTGCAGCAAAACAACCGCGAAGCAGCAACCCACCATTTTTTTTGGGAATTAAGAGTTCAAAACCCACGAGAAATTACTAGATCGGGGATTTACTTCTAACGGGTGCGAAACTCACGAGAGAGATGAAACTTTTGGGATTGTTTTATTTCAAAATCAAAATTGGGATTCACAATATTTATTGATTTTGGGAATCGCAGTATTTCCCCTGCGTCCTAGAACCACATTTTGCTGAGGACAATTACCAATACGCTTAAGGGTTAATCTGGAACATGTAAAGGGCATTTCGGCTTCTCTGAGATGAAAGCTCACGATACTAAACACATGCAACCATTATTGTTGCCCGTGAAGCACCAGGTTCGCCGACGGAGACGCCGCACACCCCTGCGACGTGAACATCTCCACCAGCACTGGATAGGGAGCGCCATTAGTGGTGAGTGGCGGCAGCAGAGAGAAGGAGCAAAGAATTAGGGGTTTAGGTCTAAATTGAAATTTTAGGGTTTTGGTAAATCCCAAAAACGTTTTCGAGTAAACCCAGAGATGGTGATTTTCAGATAGTGGCAGCGTCGGGAAGATGATTTCTCCAAACCTTTGACATTCTGAATGCAACCACACACAGAGACACACAAACCGCAACTCCGAAAAAAAGGATTGGGATCTTACCCGCAAAATGGAATTTAGGATGATGAAAATTAGAGATTATTCTCCTCTTATGGTCTTCCACCTGGAGAGCACCTGTATTTCCCTCTGGATTTTCTCTCTTGATGGGGATAGAAAGAAAGGAACGGGACTGATACTTATGTTCTGTGTGTGTGCTCCCAGAAGGGGACCATGACCCTTTAAATAACCAGAATTAGGTTAATTACTTAAGTTTTAGTATTTTCAATTTGGTCCCTCATCAAATTAGAAATTACTCTATAGCATCTACACAATTTTATTTTCATGACATATGCCTTCAGCCAAAAAACTTTAATTTAGTCAGATCACTTTATTATTTGGCTTAATAAATAATAGCCCTAACACATTTAAATTATGTATCATATATATACATGAACCAAATTTTGCCAAGATGAAAAAGCACTCTTGTGCGCCACCCTTGACCAACCAATTAGTGTGTCCATTGATGCAAAAGATTTTCATTTCTACGTTGGCCTAAGTAATAACATTTATAAACCAATATCTTGCAATTTGGAAGTTATTGTTATAATCATAATTATCATTAGTATTTTCATTTTTAATGGTTTGTGCAGGGCATTTATGATGGAGGAAATTGTTCAAGTCCTTATGGGGTAAACCACTTTATTCTAATTGTGGGTTATGGTTCAGTGGATGGTGTAGATTATTAGATAGCAAAAAATTCATGGGGAATGGATGGTTACATTTGGATCCAAAGAAACACTGGTAATTTATTAGGAGTATGTGGGATGAACTTTTTTGCATCTTACCCAACCAAAGAGAACTCAGAAACACACATGTCTGCTCCCGTTAGAGCTGGTCGAAGAGTGGATTACTCTTCTCTTTGACCCGTGAAGATCAAATTTACATCTATGGTTCTGTGTGACAATGAGTCTTCCACGTTGTACAGATGTGAAAGACAAACTAAAACACGGAACATATTTTTCTATAATTAATGTGAAAGTAAAAAATGGAACCATCGTCCCTTTGTTGTTGCATGTGCTTTAAAATATTCTCAGATGGTTTTTCTTCCTTTGCTTCGTGCCTTTTGCTTTAACCTGCTTCGCGACCTTTTATATGCATCTTTCCTTTATCTCATTTCACTCTTTATCAACACAACCGAACATATAGCCCATTAAGGCAAACTAGAAGAAGCCCAAACCTAATCTATAGGAAACTAAGATGAAATCCATTAACAGCAAACACAAAAATTGGACCAAGAAAACACATTGGAGGCCTTGGAAAAGTAGAACCTATCTTTCCTTACAATCGAACAAAACTTCTCCAAAAGAAAGGAAGTGCAATTAAGAATTATGGAGGTATAAAAAGCAAGTGCCTTTATGCATGTTCTTAAAGCCTTGCATAAGAAGGCTTTCTAAGCACAATGAATCGGATTTATTATTTTTGTCTCACTCAAAATTTAAATTATATTATTTAATTTAAATATAAATTTTAATGTAAAATAAAAAACAAGTTGGATAACACCGTATCACTCCATCTTTTAATATAAAACATCAATTTTAGTATAACTAGTAAAACCACGGGGCCTGCGTTTATATTTTTTATTAATTTTATTTTAATTTTTTGAATTTTTTTCTCTTCATATATCTCACCCGTTTTACAGGTATTACATTTTTTTTATCTTTTTTCTGTTATTTTTAAAAAATAATATGATATTATAAATTATGACATAAAAAACAAGTTAAAAAAATATAAATTTCTTTTATATATAATACAAATATACTAAAAATATAAAACTTAATTAAATTATATTTTATGATATATACTTTCAGATTAATAAATTTAATATAAATACCATATCATGATATGAAAATTGTTTTTTATTGAAAAAAATTATTATTAATATTCAATAATACAAAAATTTTATATTTAAAATAAAACAAAGTTAAGTAGGTCCGAAATAAATCCGAATATATTCTAAAAAATATACTTAAAATTTATTTTTTAATTAAATCCATCCAAATTAATTTTGGACCAGATTGGGTGACATTTTCATTTGAGTGTAGATTTTGGTGCATTTTGGAAGGGTTTGGTGCTGGTCACTTTTCTATGAAAAAGAAAAAAAAAAAAAAAACTTTTACCTTTTTATAGAACACTTTTGATTGAATGGGATTACTTGGTGGAATATTGAGTGTTATATTATTTAGAATGTGAAATTTTCTCTTTAAGTTTTATCTTGAAATTCTTAAAAATTTAAATAGTAATTTTTCTTCTTATTTATCTGAAGTCTAACTCAAGTAGCGAGTCACTCCTTACAGTATTCCATCTTTTACGTCTTCTATTTTTAATTCTCAACACTTTTATTTTCATTATGATCTTATATTAGTCACATGTTTTTGAATTTATGACTCAAACTTGAATAGGAGCTAGTTAATCTCATGCAACACAAATAAAGAAGAAATTTGTTTCTTTAACATGTTCTTACAAGGAATTAAACTAGTTAATAATAGATTATACTCCATCCAAATGAATGTTTAAAACCTATAACTTTATGATGAAGTAGTTTAATAAAACTTCACATTTCTTATCAATGGGAAGACCATAACATTTTTTCTATAAAGTGTTAAAAAAAAAAAAATGAATGCGAATTCCTCATGGGGAATATAGCTGGTCTCTCTGCGTACGAGGGAATATGTAAATTTCTAAACCAAGTCTTATCCGCATCATAAAACGAAGTTAACTTGGCATCCAAATTTGGATGATACAGAGCAAATAGAATATCAAACCCCACTTTGGACCCTCCCTCACTCTTCACATGATTCCCACTAACATCTATATCTCCACCTATTAAAAACTGGACCCACATTATGGATGTGACATAACTCAGATTAACCTCTAATTAAATACTTCTTACAACTGCATCTCTTCCTTTTCCCCAACTCTCACAACCTACCTTCCCTGCTAAATTAAAAGTTCCACAACACATAATAATATACTAAATCATATCAATCACCCAAACCTTTCTAGACCCCTAAGAGATTAGGACAAATCACTTTCTTCATCTCATTATATCTTACTTTTGAAATCTAGCTTTTTTACTTAAAGCCTCTTTGAAGTTTGGAGCAACCGCTCTTTACATAACAAGAATAAAACTACACCTTGGTGGCATTCGTGACAAAATAACGTGTTTGTCTCTGTGTGTGTGTGTGTGTCATTCGGTTAGTCCAGTCTTCAGAAAAGAACTATGACATTTGAAGTGGAAATTTTTTTAGCTTATAACACAGGAATCGAGAGTAACATGATCTCTTGTCGTGTAGCTTTCTAGTATAGATAGTATTAGGTATCTTTCTGAGGTACCTAGGTTGTACTACCATTTTGGTTTGAGCTGTCATTAAATTTTGCATGGATCTCGTATGAGTGAATACAGAGTGAAAATATCTGTGTAGACAATAATACTTCAGAATCATGGTCTCATTACCTCTAAGAAAGTAGTGATTACTAAGGTTGAAGCCTAACTGAGTTTTGCAGTGTGCCAATAATGTTTATTAAACCTTGCTATGATTACCTCATCAATGTGAATATGGTAATGGTACTAATGGACAGAATAGAAAAGTGGGGTGTACTTGACTTTAATTCAATGTATAATGTATGATAGATGGCCAAAATGGTGAAATTCCATGTATGAAAAGAAAGAAAACGAAACGGATAAAGCATTTGGAAGGGTTGCTCTTGGAGCTGTGGCTAGTAGACAAACACATTGGCCATAGTCAAAGCACTTCACATACCTAAAAGCCATTTCACTTCACTTTCCAATGAAAACCACAATCCACATGATTTTGCTTGGGGATATTGAACGATCACAAACACTCCTCCTGCAAGAAAATCTCCTCTCTGCTGTATTCCATTTCCCAGCTCTCACACCCCCCATAACCCATTTCACTCCAAACACAACACATTCTCTTTCTCTCATTCACTGACCCTACTTCACCACCCTATTCATTCAGGGGTCTACATGTGTCAACCTTCTATTGAGACACGTATGTCTTTTCTTTCATGAAACATTAAAAAGGGGTCCTAAGTTTTTGATTGCTTAGAAGTCCCATCCTTCAATATACCATTAGTATCCCAATCTTTCAGTCACCACCTAATATTATTGAACTCAATAAAGGGAAGAGAGTGTTAGCTCGAGGGATTAGGGTAGGGTCCCTAAATAATGTATCAAAAGCCAAACTACAGGGTGTTCTGCAATTATTCATCCCATGAATTTCCTCCCACCTATTCAATAGCAGCCAAAGAAAAATGAACAATTTTTCAATATAGGGGTGGGAGGGGAAATCTTTAATTAAATTAGAATATTTTCATTTCTACTTTACTTAGTATTTTCCTTTTTCACTATATTATTGTCTAAAAACATAATATGGACATTTTTATTTTATTTTTTAATTTAATTATTTAAAATCAATCAAAATAGTTCATGGCTCACTAAGACATGAATTTGAATTTCATGAATAAATAATTTAATGTACTTTTTTTAATAATCATATTCTAGTTTGAAAGGATAATCCAATTTCGTATATTTTTTTAAGTTATATATATTATTCTTAAAAAAATAAGAGTTAAAAGATTTATATATTAATCTAGTAATTAAAATATAAAAAATTTAAATTAACTATTGTATATTGATATTAGAATAGTAAATGGATGATGATGATGATAAAGAGAAGGATAATTTGGATGAAAATACATTAATAGGATTGATTCGGCTTCTCTAATTAAAGATTAGTTAAAATGGAGAAAGGGGGAAAGATAATCTGAATTCTGAAACAGGGAAATCAGTATATTATTTACATTTTCTACACCTCCACCTTTCTCTATTCTTCTCGCTGGAGAAGACACCAATGCTAAAGAAGGGAGGGAAAAAGCCATGATAAACTGCATAAGGTGTTGCATCTCTTGCATCCTCCCATGTGGGGCTCTCGACGTCATTCGCATAGTGCACTCCAATGGCCGAGTTCAGGAAATCACAGGCACCATCAAGGCCAGTGATGTCATGAAGGCACACCCCAAACACGTCCTCAAGAAGCCATGCTCCGCCGCCGTCGACGGCGGCAGCGGAAGTGGGGTCCACAAGATCGTGGTGGTGCCACCCGATGCAGAGCTCCAACGTGGGAAGATTTACTTCCTCATGCCACTCCCTCCCTCTCCTCCTCCTCCACTGGAGAAGAACCAGCAGCAGCGGAAGAAGAAGAATAAGAAGGAACAGAGAGAGAGAAGTAGGAACAACACCAACGTGTCCATGACTATGACTAGCTTGCTTGTCTCTGATCGCTACCTGACTGATATACTTTCAGAGAAAGTGTCAACGCAAAGAGACAGAAGAAGAGGGCGTGTTGCAGTGTGGAGGCCTCACCTGGAGAGTATTTCGGAGTCACCTTCTGATCTGTAACAGTTCTTCTTCTTTGCCTAGGGCTATGTCTGTCATGTCTATATCGTTATAATCTGCATATTATAGGCTTCCAACCCCATTTTTTTTAAAAAAATATATAGAGAAAATAAGTAATTTTCTTCTTCTTCGTCCTCTTTTTTTCCGTCTTACTCTGCTTCTGTCAAGGTTGCTGTGTACATAGAGTTGTGCATATTGATATGGGGTTTGTTAATGACTTGGAGAGTTAAAGTTATATTAGACCACAATTGGGTATGTCTTGTACAAGGTTTTAAAAAACTATCTGTGGCCATGACTTGAGTCACAACATCAAGGTTTTTGAGATTTCTAAGACAAATGGTTCTACATCGTATTTATCTGTAATTTCTGGCAATATTTGAATTATAAATGTAACTGCGACTATAATTTAGAACCTTAGTTTTGATCGCATAATTTTAAGTTTTTCATGGTTGTGTTTAGTGTGGGCATAGGGTTGATCAAAGAGAGTTATAATTTTGTAATTTTCTGCAAGAGGTGAAGCAAGTGTAGAACTTTACATGAATTTCAATTATTTTGCTTTTAATTGTTAAGCTTTGAATTAAGACTGTAGTGGAGGTAACAAAGGTAAAATATGATTGAGATACAAAAGGAACGATCCTATATTCCTACTTCTACTGTTTGACACTGTGATGTGTAATTCTGTAGTGGATCACAATAGAAGGTGATTGAGACATGATAGATATTATGCTTTTGCAAGTAGCAGACAGTGGTGTATTTCATTTACCATTATTCCTATTGTTTCACTCGGGAAAATGACACAGTAGTTCGTCGGTGTCAGTCATCCTTTGAGAAGAGGCGGTTACATAATGCTGCAAATGCAATCACTTTCTATACTGTTTTGAGTTGTTATCATGACAGAATTAAATTCAAGTTGATAGCTTTTCCTTCTTTTTTCTGAAGTGGGAAAAAAGAAGAAATTCTTTTGGACCCCCAAATGGGGAGGACAGATTCATTCATCATCAGTGTCTATGCACTGCAAAGCCATGTTGTACTTCACCCCACTACAAAGTAAGGGGGAAAAAAGAAGTAAAGGAAAAAGTGTGGTTGGATCAAGAAAAGTCCAAAGCGATAAAATTTGTGGTAAAAGGAATTGAAAGTCCCCACCCTGCTTTCCCATTATATTCTAATAATGCATTGTTAAGCTATGTTACTACTATAAGTGAGAGTGATATGGCTTTAGTTTAAGCATTTTGTTCTTTTGGGTATGGATATGATTGGGAACTCGTTTGGTTAGTGGCAGTGGCATCGTGCAAAGGTGATCACTAGATTACTAGCACAGTAGAGTTTGACCTCTGGGATTGGCTGGATGGCATGAACCTTGAGCAAAGCTCTGTTTTAGGTTGTTTCTGGTTCTGATTCTGAATTTTGATTCTAGTTTTCTCATCAAAGAGCATTATGGGGTGTAATTATTACTTGGATGTTCCAACATTAGTGGCCAGTAAAATGTTGATAGAGAAATTAGTGTATAAGATGAATGAATCATTGCAATGTGATATGGGCCAATTCATTGAGAAGGACTAGTTTAGATCTAGTTTACAAAAATTATGCAGAGCAAGGTGATGAGTAGAATAACAATATAAAGTTCCTAAATTGTTGTTGTTATTTTGTTAGAAAACGGTGTGCGACAACAAAACCTTTATGGACAAACAGAGTTTTTCCTGTTCATCCCTGACATGTCATTGTCATCAGTGGTTGGGGATGAAACTTCAACATTTTCTGGTTCTCCTCTAACCAGAGAATTTATTACTAAAATTTTATATTGTATTATTTATGGGGACAGTTATCGTGCTTTTGCTTAAATGGAAATGAATTGAGAAGGGAACAAATGAATCACAACTATGTTGAGACTCTATGCTTAACACTTTCTTTGATTTTTGAAGAGGAAAAAAAAAGAGAGAGAAAAAGTTTTTTTTTTTTTAATTGTGATTTGATTAAGGATGGAAAGAGAAAGCTAAGAAAATAAAGTGAGTCATAAAAAAGAATCTTTCTTTTGGCAAGATATAAAAAGAGGAATGTGATATAACAACAATTCTTATATTGATTTTTTTAAAGAGATTTTTTTTTTCAATTTCACGTTATTTTTTAAATTTTTTTAGAGGGAAAACCGTACAATTATTTCAAGATGCACATATATTTAAGTATAAATATGATTTTATAATCTCTATTGAATTTATTAATAATAATGACGGAATAGTGTAAAATAATTTTAATTATCATTTACGTACAAATAATCATAGACATTTTTTAACACAATTATGATAAACATCAAACATATCATATTTGATGATATGCTATTGAATGATAATATAAAATATTTTGTTTCAAAATATATAATTTCAAATTATGTCTATAAAAAAACATATCCATTTGCGAAAAGATATATAGAATCGACCGTTTTATTATTTTTTCCAAAAAAACAATAATTCACTATTTTCTTCATTCCTCCAAATAGGATATAGCACACTCATGCGAAAAATAAAACAATTTTTTGCTAGGTTCAAATTTCACAAAAAAAAAAGTAGAAATTTCGTGATTATTATATTTTCACACGAAAAATATAATATTGCATCGTAATGAATATTAAAAAAATATTTCTACAATTATCATATTTTTTTGTTTATCGATATTTTTTTTAATTTAGAAATCAAATAGTAAAAATAAATTAAAATGTTATTATTAAATTGTTCGAACATAATATTGTATTATCTTAAAAGTAGCAAAACATAATCTCTAATATAATACTTTTAAATTATATAATTATTCGCTGTCAATTAACTTTGAGTGAATATCTGCCCAATCCATTACAAATATTTTAGGAAATACTGAGTAAGATCTTTGTCTTCTCCAATCATTTTTAAAACCATAATGTTTGAAGACATCCAAATAGTTCTCAAAGTTGCTAACTAAAAAATATCATGAGATTTTCTTTTAAAGGAAACATGTTCTGAATAAAATAGATTCAATTGAAGAAAGAGAAATAATAAGTATCTGGAGTCTAAATCAAAATACTTTAACCTATTAGATTTTTTTAATTATTTGGAGCTTAACCTTTTTTTTAGTTAAATTTGAAAAGTCAAATGATGAATCATTACACCACATTCTTTCTGAGATATGGTTATTGAAATAAGAAGTTCAGCGCACCAAAATATTTTAAAAATAATAGGACCGAAATCAATTTTTCAAAAAAAAAAACTTAAGTTAATAATTAAACTTAAAGTATATATATATATATATATATATATATATATATATATATATATATATATATATATATATAATTTAGCTTTTTATAGGCAGTACGAGAAATAATTCATGGACCAGACCACTCTATCGGTCTTCTTAAATAAAACATGTTCATAGAACAATTTGCAGTATCGTGCCACTGATAGTCTAAAAATAATTTTTAAATCTTGCATAAACTAATCACGTAAAGTTTAATTATCAAAACATTAACATTTCCCATCCCATCAATTCACTATGTGTATTTGTTTTTCCCGAATATTTTCAAGTAAAAATAATCCCTCTCTTTTCTCCAATAATAGCTTCGAAGAATGCAGGATACGGACTAACCAATAAAGAGTTCTTCACGATTTGGCAACTTTTTCAATGAGTGGATTCTTATAATTAAAAATTAATATGAAAAGTTGTAAGAAATATATTTTTCTCCTTTTTTTTTTTATTATTTTGTGTGTTGAAGAATCAAGTAAGGAATAGGAAAATGCAGAAAATATATGGAAGCGGCGCCTCACACTTTTGTATAATTATCAATGTGGAACCTAAAAGGTCTCTGTCTCTTTCACTTTGGTTTTATGTATAAAAGAAAATAAATTGTAATAGTTTACATTTTATGGACTTGTACTTTGAGAAGCTTTAGGGAATGATGTTATGCTATGAGTGATGGTGAAATTGAGAAAGAAAAAGGTTGATCATAAACTATGGTAATCGAGAGATATTTTGCATTACGGGTATGAGTGAATATTCTAGTACGTCCCAAAAATGTGATGGATTTCAATCTTCTCCCATCAATCTGAATCAAGGTGATTGCAGAATCAAAATGGAAGATAAAAAGCATATCTCTCTGTTTCAAACCAAAATCTGATATCACTATTATTTCCCTAACGACTATGTTCAACGTGAAAAATTCTGTGGGTTTGGGAGTTTGATACTAGTCTATATAGAACTATATATAGATTGGAACGCAGAAAGAAACCATGATGTTTATTGATCACAACCATGCATCTTGGTCTTATCAGACATCAGCAAGATTGTCTCCCACTTGTGATTTACCAAAAAGATATGCTGCATCATGTGAATGGCATACAAGATCAAATGAGGAATTGAAGACACAAAGATAATGATGCACAAACCCTGTCTATGTCCCTAGTTTCCTCTTTCTCTCTGTCAATAACTAGCTCTTCTATTTCTAATTATGCTTGGTTCACAAAGGAGTGTGATGGCTTTATTCAGATAAAAGATCTGCAGTGTCTAACATCAGTCTCTATGGTAAATGAAAGTGAAAGTTTTCTTGTTGGAAAATACATTGCGAGGGGAAAGATTGATTCTTCACATTCTTCAAATTGATTGCTAGAACCTTTAAGATCCATCTTCTAGGTTGAAGGCCTTCTGCAATAGTTTGGGCCTAATATTACGTACCCTTGAAAATAAAAATGTGTACAATTCTGATCATTTGCAAAATTCTGTTGGAATAGTTTCTTCTTCTATGTTTTAGTTTGAATGTTTTAGAATGTTTGGTTAATTTAAGAATGTCTAACTTGGCCTTCTTTTTATATAGATTACAGAATCCTTTGAATAATATTTCTTATCAAAATAAAATTATAAATATGTTTATTTTTGCCATTATGTCTTATTCGTAAATTGTGTTTACTTTCTTGCAACTAACCCTTTAAGTTCCTGAAGCCATATATGTATAGGTCACTTTTAATTATTAATTTTCTTAATATGTTTTTACTCTTCTAACTTGGGACACTTTTTTGTTTTGATTCTCTAATTTTTTAGGAAACTTTGGAATAAACAAAAGGAACTTAATTTCTGTATCTAAGATTAGTTGGCATCAACCTTAGTTAATTGTTATATATATAGCCAAGTTGGGAAATAAGAATGTGGTGTCTACTTTGTATTGAATTGTGTAAAAGAGTGTTTTGGGTAACAATGTTTATGCTCTGTGTGTTGGCAAATTTTGGGTCATGTATATATATGATACATATTTAAATGTGTTAGGGTCATTATTTATTAAGCCAAATAATAAAGTGATCTGAATAAATTAAAATTTTGGCTAAAGGCATATGTCATAAAAATATGATTGTGTAGAGACCATAGAGTAATTTTTAATTTGATGAGGGGCCAAATTGAAAATACTAAAACTTAAGTAATTAACCTAATTTTGGTTATATAAAGGGTCATGGTCCCCTTCTGAGAGCACACAGAAAAACACAGTTACAGTCCCGTTCTTTTCTTTCTATCCCCATTAAGAGAGAAAATCAAGAAGGAAATACAGGTGTTCTTCAGGTGGAAGACCATAAGATCAATATAGTGTTCTACAAAGACATCATCGTTATGGCTAATTCAGGTACGCTTTCGCATTCAGGTACGCTTTCGCATTCAGTTTACAACATGTTTATCGAGTATGAGATTATGTTTATGTTTGATCGTTAGAATCAAAATCAGATTATTATTATTATTATTATTATTATTATTATTATTATTATTATTATTATTATTGTTGTTGTTTTTCCAAGCAATTGGTATCGAGTCGCCCATATTTGATTCATGTCTGTTTAATTTATAGAACCCTAATTATGAAAATTAGGATTAATTTGTTTTAAACAATTCAAATTACCCAATTTTATGAAGCCTAAGTGGAGAATAATCTCTAATTTTCATAAACCCTAAAATTTAAATTTGGGGGTAACATTCCCAATCTGATTTTGCTTGCTGATGGAACCATGGAGGAAGCTATGGATTATTCTTCTTCTTCGTTTTTCCCTTTTGTTTCAGTTTAAGTTTCAAGTTTTACTGAGAAAGAAATAGTGTTTCAAATTTCAATCTTTCTTGTATTGGGTTCTCTGTTCTTTTTTTTTAATCTTTTGTTTTTATTTAATTTTATGAGTTTGGAATTGGGGGTGGTGTTTGGGGAATTCCCAACATAGAGGATCTTAGGCAATTGGTGAATGTTTCCACATGTGTGGCTGTTATTATTTTATTGCCTCTATCCCCTAGGAATTTAAGGAAAATTTGATGTTAAATTAGGGTTTGAGTGATTACTGTTTAATTCCCTTTTAGGGTTTAGAGCAGTATGCTAAAGAGACTCAGAACTATATCTGTTTCATCCCTAGTGTGATTTTAGGGAGATGTTCATCCTTTATGTATTGGTGGAAGATGAGGCATTTTTTTCATCCTTTGATTTATTCAAATGAGGTGTTCATCCCTAATGAGATTTTAAGGAGGTGTTCATCCTTAGTAGAATTCTAATGAGGTGATTCTCTTTTGAATTAGTTTGCAAATATTAAATATTTGGTTTTGTTATATAAATAAAATATTCAATTTTTGGTAGTTTAATATTTTTTGTGAGCAAATTGAGTCAAGAAGTCACCAAAGTAACTTCTCTTGAATTGGGCAGTTCATAAAAAATATTGAATGTTAGTGTTTGTGTATATTCATGCGAGTATTAGTCGGCCCAAAGGAAGATTAATATTTGGCCGAATTGCATATACACTTGTAATGATAAACATGTGATAATTATAAGGATTTGCTTTGTCGATGATAAATCAATCCAAAGACTGGTTTGTTGTTGGACATGCTTTATTGTCAATGTTTGATTATTACAACAAGATACCTCTAGCGAGTTAATATTACTTGTCCAAAGACTTGATATTGATGGTGCATTGGCTGTCTTGAGATGGGTTAAATCACTATTTGAATATATATTATTTATTTTTTATATAATGTGAGCATAATTAGTTTATTTCTCGTGTTCTAAATTCAGCTACAATTGTTTCTGTATCTGCCAATTTAAATTCTGTTCTGGTCCTCAATGGAACAAATTTTAAGGATTGGAAAGAGAATATTGATATTATTCTTGGCTGCATGGATATGGATCTTGCATTAAGGACTGAGCAACCCCCTACTCCTACGGATTCAAGTACCTCTGAACAAAAAAGAGATTATGAGAAGTGGGATCGCTCAAATCGCATGAGTCTAATGATCATTAAGCGCGGCATCCCGGAGGTGTTTAGGGGCACTGTTTATGAAAACATTACAAGTGCCAAAGAATTTCTTGCTGAAATTGAACAGCGCTTTGCAAAAAGCGATAAGGCGGAGGCAAACACTCTTCTTCAGAACTTGATCTCCATGAAATATCAGGGCAAAGGAAATATCAGGGAATACATTATGAGCATGTCTAATATTGTTTTTAAGCTCAAGGCACTAAAGCTTGAACTCTCAGAAGACTTGCTCATTCATTTGGTGTTGATTTCTCTTCCTGCAACGTTTAATCAGTTTAAGGTATCTTACAACTGTCAGAAGGATAAATGGTCTCTTAATGAGCTCATTTCTCATTGCGTACAAGAAGAAGAAAGGCTAAAGCAAGACAAGACAAAAAGTGCTTATTTTGCAAGCACCTTTAAGGCTAAAGGCAAAAGAAAGAGATCGGAGGATCCCAAGAAGGAAGCTGCTAAAGGTCCAGAACAAAAGAAACAAACTCAAGAAAATAAATGTTTCTTTTGCAATAAGACTGGACACGTAAAGAAGCAATGTGTTAAATATCATGTTTGGCGTGAAAAGAAAGGGTTGCCTAAACTACCGGAAGTCAACTAATTCTGAAAGATGAATATACGTTGAAAATGGCAAATTGGTGGAGATGAAGACTATTGAACATTTTAGATTATTATTGTGTACTGTTTTTTTTTTATTTTAGATTTAAAATACATTTTTTGTCGTGCCGTCTTTTAGATGGAATTTGGTTTCAGTTTCTTATTTGGACAAATTAGGTTATTTGTGTTCATTTGGAAACAATAAGTTCAGTTTGTCTTTTAATTCAGATATTGTTATAACTGGTTCATTTTTTGGCTAATGATAATCTATATTTACTTGATACTGTGGTCACCTATAATGCAACTCTTAATATAGAATCTCGTGGTATTAAACTAAAATTGGACTCCCGAACAGTAAGTAGTTACTTCTTTGGTTATTCTGAAAGAGCCAGGGGATATAAATTTTATGATCCCACATTAAAGACAATTTTTGATATGGGAACTGTTATGTTCTTTGAGGATATTGAGTTTGGGGGGAAGAATAAGATTAAGAGTTTTGTATTAGAGGAAGAATCGACAATAAATTCAGAACCGATTCAAACAGTTACTTTTTGATAAAGTAAGTTCGGAACCTCCACAAGACATTGATGATAAACCCCATATTCAAGATGATTTGATTGTTCGTCAAGACCAAACTCAAGATCCTCAAGAACCTATGCGTCATGAGCCGGGGATACTCCAGTTAATAAGGGAGACAAGTTTAGTCTAAATTAGTGCCCAAAGGGGAATTTGGAAATTGAGGAAATGCAACAGATTTCCCATGCATCAGCTATCGGGAGTTTGATGTATTCCCAAATATGTACGTGTCCAGACATAATATACATAGTTGAGGTTCTAGACAGATATTTAAGCAATTCAAGAATAGACTATTGGAAAGCAGCAAAAAGGGTCATAAGATATTTAAAGAGAACAAAAGATTATATGCTCACATACAGGAGGTCAGACCAGTTGGAGATCGCTGGGTTTTCTGACTAAGATTTTGCAGGATGTCAAGAATTTGTAGCATGCTATGAGGCATCAAATCATGGAATATGGCTGAGAAATTTTGTCACAGGGCTGCAAATTGTGAAAGGCATTGAAAGACCACTTAAGTTATATTGTGACAATAAATCAGTTGTATTGTTAAGGAAAGAGTACAAAGTGGACTGATTTCCATAGAACACTTAAGGACAAACTCCATGATAGCATATCCTCTAACTAAAGGACTTCAGCCCAAGGTCTTTCATGAGCATGTTGCTCACATGGGTGTTTTACGAGTTTGAGGAATTTGTGGTTTAGTGGGAGTTAGTCATTTTCATATATTTTATGTTCTATGTTTAATTTTATATATGTATACATTATTTTTTGGACATATTTGGTTATCTATAGATATGCGGTTTTCTTGTTCATTCATTACACTTTGTACATTAAGGTTATTGTATCGATCTCGATAAGTTAAAGTTTGGACCAGTTGAAAATAGACGTGTACAGATCACCTTCACGTAATTTTTCATGCTACACATTTCATGATGAATCCATATCATTTGGTTATGTCAGGATGAGTAATCTTGTTGGTTTTAGTTGCGATGATGCAATGAAAAGCTGGTTTGGTTCTATATCCTGATATGATTAATGGACAGAACTTTTGGAATATGCTAAAGGAATATAATGACAATTTTGAGCTCATAAAGTCTAACACATTTGTAAGGTTGTAAAAACATATATATTTGTGACCAGTGGGAGATTGTTGGCAAATTTTGGGTCATGTATATATATATGATACATATTTAAATGTGTTAGGGTCATTATTTATTAAGCCAAATAATAAAGTAATCTGAATAAATTAAAATTTTGGCTAAAGGCATATGTCATGAAAATATGATTGTGTAGAGACCATAGAGTAATTTTTAATTTGATGAGGGGCCAAATTGAAAATACTAAAACTTAAGTAATTAACCTAATTTTGGTTATATAAAGGGTCATGGTCCCCTTCCGAGAGCACACGAAAAACACGATTCATGATCCCGTTCTTTTCTTTCTATCCCCATCAAGAGAGAAAATCAAGAGGGAAATACGAGTGCTTCTTCGAGTGGAAGACCATAAGATCAATATAGTGTTCTACAAAGACATTATCATTATGGCTAATTCGAGTACGTTTTCGCATTCAGTACGCTTTCGCATTCGGTTTACGAGCATGTTTATCGAGTATGAGATTATGTTTATGTTTAATCGTTATAATCAAAATCAGATTATTATTATTATTATTATTATTATTATTATTATTATTATTATTAATTATTATTGTTGTTGTTTTTCCAGCACTGTGTTGAATAATGTAATGTTTTTGTTGATCCTTCATTTTTTTTTCAAACACTATTTCATTATGCTCTCTAAACAAAGTTACCATCTTTAGGTTTGTTTGTAACTAAAATCTTGCCGCAACGACATAGGGATACACAATTTTATTCTATTTTCAATAAATACCAACTAAAGTAACGTGGCACATGATTAGGAAAGTTTATCACATTTGCACCTTCACTAACATCTAATACCTGGGGATTAACAACGATATTTAAAAAGAATTATGACTTAAAAGTTGATTTTTTTAATTGAAAGACCAAACTAAAAAGTGTCAAAAAACAGATAACCTTATTAATTTTATAAAATCTCTATTCTAACTCTTTACTTTATATCCACTTTATTATTATTTAAGGGGAAAAAAAGCCACATTTATATAGAAAGTTTCCAGTTATAATGTGTTTATTTTTGTCAGTCCAAAAAAGTAATTCTACTTATATATATTATTTATTTAAGAAAAACTTATCTAAAATTTAATAGAGTGAAAATTTTTTAAATATTAAAAATATTCTCTAATTAAATTGATGTTTCAACTTATTTAAAAAATAATTATTATATTAGTTTTTTTTATAATCGATGAAATATTCATCTATATATTGATTAATTAGTTATTTAATAACCATGTAAAAAATGAAAATTTGTCTAAGTCATTTTAAATTTATATAAAAAATAGATCAAACATGGGTGGAAAGAAATATAATATTTATTTTCTACAACAATTAAAAAAATAATTGATGAAGAAAATCATTAAAATGAGACAAAATTTTGTTTCTTTTCCACTTTTCATGTGTACCTCAAAGACTCAATTTTCCTTCTCTTAATCTCTTGTGATATGTACTATACTAAACACTTCTAATCACTCTCCTCTATTCAAAATTAGAAGACTTTTTTTTTTTTGTGGTGTTCTAAGTCTCAGCTTAACAATTTGTTTCATAGCATTACTTTTGCAATCTGCTTAAGGTTACATTTCACGCTATGATGATAGTAAAGAAACATCACGCTACCACTACTACTAATCCAAATGTTCAAATTCCAACAATTCCAATATAATGCCTAAATGTATTTGCGTAGTTGCTGAATAAGGAAAAACTGATGCAACACTGTAAAGGTAGCCATTGTCGTTGTTTCTACTTGGAGAAGAGATCTCATATGTTAGAAAAGTTACAAGGTTGTACATCTCCAACATACATTTAAGATTTACTGAGAGTAATGAGCCTACAACGATTATTCTGTGAATATCACGGCGAATTTCTGTAATAATTTTTGGTCCAAGCAGATTGAGATCATACTTTTCAGGACGTACTCTTTTTCAAATTGACAAATCTGCTCTATCCAGTTAACTCCTTCGTATGGCCCTGCATGCAAAGATATTCAAAACAAAGTGAATGGTTAAAGCAACAAAATCAAACCCTTTTGAATATTATTGCTATCCACATATCTCATGATTCATGCATACGAAACAAGAGTAATTTTAACATCACAGCTAAAACATCCACATAATGCTAAATGCTGTTTCAAGTTCCACAACAAATTTCGCACTGGAATTTTTGTGGGTTACAAATCAAAACATAATATCACTGTAATGAGACAAATGGGATATTATTTCTCACAGAAAAAAGTGGCGTCAGAATTCATGTTCTTGAATCATGAACAATATCAACATCTATTTCGACAATAGTAGAATGAACGACAAAAAGACTGAAAATGCAAGGCTCACACACACCTGAGAAGATACACAAACGAAGCAGAGAGTGGTCTCTATGTTTAAGATGGTAATAAAGAATCGAGATAGTAATCATAGAACATGATTTTTTAGTAAATTGAATATGAGAAAAATGTGAAGAAGCAATACACAATACAACAAAATAATGTATTGGACAGAAAGAATGAAATTGTGATAGAGTGTATATTGTTTGAGAAAGCAATGCCTAAAACTTTGTATTCTGAAGTTGTTAATATAATCGTGTATTTGTCTAGGAGTTTGGTTTGTTTATGTTGGAGTTTCCAAAGAAAGATTGAAGGATTTTATTTATCTAACGTGAGTTCTAGAAAACAAAATATATTATTTTATTATGAGTTCAGTAATCAGAATTTATTAAAATATGTTAGAATTGAACATTTTATTTTTAAAAACTCTTATGAGTTCTTATAAACAATTGTAACTCGTGATTCTCTAATAAAATCATTTATTCAATTTCTCTATCCTATAATTTTTACTTAAAAAAATTTAATTATAATTACGTACATTTGTATAAAAGAAATTCACAAATATCATAAATAAGCAATTTATTCAAGTAAATCAAACTCTTAAAGTAAAAAATATCATAGTGAAAAAGTTAGATAATTAGATATTAAAGATTATTGAACAGTACAACCAAGTTGATGTATCAAAATTATATTATCATTAATAATACTTCATAGAGGAAGACAAATTAAAAAAAAAACTAAAATAAGACAAAGAAGAGAATAAGATGAAAAGATAAAAAGATAAATACTATAAAAACCAATTAGTAATGAAAAGAAGAAAAAAATAAAATAAAATTATGTCTGTTACTTTACATCTTTCTATGTTTGAGTTGGAAAATAATTAATACTACTTAATTTGTAGTAAAACACATACTACATTAAAAGTAAAATATTTAGTAGATGGTTTGGTTGAAAATAGATAAAATTGAAAATTTTTTGCCTTCATTGTATTGTACCAACAAATCAACCTTTTCTATAGAAAAGAATCAAGTTTACCACAATAGCTCCAAACACATTAATACATAACACAGTTTATTTGAAAGGTGTACTAGCTTACACTGAAAATCTTAGACAAATCTCTCATCATATACAATTGTTAGATATGGACAATTTTAATTCTAAGTTTTTTTTTCTTCTATTTTTCGCCTTTCCCCATCCTTGTTCAATTTACCTCCTTTTTTTTTCTCTCTCTCTTTCCATCAACCATCACCACTGCTTCACCTCCTTACTATATAAAACAATTCATTATTCCTCATTCTAAACCTTCTACATCTAGATTGAAAAATCACCAATCCACCAACAAAAAATTACTTTTTTAGTAGAATATGCGTTGCATATAGAAATCACAAATGTGAGTATTTTGAAAATGCAATATTTTCCCCAAACCTTAACCCCAATGGTACCAATTCACCCTTGAAGACAACAATTCTTTCCGCTTCCAATTTGAGGTTTAACATTTTTTAAATAGTCAAACGTTTCTTGAGGAACATTTTGGCCACGAGGCAACCCTCCCTGAGTTGCCTCTGAATACAACTAGCAGATATGAAACTTCAAGAAATAAAGATAAATGGAAGAACAAAGTCAGAAGTGGGTTTCGGAGATCATAAACATTGAGGAAAAAAAAATAACAAATATGTGGTTATTATTCTGAATCTTAGGAGCAACTTGTGAATATTACTTTATTATCTTTTATTTAAATTAGGTATTAAGAGATTGTATTATCTTTTAAGAAAGAAGGTAAAAAGACATTAAGTTACTATTTTAATTTAGGCAGTTATGATTGAGATATTATTGATATTTGATATTTTGTAATATTTTTACTCTATATATACGTAGAGTACGTGAATAGAAATATACCCACATGATATATTAGAAATACATATACACAAAATCCTAAAAATTCTCAACAAATTGGTATCTGGGCTTTGGTTCAACACAATGGAAGGAGAAAGAAATTTTGCACAAGTCGCTATTCCAATTCTTTATGGCGAAAGTTATTTATGGACTGTGAGAATGCAATCATATCTTGAAGGATTGGATGTATGGGAAGTTGTAGAAAAAGATTATATTGTTGATCCACTACCTGAAAATCCCACCATAGCTGAAATGAAATTTCACAAAGAAAGAAAAACGAGGAAGGCAAAAGCTAAGTCATGTCTATTTGTTGGTGTTTCACAAATGATCCTCACCAGAATCATGACGCTAAAGTTACTCAAAGAAATTTGGGATTATTTGAAAGATCAATATGAAGGGGATGAGAAAATTCGAGAAGTGTTATATGTTTTACAAGCACAAGAGCAACGAATATTGATGAAATGAGATCATGCTACTAGTGAATGTTCTTTATTATATCATGATGGAGGTTTTGTCCAAGCCAAGAACAACAAAGGTGCAAAATCACGAGTATTTTCTGTTTGTCCTTATTGCAAGAAAAATAATCACACACCCAACAAGTGTTGGTAGAGACCTGATGTGAAATGTCACAAATATGGTCAATTTGTACATATAGAAAAGATATGTAAATCACAACCAGAGGAATTCGTTCAAGTTATAGAGGATAGAGTAGAAGAGGTACTTCTTCTTGCATTAACATGCTCTACAATCAACAAATTCACAGGTTAACTTATAGACAGTGGTTGTACAAACCACATGACTCATGATCGAAAACTTTTCAAAGAGCTCAATGAATCACATATTTCTAAAGTGAGAATCAGTAATGGAGAACAAATGAATGTAAAAGGTACGGAAACAATTGCAGTTAAAAGTCATTCGGGTATCAAATTAATTTTTTATGTTTTATATATTCCCGATATTAATCATAATTTGTTAAGTGTTGCTCAATTATTGGAGAAAAGTTATAAGGTGTTTTTGAACACAAACTTTGTGTAATTAAAGATACAAATAACTTGGAAATATTCAAAGTTCACATGAAAGGAAAAAGTTTCATTTTAGATTTGATGAAAGAAGAGATGATTACAAACAAAGATATAAAAGAAAAGTAAAAGAAAAAGCATAAAGAAGATTTCTTGAAGAAAATTGATGTTAAAGAAGAAAATAAAGATGTAGATGAAGAAACCGTTTTCAACGTTTATCAAAGAGTCAATAGTACTACCATAAAGTTTGAAAGAAACAAAGGAGATGAAGTTGATAAATGAAGAAATATGTTGATGAAGAAAGTGAAGTTAAATGAAGATGTGATCTCATACAAGATAAAAGATGACAAGAAGTATAAACAAAAAAGGTGGAAAAATTATAAGCAAAAGAAAAAAATATATCAAATTCAAATAAATAGATATTAAAGTAAGGAGGAATGTTGAGAATATTACTTTATTATTTTTTATTTAAATTAGGTATTAAGATATTTTATTATCTTTTAAGAGAGAAGTTAAAAAGACATTATGTTATTATTTTGATTTAGGTAGTTATGATTGAGATATTGATATTTAATATTTTGTAATATTTTTACTCAATATATACATAGAGTACATATACTCACATAATATATCAGAAATACATATATACAAAACCCTAAAAGTTCTCCACAAATGTTGTTTAAGGAAGAAATAAAGAGTGTGAGAAAAGAAAAACGTGGAATAATTGAGGGTTATTTTTTGGGTGAATCCTAATATCTCTCCACCAAGAGCAAAAACTAATTTCTCAAGGTACTAAGATCCATTTAGGGGTTTCACCCTACTAAATATTATCCTGTTAATATAGAGCCATTAATCCTATACTTGTAATGAAAGATAACTCCTTTTTCTAACACAATCTTCAATTACTTACCATCGTAGTGACAAACATGATGCTTTTTAGAGTAATTTTACTGAGAAATAGACTTTTCTGGTAGGGCCAACAAATTATTGAAGCCTTTGTTGGTATATCCATGTACACATATATAGGAACCAAAGTTTGAACATAAACACCAGACTCGAATATTTTATCCTTCCCGCCACAGACCTCATGTAAGCTTAAGTGATAGATTATCGAGTTATTTATCTATCTACACTTTTTGTTTTCCTTTTATTAATTTAAATAAAAACAAACATACCATTTCACTTTTTCTCTCATTCTTTTCTTCTTTACAAATAATTATTTTTACATTTTTTGAGAAATACAGAGATTAGCAGATAATTACATGATACAGTGGAGTCAGCTTCCACTAATACGAGACAACAAGTTTATATATAACAATCTAGGGAAAGTCACAAGACAAACAAAAAGGGCATGTCCAAGGCCACTTGTCTCTTCACATGAACAAAGCATTAATAAAAGAATGGCAAACATTGAATCAGTGTGTGTAGAAAAATAATTAAGTTTATGTTGTTAAACCAGGAATTGAATGTTAAAAAAATTTCTGAGGACCACAAATATGCATGTACAAATTGTTTGAGGAGAGTTGTTTGTCATTAATCAAAATATGTATATCTATTTCTATATATAAGAGGTGAAAGACATCTTTTAGTCTTTAACTACGTCAGGTTGTGTATGTAATCACATGCAACGTATGATATATAGATCAAGCTCACACATCCATGGGGAGCACAAGAAATCTGGCAGAATCACAAAAGGGCCAAATTTAGCATAAAGCAAACACCTGAGAGTATTTAATTAGGAAACTGCAATAACAGTGTTTTGAATGATAGGAGAGAGAAAGAAAGAGAGGAGGGGAGAGAAACAGTATTCGTCCTAGTCTAATCATTACTCTTACAGTCTTAGACAGTAAAATATTCTCGAGCAAACCTTTTCCGATCGACAATGAAGTATTAGGGTTTTTATTCTGCCTCTAGGGTTTTGTAAGCTACAAATGGTATCTCCACACACACTTGACGTTTTTTAGCCTATTTAGTTGTAAAGGCTTCCGATTTCCCTATAACCTGTTCTATATTTATGGATATTATATTACAAGCTGATAGTTGTAATTCAAGCATTTCGATGGGTTGGTGCTTGCATGAATCAAAATTAAACATATACAAAGCAACAATTACGCGCATGAGAACTTTACCTCCGTATATATATATATATATCTTGGCTCAAGAAGCTTGTTGCTCGATATCTTTTGCACTTTGAGTCCCCTTAAGAATTGTATTCCGCTTCTTCTTCTTCTTCTTCTTATATGGGATCCCTCTAGCCTTTGCTTGACACTCCTTTACCTCACGAAGGTACACCCGAATAGCTCCGCCTCCAAAGGGATTAGTCTCCGGCGAGCCGCCATGCTCCTCGTAGGCCGCACGAAGGCGGCCGATGAGGGCATCGAGGCTGCCCCATGCCTGCCTAAGAGGGCAGGCACAGGGTGCAGGAGGAGTTGGTTGGCCAAAGAAGATGCAACCGTGCAAGTGGACCTTGGTCTTCCCAAATTGATCAAGGTACCGAAGGAAATCCAACACATGGTTGAAGTTGCACTGGGAGAGAGGAACTGGGGGACTCTGATTCTTCAGGTACTGCCCGAAGGTGTTCCAGTCTCGCCGTTTTTGTGACTCATAACGGCTTAGTGGTTGCTGATTGGAGGGAGGGTGCTGTGATGACGATGAGGAGGAGGAGCCATGATGAGAAGAACCATTTTGAATTTGGGTAGACATGGTTGATTGGTAACTATGTAGGGTGCGGGGGTAGGATATTGATGGCTATAGATGGATGGATATGGAGTTTTGGGAAGAAATAAGAGGGTGAGTGAGAGAAGGAATGAGGTGAAAGAATGTGTTTATGCAGTGGAGAAAGATGAAAATCACGTCTTGTGGTCTTTTGAGAGGACATGATGTGGGCCCTTTGAAGGTGCTTTTCTTCTCCTCCTCCATCTCCCTCTTCCTCTCTCTCTCGTATTTGTATTTCTACTTTGTGCCATACGTACATGTTTCTCTAGATAGGAAAAAAGATGCTTCTTGTAATTATATTGGGTATGGAATCATCAATAATACAATCACACCAATCATCATTTTTCACAATAGGCATTATTGTCACTTGGTAATGGTTTGTGTTGGACCCTCTTTTCTTGATTTTGTCTAATCCAGTGGGAGCCGATTAGAAATGGCTTACTCATTAGTCGGCGACTAATTGGTGCTCATAGTCCAAATATTGCTTTATTTTTACTTATTTTATACATATATATAGATACATAGGACAAAACTCTGGTAAATATTATCTTGCTTTTGATGTGTTTTTCTTTTCTTCAAGACCCGAAATTTTACTTAGATAATGGTTGAAATAAAAGTTAAGATAAATTCTATCTCTATCGATAAGATTAATCTACTTCACTGATCAACTTGGTTGTCATCCATAGTGGTGTTTAGAACAGGAAATTGTTTATATATTGAATAGGAGAGGCTTCAAAATAATAATAAGAATCAAGTAACAGATGAATTAGCATGATAAAAAGCAATGATGAGCCACTGTATATGTTTTGATATTTTAATGTTTTGGTAATTTTGAATGTTTTGACAGAAAGTGGCACAGTAATGCAGTATAAATTGGTAGTAATTATTGTTGATGAGATATATTGATACAGAAGTGATGGGCAACATAATTTGCAAGAAAAAGTGATTGTTAACTAATTTAAGACTCTTTTGAAAGTTTGCTAGAATTAGTATAAAATGTAAGCAGCAGCAGAGATACCTTTGACTCCTGTTTACAAATTTTCAGCTCAAAACAATGTCAGGTTTGAGAGTACATGTCCATGCATGAATTGACTAATGGTTATAATCATGCCTCACCCCCCAACATACAAGCAGTTACCTTTTAATAAAAGTGATACTTATATTACATTTCGCTTAGCCCTCAAGGGTTAACTTTACGTACTCAAAACGATTTAAATTTATACGATTCAATTGCGTCTCATTAACTAAATCATACTTTTCTTCTTCTTCTTCTTCTTTCCCTTTTAATCCTTCTGTATGTACACAAAACCATGTTTTTTTTTAAACTACCTTACATAGAACATCAAAGTAGACGAACTACAAACGTTTTCATATTGATATCTCAAATTCAGTAATGAGTAATAATGATTAGGTTAGATTGTGGCATATGTATACTAATTATCTCAGCAACATAATATTCAAATAGTATTTAAAGATTGAATCACACGCATAAACAAAGGGATATACGTATTCTGAATAAACAGCATATAGCCATAATCAAACGAAATTAATATACAGATTTTCAATTGCAACAAAAAGGAAACAATGAAAGATTGAGGATTGGGAAAAAGAAATGCCGTCTTCATGTATATCATCAAATCAAAGAATAAAAGGAAACAAGACACTGAAAAGAAAGATTGGTACAAAATAGATAGACAACTTTGTGTGATGGTCCATGACTCCCGGAGATGTCCTTAACGCATTATGCTGCTTGTTGAAGTTTTGCCACTGCCTTGTATATGTATGTATGTATACATTAACTCTTGCACCCATTATTCTTCGTCTAAACCTGTATCTTTATCAGCAAAACTTGAATTTCTTATTGGAAATTTATCAGCAAAACTTGAATTTCTTAATAGAAATTAAGGCGATATGAACCCCAAAATTTTATAACTCTCCTATAATTTATTATTTTCATCCTTTAAACTTAGCATATATATTTAATATATGTAATTATATATAATAATTTTATCACTCAGTCTTCCCTCAATTTTCATGAGTATCACACGTCAAAAACAGTAATCATATAATCATGACATGTCTTTAAGCTACGAACGTTGGTAGAACTTAGAAGATGTCAAAAAATTAATATTATATATTAAAAGTTGGTAGTACCGTGAACCAATAATTTCTCTACTTCGATGAGGTTTGATTTTGAGAATATATATTATTTTGGTAATAGCCAAAGGGCACTAGACACACAATCACTTCGAAGCATATCTTGATCAGGTTATGTTGCGGTTACCATTTTTACTTGTAAAAAAAGGTGCTGTGACAATAATGCAAATGGTCTGAAAAAACTTCATGTTCCCCACCTAGCTAGATACAATATATATGACCACCCCTTTTTGTTCTTTTCCTAGGGGATTCTCATTTTTTTTTTCTCAAAAGCTTTTATTAGCTTATAGATCATAGACAAAGTATAGGCCATTCATTCATCATCATAGTTCATAATGTGTTCCAAGTAGACTAATAGATTAGATACTAATAAAAGGGTTAATTAATATATCGTAACATATTTCAAGATTGTTTCCAAAAATACCCGTGAAAAAGACAAAAAAATAAACATTCAAACGTATATACATGAAGTTGTTTGTCTCTGGAAAAAGTTATAGAACTACTAGAATAGATTAGTATATCAACATGCTTTTTTTGGTAAATCAACTAATAATTTATTCAAGCAAAATCATAAGCTGTTATTAAATTGGATTGTCATGTTTTTGGAATTTTTTTTTTCTTTTACCTTGTCATAATTATGAATCACTTTGTTGATGATTGATAAAATTTGTTTAAATATGGTTTTACTCTATTACAACGCAATATTAGTTTCTATGTTTGTGTTTACATTGAAAATCAATAAAAAAAAAAAAGGTTTGTGTGTTTAATTTAAAAATGATTACCAAATGAAACAAAAATTAACCAAAGGTCGTTTAAAAATACAAATATTTATTACTTACAAAATAACTTCTAATCTCACTCGCACCACCTAAAGTAAAAACATGTATGTGAAATGAAAGAAATGAATAATTATTTATTTAAATTATAATAAATACATTAAAAGCAATCTCTCTTAGGCCTATATATACAGAAGTACATCAAAAATCGAATATATGAAAATAAAAAATATATAAAAGGACTAAATCAAGACTTACAACACCAAAAGAAAATAAAACTTGATAAAAAAAAATGATAACAGGAAGGTCACTCATATTTCTGAACCTATAAAATTAGGAGCCTCATTTCACCAAATAAAATTATTTTTATTATCTAAATCATAGTTATTTAATATGTAAGTACAACTGTTACACTCCCTGAAAAGAAATACATTTAATCATTAAAAAAATACAATTCGTAAATAAATATTCAATCTATATATAAATCATTTTCAAAAATTAAATATTATTTATGATTATTCCATAATATTTCTTCTCTTTTATTCAGTCCAAAATTAAATAATTTTATAAGATTTATAATTCACTTTAAAGAAATAATTATTCATTTTATTGATTTTCATTTTTTAAAATAAGAAACTATTTTAGAACTTGTTAAATAAATATATTGGATAGAATTTGATTCATAAAAATATTGATAGATTACATGTTGAATTTTTAAAAAAAGTCATGATATTGATATAAAATATTCACGAAAAATTGAGTTCGTTACCATTCGAACCTATAGTTTATTAGTATTGTATTTGAATATGAGATAGAATAGATTGTTGTTCATTAAATTATATATTCATCCGATTACTCCAATCCAATTTTTTTTTTAAGAACAACTACATCGATTGAATTGAATTTTACATGATAAACAGAATCGATCGTATATAATTATTTTTTTTCAACTTGTAATTAAAAGTTAAAATGTCCATTAATTTGACCCAATTCCCATCGTCATCTATGGTAAAGCACCAGCAAGTGGTGAATGTTTTTTTCTGTGCATGCACTCGTTAAAATCATTTCATGGTAGAAATAAAAAAAATGGAAAATAATGCATACTATTGATTTACGAAATAGTCTTCATCAACTTTTTTATTACAAAATGGTTTTAATAAACTCAGGCAATTACCAAACTGCGCCATCTTCTTTGACACGGAGGCAAACATTGAAAGCATCATTTAAAAAAATTATTTTCATATTTGATTATTTGTCATATCCACAACGTTAATTTATTATATTTGATCATTTATTACATAAAAATAATTTAAATTATCTCTAATTAGATGATGTAGAAAGTTTTATTGTTTATTGCATTGGAGGAGTTGCAAGGCCCATCCATATGCAGTTTTTTGGATTACTTTGGGCCCCTCCCTGACCTGGTCAAATCCCCCACCAACAACGTCAACCTCGCTTTAGAAAAGATTCAAGTTTTCTTTCATGGAAAACATAGAGAATGGGAAAGAAAGAATATTTTTCTACTAATACTTAACAATAATAAATAAAATGTAAATTACAGTGCTACCATGTTTAGACAATATTACACTATGTGTGACGAAGAAAACTCCAAAACTATAGATCCACCACACCTTGATTCGAATGAATTATATATAATTAATTACAGATACAAAAATGAATTAAGAACTGTGAGTTTCATGCATAAAGAATTTCAAGAATTTTTTTTGTATATTAAAAAAACAAAGAAAAATTCTAAAACTTGCGTTCATGGGTACTCAGAAAACAAAAAAATTACTGCATCACCATGGTAGGTGAAGTGAGTGCAACCCCTGCTAACATGAAGTCATGATGACCCTGCTCCACAAACCACCATAAGCTGTCACACTCTTCGTCCTCTAATTACATGACTAAGTAATCAACCATTACTTTCCTTTTTCCTTTTGCTTATTTTCCTTTTCCAGAAATATATGTTTTTTACTATTTCTTTTCCTTTCTTACAGTCAATGGAAGTCATTTCAGAAAAATAGTGACAAAGTTTGGAATTTAACCTTTGGTCCTTCCTTTGTCTTATACCGGGATTCCTTGTCTAATTTTTGGCAGACAATTCCATGTTGTACCAGGTTAAAATGCTGGTCATAATACATATATGCTTTTCACCAAGTGCAAGGTTTCCTTTGCATCCATCATTATTACACCTTCTGTTGAGTCTAATTAGAAACACAATGGAAATGATGCACTTTTTGAAGGAGTAATCACTCGAAACGCATATATACCGGAACACAGAATCAGCAGCAGCAAAGTAATGTCATGATTTTCATTACAAAATGCCATTAATTTACTCTAATGTTGTCCTTTCTTCTATATATGTTTATCTTGTTCTTTTTCTCACTTTGTTAAAGTAAGGGAAAATATAAATGAATGATTTGAGTTTAGGCAACCTAGCCAGCCAGATATGAATGGATGTCTAGTCATTAAGGGTACATCTTTGGACCCTTTTTTATAAGTCCTATAGATTAGCTATCTTTTTCGTTAGTTACTCCTTCGTACTGTGATTCTCTGCCAAAACCTCTTTAGCAGAGATACTTCTTGCAGCCAGTGGACCCATTCACTCTTCAATTTCTCTGCATGTCTAAACAACAACCCTGTTTCAGTTTTATAGTATCCATTAACCAATATTATATACGAGGTTAGACATTATTAACTTGGTGATTCCTAGGCTGTAAAGATACAAAATTATATCCACAGCTTTCATCTCACCACACCACCATGTTCAGGGAAGTTAACATTTTTAGCTAAGCACCTTTATTCCAAACAACTCGCATCAACTTGGAGTAAACAATGCTAAACCTTTAATATCAAATTGCCATTATAATATTTATTTTATAAGTTTTTCCCTTTCACTTTTATTTTTAATTTAATCATCAATTGACAGACCAAAATAAATATATCCAATCCATAAAAATGTAGTTATCAATCAATGATTATGGATATTTTATTTATACATATTATTAAAATCTATTTATCAGGCTCATCTTCTTCTAAAAAAGTTTTAATGTATCATCATATATACTGTTATTACCTATGTGTGTTTCACTATGATCAGCAATTAAATCCTAATTAACCTGCTTAAACAACTTATTTATTTGTGTAAGAACGACAGTATTAATATAGAAGCATTTTCTTATACATATCAATATTTATAATAAAAATGAAAAATACAGTAAAAAATGTGATAATTAAAACTTATAATAGTAAATTATAAATTCAACACCCATACAATTAATACACTGCTTATTACACTATAGTTAAGTTAATACTTGTTAGTTGAAGAGGCAAATTTTTTATTTTCTTAATTATATATGGTCTCAAAAATCTCACTCTTGTGATAAAGCATATATTACAAAAAAATAATCCAATTTAACTTACATTAGTCAAAATGTAATACAACTTTCAAGTGTAAAAGCTATTAAAAATAACTTCCAACTTGAATACTAATAATACATAAGTTATTCGATAATTCTATTTAATTTCATGGGGGTGTTCCCTTATTTCCCTGAGTTGGAAGATTTACCTGTGTTTCACTGGATTTTGACATGAAACTGTTTGAACTTTTGTGTATGCACTGGCCACAACTACACTCCTTATTTCATGTAATTAAGCCAATGATGATAGTGATCACATCATGTTTTCCTCTTGTGAGTGGATTAAATTTGCCTTTTTTTTGTCTTCATTTATATAATTATGTAACTTAAGTCTTATTATGTGTTTAATGAATAAGCTAAACTATGCATATAATTATGCCTAATTCAAATATCACTTCAGAATAAGTTCCCAAGCTTAACCATGTGGATAACTAAGACTTCTTTAGCAATGATTAAGGAATAAGATAAACATAAGACTTTGATCACAAAAAGTATGCTACATGTATACATGAAAAGATAGTAGTAACTTTTAAATGAAAACAGTTGTTCATCATTTTCAATTTCAAGTTCTTTCTAATCTTTTTTTTTTTAATTACACAATCAAATTATTAAATTAATTAACATAAGCTAAAGATCAGTTAACCTTTTGAAATTACTCTTCAAGTAATCTAATTTCTAGATATACACTATTTTATTCTAACCTAACTTATCTCATAAGATAATAATTATAATTAATAGTTTAACAATATATATTATTTATAGAATAAATTAATCATAGCCTATTAACATGTCAAACAACTAATTATAATTAAATACTATACCATATTATATTTTGACCAAAGTCCTACAGATTTAAAATGATCGAATCATGTAATTCTCAAGTTAAAAATTTAACTTTTCTTTAGTTTCTGTTCAAGTGAATATGATTCTATATATATATATATATATATATATATATATATATATATATATATATATATATATATATATATATATATATTCAACTGTAATTCTCAAATTTGCATACCTTTATTTTATTTTATTTTAATTTTAATGAATTATAAATCTAACGTATTCATTTAAAATATCATCAAATAAATATATTAATTAAGTAAAATATATATTAAAGACAAAAAAGTTAGAATCTTGCCTAATTCTTAATGAAGGTGTGAACGATTATGGCAAACATATATATGTTTTTCATTAAAATGTGTTTTAAGCTTTCATTTTTGAAGTCATGATATTAAAACAATTCTCAAAAACCTTTCTTTTAATATTATTTCTGTGTTAAATTGTAAAAATTGTTTTTATCAGGTTTCATTGATTTTACTAATTCCTTTTACCAATTCAACCTTATTTTTACCGTTTTCTCAATGTTATTTTGTAATTGTGGGCTACTTAATACAATCAATCATTTTGGAATATATCATACCTATACTCGCAACTCCATTCTAATTTATTTATTAGTCGAACTAATTCGATCATATTTTCAACAAATTAAACTCTCATAAAATATAAAATATACTGTATATGAATTAATGTAAAGTTTTAGTTGTTTGAGATTAAATTTAAACTTTTAATTGGTTATAAATTATTTAAACAATTTTTTTTTGTTCAAAATTTTTCCTAATCTATTCTTCATCCGAGAAAAGTGTAGGTAACAGAAGAAAAAGAATAGGACAAGCACGTGAAATGGCCCCCACTTTCTCGTCAAGTGTCACCAGTTAAATGATGAAATGTGCAGTTACTTCGGGGTTCCTTGGTACCCTAATATATTTTTTCCATAATTTGGTAAGTTCCAACTTGGATAATTAAAGTGAGTTTGAAATTTTAAGTTGGTAAAAATTAAAATTTTGAATAATTTATAAATAAGAAAGATTCGTATGTTGATGTCTTACAAATTTTAAATTAAAAATAATATCATATTTTTTTATAAAATTAATTTATGAGGATTGGTTCATAATTTATTTGTGATAATCTGATTGGTTCATAATTTATTTGTGATAATCTTATTATTAATTTCTCTAAAATAATTAACACTCTAATTATAAAAAGATATTATTTACGTAGATTAGTTAGTAGGAAACTGTTTGAACTTAAACAATAATTTAAAATTGAAATCTTGATATACAATATATTTGCAATGTCAAATACCATTGCGGGATGGTCATGTGAATGTTGTAAGGATCCCTTGATATGTTCAGATGGATTGGTGGAGTCTTTTTTAACCAACATTTTGATCTTGGCTTCTGAGGTTTCGGGTTTGGGTTGATATTGTCTAATAAGTATTTTTATATCTATCATTATCTTAAGATATTCATTGTCTTAAGTTGTAATGGCTCCAAGTTTTCAAATAGAGTGGTGATATTTTGACAACCAGAAACCATACAATCTTTTGAACAACTCACTTTTATTAATATAATAATCTATTAAAGGATTTAATAAAAATAAAAATAAATTAAAACTATTATTATAATATTAAAAGAGAGTTGTTCGGAGGAGTTGTATAGATTTGGGTTTTCAAAGAATCATTTTCCTTTCAAATACGTATGTGTTCATCATGTTTTCTCTATATGTCTTCAATGAGATATTAAGATGTTGATGTAGATGATATGTTGATATTATTAGTTGATAAGTTTGAACTTTTTTTTTACTTTACATCAAAATCATAAAAATGTATTCTATAAAACATTACCATTATTCTGAGGTGGGTACTAAATATTATTATTAGAAATTATAAATTTTTAGTCCAAGGTGAAATCTTCAATCTTATGAGTGAAACAATAATTGATGATTGAGTTTTGTACCAATAAAATATGATCATAAAATTATATATAAATATATTTATAAATTACTATTTAATATTTAAGTCAATAAATTTATGAAAAACTAATAAATAAATATGAATATTGAAAAAATAGTTAAACAACTCTTAATAACTTTCTCTTTTAGGTTAATGTTATAATCATATTAAATCTTAAATAAAAATCATATTAAATATTGAAGGTATAATAAAACATAATCTTATTATTATATATTTTTTTAAGATATTAACTGAAACATATTTATAAAATTTTCAACTTATATATATAGATTAAACCCATCCGTTATTAACAGGTACAAGATTAAATATATATATATATATATATATATATATATATATATATAAATAAATAAAAAGTGCTATATCAAGTCGAACTTGAGCCCCTAGTTTTGGTTTTTATAACAATTCACTTTGATTCAAATTAAGTAACATTTTATTGGTGAAAAATCAGCATTGGAATTTAGTTAAAAGTTTTGAAAAAAGGAAAAGTTTATGATAATATTTTTTGAAAAACAGAAACCAGAAAGCTGAAGGGGTCAGCAATGTTGCAGTGGCTTTTCTTTGAGAAACATGGTCTGCTTCGGAGGAATGATGGTGTCAACCCAATATCATTTCTCACACAAATACTCACAATGCCAAAATGTTTTCCTTTCCATCAACTACAGCTGGTTAGAACTGGGATTCCAATTCTCAATAATTTCTTCACTAATCCTCTCACTTTACTCCACTATAAGAGAAAAACTATTACCTAATTTGATATGAAATCTCAATTATACAATGGTTAATTTATGATCTTTAGGGTTAAAATCTTGTAGAAAATTTAAGAATTTAGTAACAAGGTGGAAAGAAAGAATCAATCTTCTCAATGGAGACAACACATAAAGGATGTGAAAGTTCTTTGATACAGTCAAGCGTTCTTGAACCACTCAAAAATTTAGGAGAATCACTCTCACTAAAATAAAAGAGATAAACTCTAATATTTCTGAATAAAATTCCACTTGTTATTTTTTGATAAAAATGGTTTAGTTGATATAGAAGCGTTGTCATCAGAATTACAAAGACTCAATAAAAGAAAATAAATACTAATAATAACTCATTAATCTAGGAATTGAAAAATATTTAATGGAAACAAATAAAGACTAATAATAATCTATTAACCTAGGAATTGAAACTACTTAATGACTGATTGTATTTGAAACTGTGATAACCAAAAGTCAATCAGCTATGCACCCCTTGGTCTCCCAAAGGCGACTGATGACTAAATTTTCAATTGGGCCCTTATTACAACTTAAAACAAAATCAAACTAAAGCCCATTAATTGATTAATTCAAAACATAATTTGGTTAACCAACAATACTTGTTGATGAACTTCATTTGTTTCCCTTGCTCTAACCTTTGTTATAGGTCATATCCACATTATTCTCTCCCTCTTGAGAGAGATTTGTCTTCAAATCGAATTCGTCATCTACATAAAAAAGAGATAAGTCTGACAAATTGAATGTAAAATTAATATTATACTCATTTTTCATGGTTAAATAGTTCTCCTTCACTTCAAGTGTTTCACTATTCTTTTGATCATTATTTTTCCTCTCATGTTTCACTAACGCTTTCTTTTTTTCTCTTTTCTTGAAGAAGTTTTTCTCTCATTTTCTTTTTATCCTCACACACTTCTTGTGGACTCAAAGGTTTGAGCACAATCTTCTTGTCTTGGTGCATGAAAGAGATCTTGTTGGTGAACCCGTTATGATTAACTCTTTTATCAAATTGACACGGTCTCCCCAAAAGTAAGTGGCTGACTTCCATAGGAACAATATCACAAAGTACCTTATTATTGTATTTTCCAATGAAAATGTCCACTTCAACTTGTTGTCTCACTTGCATCTCTCCATCCTTACTAAGTCATTGAAGTTTATATGGCCTAGGATGTGGTTTGGTAGCTAAATTTAGCTTTGATACTAATCTAGCACTAGCCACATTGGTTCAACTACCTCCATCTATGATCATCATGCACACCTTGTCATTGATTAAACATCTAGTGTGAAAAATATTTTTTTCTTTGGCTTTCTTCCATAGGTTTCAATTGGCTATCAAGTAATCGCCTAATCATCAATAAATCTCCCTTTGGAATCTCCTCCTCCTCATTGTCTTCACTCTTTTCTCCCTCTTCAACCTCAGATTCACTTATATATTCTCCCTCTCTAAGAACCATGGTCTTTGTGTTAGGACACTCATAAGCATATTGTCCTAGGCCTTGACACTTGAAACACTTCACATCTCTACTTTTTTTAGAGGGTTGTTCTTCATATTTTGAATGAGTCTTTGTAGAAATAGGTGTGGAACTACTAGAAGTAACAGTCTCATTTTTCTTGTCTTTGTCCTTCCAACTTGAAAATCCAAAGTTGGTAGAACTCTTCTTAGTCACTTCTTTTCTTTTGAGTTGTTGCTTCACTCGAATTGCTTTATGAAGTAAATCCTCCATATAAATAAACACCTGCAACTCAATAATATCACATATATCAATATTCAAACCACCAATAAATCGGGTCATAATTACCTCTTCATCTTCTTCAATCTTTGCTTGAATCATGAGCATGTCCATTTCTTTGAAATACTCTTCAACCCCCTTGTTGCCTTGAGTAAGTTTTTGGAGTTTAAATTTCAAGTCTCTTGCATAACTAGCCGACACATACTACTTCTTCATGATCATTTTCATCTCAGTCCATGTATCAACCATTGGCTCTTCATTTCTATCTCTCTCCTTTTGTAGCTTGTTCCATTAAACAAGAGCATAGTCAGAAAATTTTGTTGTTGCAAGTCTCACCTTTTGGGTCTCCTCATAATTGTTGTATGAGAAAACATGTTCTATTTTCATCTCTCACTCCAAGTATGCCTCCGGATCACTTTTTCCTTTGAACGGAGGAATGCTAAGTTTGACTCCTTCAAGCCTATTTGGTCTTACTTCTCCATCATTTCTTCTCCTATTTCTCCTTTCTTCTTCATCTTCAGGATTTCTATTCTCCAACCGGTTTAATCGGTCATGAAGCTCATTGTTATGTCGTATCATTAATCCTTCCAAATGTTGTACCAATGTTCTCATTTGAAATGGACTAATTCCTGCTTCTTGATTGTAACTTTCCTCTTCTACCATCAATTGGATGTTTAAACCCTTAAACCGGAGCTCTGATACCAAATTATATGAAATCTCAATTATACAAGGGCTAATTTAGGATCTTCAGGGTTAGAACCTTGTAAAAAATTTAGGAATTTAGTAATAAGGTAGAAGGAAAGAATCACTCTTCCTAAGAGAGGCAACACACAAAGGATGTGAAAGTCCTTTGATACAACCAAGGGTTCTTGAATCACTCAAGAATTTAGGAGAATCACTCTCACTAAGATAAAAGAGATAAACTCTAATATTTTTGAATAAAATTCTACTTGTTATTTCTTGATAAAAATGGTTCAATTGATATAGAAGCGTTGTCATTAGAATTACAAAGACTCAATAAAAGAAAATAAATACTAATAATAACCCATTAATCTATGAATTGAAAACTATTTAATGGAAACAAATAAAGGCTAATAATGATTCATTAACCTAGGAATTGAAACTACTTAATGACTTATTGTATCTGAAATTGTGGCAACCAAAAGTTAATAAGCTATGCACCCCTTGATCTCCCAAAGGCTGATGATTAAATTTTCAATTGGGTCTTTATTACAACTTAAAACAAAATCAAACTAAAGTCCATTAATTGATTAATTCAAAACATAATTTGGTTAACCAATAATACTTGTTGATGAACTTCATTTGCTTCCCTTACTCTAACCCTTGTCATAGTTCATATCCACATCATAACTTAACTTATTATTATAATTAAGAGTTAAACCACTCATGTTTAAATAATGCTTTAAAAATAATATAACTAGTTTTTATTAATACAACTTATTTAAAAAAATTCATTCAAATACAATATTTTCCACAACGCCACACTCTCTAACAATTCATATTGCGCTTATAAAAATAAACTAAAATTTATTATTGTAAAATTTTCAAAAAAATTTAATTTCTCAAGTTTAATTTGTTTATTTAATTTAATTGGAGAGTGTCTTTTAGGTTAATAGTGACTATTATTTTCCTAGTTTTTTAAAAAGAGAAAAAGACAAAAAAATAATTATTTCATATCATTTCATATGTTAGGGTTAGAAAAATTATGATTTTTTGTTTTGTTTTATCGTCGGATTAAGCTGAAAATTGAATAGCATGTTCCTTACATGCTCTATGTTTGGACCATTGGGATAGTGAGATGGAAGTCTATGTTAAAAAAAGAAAAATCATTTTGACATTGTTGCTTTAGAGGTTTATAGTTTTATTACTTTAATATATTAGTTAGTTATAAACACTTATTTAATTTTTTATATTTTTTATTTGATCTTATTAGAGTTTAATTAATTGACTAGTCCCAATAAATTTTTACTTTTCATATTATAAACATATGCATATATTATCGATTCCAGTAATATTTTTTTTCAACGTAAATTAATATATTCAAACAAGTGGAACATAACTTAAGATCCATCCATTCCAAACTAATAAAGTTATTATTTGTATTTTCTTCACTGTGATACAATCAGGAAAGGTTACTTAAGAAAGGTAATTCCAGAAATCACAAACAAGGAAAAAAAAAAAAACAGAAAAAAAAGTGATCACCGATTCAATAAAAAAAACTTCAACATGAAAACCGAAGTATTCCTACAAAATGGACATCCTTGTATGTGATTATAAGTCTCATGATTTCACTAACAAATGTAGCTCCAACAAGTTATGTTATAAGTGTCATCGAAAATGAAAAATGAATAAGTTGAGAGCAATAAGCAAATTGAAACAAGGTATAATTGGCTCACTAATGTTTATTGGCACTCTTCCAGTGAAAGCATGAGACTAGTGCAGAATAGGGCTTTTACGTCACCCAATTGTCGTCGCATGCATGTATATTCGACGTAAATAAAACGCGGTGACAATTTTGTAAATATGGGACAAAAATTTTACGTCGCACATCCCAGTATGCGACGTAAAAATCCTCTTTTACGTCGCACCTGGGAGGCGCGACGTAAAAGATGGACTTTTACGTCGCGTGCTGGGGGGCGCGACGTAAAAAGCCTTAGCTTTTTACGTCGCGTGCTGGGATGCGCGACGTAAAAAGTCTATTTTATTTCCCTCCAGACCCACTTCCTCGTCTCGCGCAACCAGGGTTTTTGAGAACGACGATGAGAACGACGACAACAGCTACCTCTGCACACCATTTTCGAGCAGTTTTACAGTGAAAAGCATCTACATTATCGTGTCATTTGACGAACTTGATCTTTCTCCCCGATTGGATTCGAGTTTGAAATCAGTTTTCGTCTACACTCGAGGTTAGTGTGTTATGTCATTGCTATATGTTTACATTGAATCCGTGATTGTTTTTGGGGATCTCAATCACGTTATAGTATGAATGTCTCCACTGGATTGTTATTGGAATGTAATTAGTTGTTTATTTGTTTGAGTGCATTCGGTTTACACACTCCATTGTTGTTGGAACGTGCTTTGTTGTTTGTATATTAATTTTTTTTACATATAATTTTTAAATCTCTAGGAGTGACTAAACTTTATAACATAATATGAATCGAAGTTGGATGAATGCACGTCGTATTAGTGAAGAGTACGAAAAGGGAGTTGAGGAATTTTTGAAATTTGCTAGTGAAAATGGAAAAACTATGAAAGGGACATATTATTGTCCATGTGTTCGTTGTTTGAATCAAATTCGTCATAAACTTGAGGATATACGTGATCACTTGTTTGTTTATGGTATTATTAAGAGTTATACAATATGGGCATGACATGGAGAAATATTAGACATCCCAACTGTGTCAACTACAGATAATTTTGATGAAGGGATGGATGATAATCTAGAGGATATGATACGTGATATTGGTGAAGAAAATTTTATGAAAGCACATCTATATGATTCTTTGAAATATGATTTTGCGCAACAATTGTACATAGGATGTAGTTTTACAAGATTATCAGCAACTTTAAAATTGTTTACTTTAAAAGCAAGAAATGGATGGACTGATAAAAGTTTCACCGAATTATTGGAGTTGTTGAAGGAGATGCTTCCTGAAGATAATACATTACCTATTCGTAACTATAAGGCAAAGAAGATATTATGTCCAATGGGTTTAGAGTACAAGAAAATACATGCATGTCCTAATGATTGTATATTGTACAGAAATGATTTTGCTAAATTAAAGATGTGTCCGACATGTGGTTTGTCGAGGTTCAAAAACAAAGTTGAGGAAAGTAGTGGTGAGGAAGAAGTAGATGGTCCCCCTGCTAAGGTGTTATGGTATTTTCCAATTATACCTAGGTTTAAAAGATTATTTGCCATAAAAGAAGATGCAAGAAACTTGACATGGCATGCAAATGGTAGAAAATGTGACAATCTTCTTCGACATCCAAACTGATTCTCCACAATGGAAAAGGATTGATGAAACCTTTCCGGAATTTGGTGCAGAGCCAAGAAACTTGAGAATTGGATTAGCTACGAGATGGGATGAATCCTTATGGAAATTTAAGTAGTAAACATAGTTCATGGCCAGTTATGTTGATCATTTACAATTTGCCTCCTTGGTTATGCATGAAGAGAAAATATATGATGTTATTTATGATGATTTCAGGACCTCGACAACCAGGAAATGACATAGATGTATATCTTAGTCCTTTAATTGATGATTTGAAAATGTTGTGGGAAACAGGAGTGGATGTATTTGATTCATATCACAAAGTGAATTTTAGGTTGCGTGCAATGTTATTTTGTACTATAAATGATTTTCCAGCATATGGTAATTTGAGCGGTTATAGTGTGAAAGGTCATTTAGCGTGTCCTATATGTCAAGAAGACACAAGTTATATCCAATTGAAACATGGACAAAAAACTGCGTACAATAGGCATAGAAAGTTTCTAGTTGCTAATCATCCATATCATAAAATGAAAAAAGCATTTAATGGATGTCAGGATAATGCAGTTGCATCAGTACCACGCAATGGTCACTACAAGAAAAACATCAAATAGTGACCGAAAATTCGGTCACTAAATTTACAAAATCGGTTACTAATTAAAATAGTGACCGAAATAGTAACCAACTGGAATCGGTCACTATTTCCTTGGTCACTGATTTTAGTGACCGATTCAGTGACCGATTTAGTGACCGATTCGGTGACCGATTATATATAACAAAATCGATCACTTGAATCGGTCACTAAATCAATGAAAAATTAATTCTTTTTATTTATACTTTTATTATATCTATTATTTATTTTCCCTATCTCTTAATTATATTATATTTTGCTTATTTAAGTTTTTATTTATATTTATTTCCCCTATCTTTATTATATTTTTTAGAAGTTTAACTTATTATTAGGTGGTTTATTGTCATTGTCAGGATTCGAACCCGGTACCTTAGAGTTGGAGGTCGAAACTCCAACCACTGAGCTACTAGGATCTTTTAATAATAACTTACAAATAAATTATATTTATATACAAATAAATGTATATCCGTATAAATATATAAATATAAAATCTATAAATAAAAATATATTTATATATTTTAATATATAAAATCTACAAATAATGGTATATTAGTATAGTATCGTATATTTGTATTCTAATTTTTAATTAAATTAAAATTATGCTAATAATGTATATTAATATATGAGGGGATAATATTGATATATTTGTATATATATATATATATATATATATATATATATTATATATATTATATATATTTATATATTTATATATTGATATATTTATATATTAATATATTTATATTTTTATATTTTTATATTTTTATATTTTTATATTTTTATATATTTATATATTGATATATTGATATATTTATTTATATCCTTATACATTTATATCTTTATATATTTATATATTTGAAAAAAATATATTAAATTTTAAAAATAATATTATATTTTTAAAAATAAATATTAGAAAAAGATTTAAAAATATATATAAATTATATTTACATTTACAAAATATTAAAGATATATGTTTATATCTTTACATATTTATAAATATTTATATGTTTATATTTTTACATATATTTATATCTTTCCATATTTATATATTTATATATAAAGATATTAGTTTTGTATACAAATAATATTATAATATAGTATATTATACTATTAGTATAGTATACAAATAATATGTTAGTATAGTATAGTATACAAATTATTAATTTTGTAATTTATATACAATGAAAATAATATAATGGTATATTGGTATAGTATATTTGTATTCTAATTTTTAAATAAACTAAAATTACGCTAAATGTATAATAATATATGAGAGGATAATAAATTTAATCCAATTACTTTTATAAATATATAAATATAAAATCTATAAAATATTAAAAATGATATTATATTTTTAAAAACAAATATTAGAAAAAGGTTTAAAAACTAGTATTATCTTAAATTTATTAAAAGTATAATTAAATCTCTATTTTCTTAATTTTTTTTTAAACTTCTCAATTCTACATTTTTGTAAGTTCTATCATTATATTATATCATCCTCATCTCCTCCCATGTTCTACTTTATCTTTACAATAGTCAATATTCTTAACTAATTTATAGTTTTAATTATAATTTTTTAGTATATATTTCAGAAATTAATCAATTCTAATCTATTATTTGAAAAACTAATCAATTCTAATCAATAATTTAGAAAACTAATCGATTATAATTAATTATTTGAAAAAATTATCAAATATGATCGATCATTTCGAAAATATAATCGATCAGAATCAATTATCGCTCGAGCGAGACTAGACTCGCTCAAGCGAAATACAACCCGAGAGGACCAATTTTGTGCAGGAACTTTCGCTCGAGCGAGAAACTTATCGCTCAAGCGAGACACACTTAAGATAGCGGTTACTACAGAACCGCTCTTAAAAGCTCACTTAGATAGCGGTTAACCGTTGAACCGCTATTATATGGTTTCCATTATGATCGGTCGAATACAATTATGACCGATCATAACTATTTTAATCGATTAAAATATAGTTTCAATCGATTAAAACAATTTCTGCACAGCGTTTTAATCGATTAAAAGTTATTTTTATCAGTTAAAATAACTTGAACACTTATATTAACTATTTTTTTTATATTATGTTTTTAAATTTTCTATTAGAGAAAACCTTTCAGAATTCAAAATGTTAAATACTTTTAAATATTAAAATTAACTTTATCAAAAATTAGGAAAAAAAATTAATCCAAAACAGTTCAAAAATGTATTATAATATTGTCAATTTTGAGTTTAATTATATTGTTCATTCTCAAAGTAGAAAAATATATTGTAATTATTTTAATTTAATAAAATATAATTTAAAATTTTAATACTAAAATTAAAAGATTAAATAATAATAAATTTAATTCTTTAAATTCAAGTAGTTAGAAACTAAAATTATAGTTTCTCCGTTTTAAATAATAAAAAAAATATTAAAAAAAATCAAAACTAGTATTATCTTAAATTAATTAAAAGTGTAATTAAATATCTATTTTCTTAATTTTATTTGTTTCAAACTTCTCAATTCTACATTTTTGTAAGTTCTATCATTATATTATCATTCTCATCTCCTCCCATGTTCTACTTTATCTTTACAATAGTCAATATTCTTAACTAATTTATAGTTTTAATTATAATTTTTTAGTATATATTTCAGAAATTAATCAATTCTAATCTATTATTTGCAAAACTAATCAATTCTAATCAATAATTTACAAAACTAATCGATTATAATTAATTATTTGAAAAAATTATCAAATATGATCGATCATTTCGAAAATATAATCGATCAGAATCAATTATCGCTCAAGCGAGACTAGACTCGCTCAAGCGAAATACAACCCAAGAGTACCAATTTTGTGTAGGGAGTGTTTCGCTCGAGCTGAAAAACTTGTCGCTCAAGCGAGATACACTTTAGATAAGCGATTACACAGAACCGCTCTTAAAAGCTCACTTAGATAGTGGTTAACAATTGAACCGCTATTATATGGTTTCCATTATGATCGGTCAGAATGCAATTATGACCGATCATAACTATTTTAATCAATTAAAATCTAGTTTCAATCGATTAAAACAATTTATGCACGACGTTTTAATCGATTAAAACTTATTTTTATCAGCTTAAAATAACTTGAAAACTTATATTAACTATTTTTTTATATTATGTTTTTAAATTTTCTATTAGAGAAAACCTTTCAGAATTCAAAATGTTAAATACTTTTAAATATTAAAATTAACTTTATCAAAAATTAGGAAAAAAAAATTAATCCAAAACAGTTCAAAAATGTATTATAATATTGTCAATTTTGAGTTTAATTATATTGTTCATTCTCAAAGTAGAAAAATATATTGTAATTATTTTAATTTAATAAAATATAATTTAAAATTTTAATACTAAAATTAAAAGATTAAATAATAATAAATTTAATTCTTTAAATTCAGTGGTTAGAAACTAAAATTATAGTTTCTCTGTTTTAAATAATTAAAAAAAATATTAAAAAAAATCAAAACTAGTATTATCTTAAATTTATTAAAAGTGTAATTAAATCTCTATTTTCTTAATTTTATTTGTTTCAAACTTCTCAATTCTACATTTTTGTAAGTTCTATCATTATATTATCATCATCATCTCATCCCATGTTCTACTTTATCTTTACAATAGTCAATATTCTTAACTAATTTATAGTTTTAATTATAATTTTTTAGTATATATTTCAGAAATTAATCAATTCTAATTTATTATTTGAAAAACTAATCAATTCTAATCAATAATTTAGAAAACTAATCGATTATAATTAATTATTTGAAAAAATTATCAATGTGATCGATCATTTCGAAAATATAATCGATCAGAATCAATTATCGCTCGAGCGAGACTAGACTCGCTCAAGCGAAATACAACCCGAGAGTACCAATTTTGTGCAGGGGCGTTTCGCTCGAGCGAGAAAGTTGTCGCTCAAGCGAAATACAGTTTAGATAGCGGTTACACAGAACCGCTCTTAAAAGCTCACTTAGATAGCGGTTAACCGTTGAACCGCTATTATATGGTTTCATTATGATCGGTCGAATGCAATTATGACCGATCATAACTATTTTAATCGATTAAATCTCGTTTCAATCGATTAAAACAGCTTCTACGACAAGCGTTTTAATCGATTAAAACTTATTTTTATCAGTTAAAATAACTTGAAAAGTTTTAGGAGAAAGTTTTGCAAGTATTTCAATCGATTGAATCGCGAACAATCGATTAAATCAACTTAGAAGATTTTTTGTAAAGTGTTTTAATTGATATAAACGTTGTCAGTATCAGCTTAAAACAAATCGTTAAAGAATCAAGAACGTATTAATGGATTAAAAGAAGTTTTAACAGATTAAAACTGCACTTTTAACAGATTAAAAGAATCTTTTAACAGATTAATTAAACCAAGCAGTTTTGAAAATCTTCTATAAAAACAGTTTGGCTTGAACTTTTTTAACATACATTGAATATATCATCTTTAAAAAATAAATAAATTTATATATATATATATATATATTTTTTTTTTTGCATTTTAATTTTCAAATATTAATTTTTTTATGAAATTAATTTTAATTAAAAAAATTAAAGTGATATATATATATATATATATATATATATATATATATCCAACTATTAAATTATTCAAGATATTAATATAAATTTAAAATATCAATTCAAGTAATTAAAATAATTTTAATTTTTTATAAATACATTGAAATACATTTTTATTAACATACAAGTAATATATATATATATAGAGACTAAATTAATAATTAATTTAATTATTGATTTAGTGACCGATTCTAGAATCGAATCGATGACCGATTCGTTGATCGAATCAGTGACCGAATCGATGACCGATTCGATGACCGATTCTAGTGACCGAATCGATGACCGAATTAGTGACCGATTCGGTGACTAATTTAATAATCAATTTTAATTTTTTTATTCACATGCTAAATTAAAAAATAAAATCAAATAATTATATTACTAAATTATTTAATAAGTTAGTAAACAATTTTTTTTAATATTTATAATTTTATTAAAAATGTTATCAATTATTTTAAATCATTAAGTAAATTTATATTTAAAATATTTTAAATAAAATATTTATATAAATGAAAAATAGTTATCAGTTTAAAAATTATTTTTTTAGTGATCGAAATTTTAGTCACTAAATCGATTACTAAATATAAAAAAAAATCAGTCACTAATTTCAGTCACTATTAACCATTTTTGTAGTAAATAATTACATAAATTAAATATAGATTAATTAAAAAATAAATTAAATAATAAAGTGATCTGAAATAGTAACCGATTTTTTGTGACCGAAAATTCGGTTACTATTTCTGATTACTAGACTAAAAAATAATAATTTGGTTACTCGATTCGGTCACCGATAGTAACTAAATTTTTCGGTCACCGATTTCGGTTACTATTTGACATTTTTCTAGTAGTGGGTGAACAAGTATATGAGCAAGTGAAAAATATTAATATTGTGTTTGGAAAGACCCAAAAGAAATCCATCGAGAAAAACATTTGGAAAAAACAATCTATATTCTTCAATCTTCCTTATTGGTGTAAGTTGGAAGTTAGACACTCGTATAGATGTGATGCATGTTGAAAAAATGTTTGTGATAGTATAATTGGGACATTGCTTAACATAAAAGGAAAGACAAAAGATGGAATAAAAGCAAGACAAGATTTGGCGAGACATGGGTATACGTTCGAATTACATCCACAATCAGTTGGAAAACGCACTTACTTACCTCCAGCTTGTCATACTCTATCAAAGAAAGAAAAGAGAAGCTTTTGTGAGTGTTTACGTGAGGTCAAAGTGCCACAAGGATACTCCTCAAATGTTAAGAGTCTTGTGTCTATGCAAGAGTTGAAATTAGTTGGTTTAAAGTCTCATGATTGTCATGTGTTGATGCAACAACTTTTACCAGTGGTTATTCGAAACATCTTACCAACTTCGTTAGAATTGCTATTACTCGGTTATGTTTGTTTTTCAACGCCATTTGTAAAAAGGTAATTGATCCAAAAAAGTTAGATGAATTAGAAAATGAAGCAATTGTAATAGTGTGCCGGTTAGAAATGTATTTTCCCCCTTCATTTTTTGATATCATGGTGCATTTGATAGTCCATTTGGTAAGGGAAATTCGGTTATGTGGTCCAATTTTTCTTAGATGGATGTATCCTGTTGAGAGATACATGAAGATCTTAAAAGGATATGTGAAGAATCGGTACATGCCGGAAGCTTCTATTGTGGAAAGGTACATTGCGGAAGAAGCCATTGAGTTTTGTCAAGGATACATGTCAAAATCGGAACCAATAGGTATTCCTAAGATGAGACATGATGGAAGATGTGAAGGTAAGGGTACTCGAAATTTGAAGATTAAAAATGTTAGTCGGAAAGAAGTTGATCAAGCACATTTATACATATTGAACAACACCGATGAAGTAATCCCTTACATATCACAACACATAACTGAAATAAAGGCAACACATCCACGAATGAATGAAAAATGGGTATTGAATGAACATAACAAAAGTTTCCTTTCTTGGTTTAAAAAAAGGGTATATGTTGAGATTAATGCTTCGAAACACTTTTGAGACTTGCTCGTGGGCCTAATAGTGATGTCATTACATTTGGTGGGTATGACATTAATAACTATTGTTTCTACTCAAAAATAGAAGATGATAAAGGTAGAGTACAAAATAGTGGGGTCACAATTCAAGCTGAATCTATGCATTTTTCTAGTTCTAAAGACAAAAATCCTATCACGACTTCTATGAGTTATTTTGGGGTCATACAAGAGATATGGGAAATTGATTATGTTACTTTTAGGGTGCACTGTCTTCAAGTGTAAATGGGTTGAAGGGAATACGGGTGTGCGAACAGATGACCTAGGATTTACTTTGGTTGATTTGAGTAAAGTTGGGTATAAGGATGAACCTTTTATTTTGGCATATCAAGCGAGACAAATATTTTATGTCAAGGATCCATGTAATGAGAGATGGTCAATTGTCCTAGAAGGAAGAAACATGCACGAGAATTCATGAAGATGAGTCTCTAGATATACATGAAACACCTTCATTTTCAAGTAGACCATTTGATGACATAGTTGACAATGAAGTTGATGACATACATGCAATTCGAAGTGATCATGATGAAGGGATATGGGAAAACATACCAACATAATAGGTGTTTATCTTCACATTTTCTAGTTCTTTTTATTCAAACTTATAAAGTATGTTGACTTCATATTGTTTTGTTTTTCATGATATGTCGGATTCCACACTGGTATTGGTAGTGGTAGTGGCAGTGGCGGTGAGCGGGAGCGGAAGTGGTGATAAAGGTAGATCTGTCACTCGGTTAAAGGGGTTGACGAGCAAGGAGGGTAGCTAGAGAGAAAACTCAAGTTGAAGTTGATCCACGTTCGGTAAGGCATCCGGCCCAAATGCCGCTAAGTTTAAGAGCTATTTGGGACTACTAGCTCGACACCATGTTCCGATTACTACTCCATCTTGGGATAATGTTGAGGAAACCGAGAAGAACCTCATGTGGCGGGATGTTTAGGTATTTCTATATTTGTTGAATACTTTATATATCATTATTAATTGAATTTAACATTTATTGATCATTTCACAGACAAAATTTTGATGTTCCTAACACCGAAGTGATGAGGAAGAAGATTTTATCCTCCATTGCCATTAGATGGAGGGACTTTAAGACTTTCTTGACACGGGAGTATGTATTTGGAAAGTTTCGAGATGAATCTCCCTGTCTAAAGTATCAAATTAGTGAGGAGGATTGGTTACGGTTTTGTGCCAGCTGAATGGACCCCTCTTGGCAGGATAAAAGACAAGCCGCCCAACAACGTCGGAGGTTGAATGATGCACCCCATGTATTGTCACGAGGAGGGTATGCATTATTGGAGCAACGTCTCATGAAATCCAGAGAAGAGTCAACGAGGAGTTGATTCTACCGACCTTGCATCTCCACCCCCTCGCTATCGGATGTGGAAGGCAGCCGGACAAAATCTGATGGACAAATGACTTCGAGTCCGCACGAATCATTGCTCGAGAAAATCATAAGTTATAATGTCAATTTGAATTGATTCTAATTTGAAAGTTAGTGTATGACTTAATTATTGTTAATGTGTTGTAGGATGATTTAGTTGAGCGGACTGACCAAGGATCATTTATTCCTCATGGTCGACAAGATATATTGGCGACAACCATAGGAAAACCAGATTACTCGGGACGTGTGCGTGGTGCTTGGTGGAACCTGGGGCCTTCGTGATTACTTTGGTCCAACATCAAGAAGGACCACTGTTGACTCTTGCGAGCCAGGAGGCCTTGCATAAAATGGAGATGCAGTTTGAAGAAAAGTTAAATCAAATAAGGCAGTCCTTGCAGCAAGAGTTTGATGAGAAAATTGAATCTCTCGCCCGCTCTCGGCAACGAGACTCAAGGAACACCTCAAACAATTGAACATGATCTTGTTCGAGTCGGCACTAAAGGGAGTTGTGCTTGCTACTACTGTTGATCCTTCGGGAGAATATACTCAGATCGATGCATCACACCGAGTGTGAGTTATATGTTGAAGATGACCCCCGTGTCTAGTGGGTCGTTGGTCGAGTTTTTGAGGGTGGCTTAACCATCCATGGTGTCCCTCTACGACCAGACTGGACACGAGTAGTAGTTGATGAAGTTCATGATGCTAATGCTCCGAGTGCCTTTTCCTAATGAAGAGATTCAATTAGTGGGGCAGGCAAGCGGGACATTCTTGGCTTGGCCAAGACGTTTGGTTATGCCACTATCGGCACGAGACCAAGGTAATATACATATATATATATATATATATATATATATATATACACATATTGTCTATTTACTCTTTTCTAGTATTATAATTATATAAATGTTTAATTAATTGTTATCATTTGTTTAGGAGGACTTGCGTCGTGCTAAGCATAAAAAATAACCTATTATTGATGAGGATCTGACGAGAATGTGATGATGATCCCATCTCTATGTTGTTAGCCGTATTACCACGGTTGAGGAAGAGACCGTGTCGAGATACAATGGGATGTTAGAGTGTTTGGAATTGACAATTCCAGTGTTCCATTGTACATTTCCTTGCTTGATGCTTTAGAAATTGTCTGGGGAAATTGCATGTTAAACATTTCCATCATACAATTGTGGGCAATGTAAGTCATTTTCATTTATGTTTCTAAGATTATAATAATTATATTCAACTTATAATTAATTGTTTTAGGTACCTTGACAATTTGAGTGTGGAAAAAGAAAAATCCGAAGTATACGGATTTATTGAGCCTCAATCCATCCAAAAATCTGGAAATACAAAGGTTGGAATCCAACAATATATGCAAACATGGATGAGTGACTCAAAAAGACATATATATTTGGCTCCATACATTGAAGCGTTAGTATTTTAATTTGTATTTTAATTTATATTTTTGTAACTAATTTTTATGTCATACAATGTAGGTCCCATTGGCAATTAATTGTAATCATGCCCCGGGATTACACTGTGGTGTGGTTTTGTTCATTACATCGGAAACCGAGTCAAGAAATGAAAAGCTTATTACAAGGGTAACTTTATCTTTTATTCATTAATTATGTTTTTAAATTGTGAATACATATTGAATAATATATGACTTTTTTTCACTTAGAATCGTGTTCCGGAACTAATGTTCTAAGTTGAAAACCTATAACAAAGACTTTGCAGTTCATTTATCCTAAGGTTAGAAACTTATTTATATAAGTGAATACCATAATTATTGTTTGTATTTCAATTTTGAAAATAATATTATGTTTTTTTCATCATTTCAGTGTAATAAGCAAACCGACTCGTTTGAATGTGGTTACTATGTAATGTATTGGATGAGAGCCATAGTTTGTGCGGGTTTAATTGATTCTTGGACTGGAGGTAATTACTTTTAACATTAGTTAAGTTTATTTAATTTTATTCATGTTGCATGCTTACAAGAGTCAAATTCATGTTTCGGGTATTTCAAGATCCATCTCCATTACCAGAATCCGAGATTACGTAAATTAGAGAACAATGGGCAAAATTTTTTGTTCAACAATTCTAGTACATTATTTTTTAAGTTCTTGTTCATATTATATTGTGTGTATTATGTAGTTTTAGTTTAGTTTGTATAGGTAGCTTAGTTTGTATAGGTAGCTTAGTTTGTAATAGATTTTTTAGTTTGTATGTTTGTATTATATTGTTTTATTATGTAGTTTGAATTATATAATATTATATTTTTAATTTACTAGCTAAAGAAAATTGAACCTCTGGACTATCTGGTTGTAATATTTGCGAGGTTTTAGTTGTAAAACGGAATAAATAAACCCAATTTTTAAATGCGACGTAAATTTTCTGTTTTTTTTTTTTAAATTGAAAAGGTTGTTACTTCGCTTTAGTGTAAATCTACGTCGGATCTTGATAATTGACGTAAATCTACGTCGGGCAAAAGATCCGACGTAAATTTACGTCTCCCGCTTTAACGTCGGACTTAAATACGACGTAAAAAACCCTAAATACTTGACGTAAAAGCCCCTTTTTGCACTAGTAATAGTGATAGCGAGGTTGAAATGAGTAGCAATGTCCAACCGAGTAAATCAAGACATTAGTAATCGGTCCCCAAATAATTGCAATTCCAAATTCCTTCATCACTTTCTTAATATTTTATAAATGACAAAAACGTGTCTTGTTAATGAATTATACATGCAATGGATAATTCCCCTTAAAGTTGCGAGTTGTGATGAAATTATACAAGTCAGTACACATATCACTTTACTATGCCAGTTTTATAGGATTATTAAATGTGCATATTTTGGTATTGTAGATATTATAATATTTATGAATTAATTGTCATTAATTATAATTATTATTTCTTTTAATAAATTAAGAGAGTGTAATATAGAATTAACTGTAATTAATTTTAGTCTTTACAAGTTAAAAAAAAACTATTTTCTAGAATCGTTAAGTTTTCATTTTATTTTTTTTTACTATATTTTCTCACAAAATATTTGGTTGTTGTTTTTTTCTTATTATTTTTACAATTAACAAAACATATGACAATTTTTTTATTTACTTTATACAAATTTTTCTATAAATGAAATAAGATTCTCCAAAAATTTTCTCTAAATTTTGTAAAATCCTACAAAAGATCAGTAAAAGAAAATACACAAAACATAAAATATTATATGAGTTTGTTTAATAAAAACAGTGATAGTTCTAACATATAAATTAACTATTCAATTAATAACCAAAACAAAAATTAATTTATTAAACTAGTATAGTTTTTAATAAATTAACAATTCACATAAAGGTATATTTTTAAAAAAATATATAAAAATTTATATATAAAAAAATTATTAGCTAACTAGTTTGTTGGTTAATCAACTCACTCCTTAACCAGACGAATAAAACTATAACTCATTCTAATTATTTTCACCTATTCCATTTTTACTATAGATAGGATGAATAAAAATTATATACATTTGTGCAAATTGTAATTTATAGGAATTAACTATGATTAATTTTAACTATTCTATATTCTATTTTCTTTTAATAAATTAAGAAATTTTGAAAGAAAATAATGAATTTTCATAAACCATCATGCAAGCACTACTAGTCAAATGATAGAACAACACAATTTCAAAATTGACTTATGCTAAACATAACATGAGTGACAGATCTTTTTGGGAGTTGAGGGGGTCGTGGTCCTCCAAAGTTGTGTAACTTTCATCTAATGTATGATTTTGACCTCCCTAAAACTTAATCAACATTTAATATATTTACTTGTATATTTACAATTTTATCCTCTCAGACCCTTCCTCTATTTTGTAACTCTCATATAATTTATGAGTTTATCCCCTCAAACTTAATGATCATTTAATATATTTAAGTATATATCTACAGCTTTATCATTTCATTATTTTATCTCATTTTTTCTTTTTATATTTATTTATTATTTATTAATAATATATTATTTAACCTCTGAATATGTACTCCCAATATGTAAAGATCCGTCAGTGACCCAATCACAAATCTTATTGATTTGCTAATAATTTTGTTATCAGAAGCATGAAATGAATCATAAACTTGGAACATCAATTCTATATTCTAACCAAAAAGGACTTTTCTTTGAACTTAGAAGCAATTGTTTACAATGATCTCATCCCAACCCAAGGGATGAAAATGTATATACGGGCTTTTGGGAATTAATGGTACATGGCCTCTTGGGCCATTGGGGTCACATACTGTACCAATTTCTTATGATGTTGCGTGGACCACTAAGCAGAATTTGGGCCTACAGGAAATGTCAGAAAAGTAATCCAAAGGTTCAGATCAAATGAATTCATAGACCTTAAGTTTTTAATATTTTACCTATCTTTTTTTAATAACCAACTTCACTCAAAGATTTGATCAACCTACTCTACATCTTGCTTATCTCACTCAATAAACTACTTAACTCTTTTTTATTATTTTAATTATTAAAAAAAAACTTGGTAAGAATCCAAATTCAAGATGTAAGATCTTATCCTAAACAAGTAAAATAATCCAAGTATAATATGTAAACTAAAATAACAAAGAAACAAATATTTTTTTAACTACTTATAAATAAAAAAGTTTAAAGTAAAAACTTCAATCGAAGGTACTTTATTAATTCTCCAAAAAATGAATGCATAACCCTTGTCCCAATATGGGATCAATGCATATTTAGGCTTTTGAGTTAACTCTTGGTGACTTATTAAATAAGTATAAATATATAATTTCTTTGGAAACCTCCACATTAATATATTTAATTGACACGGAGATGCAGAATATTTTATAGAGAAATGATGATCCCTTTATCTCTATTTGTGGGTTGTGTAAGTAGTCACGTGGATATCACGTGACTCTGTTATCTCTGTCGGCCCTTTATTTAATCTATCTATCATTTGTTAAATTATTTAGTTTAAAAAAAAAAAACATTTAAGTTTTGACAACTTAGAATCTTGTTTGAGGACACAAAGTAACAAACAAATCAAGAAATGAAATGTCTCTCTTTATTTTCAATTATTTGTCATATGCTTTCTGGAAGCTTTGTAGTACCTTCTTAAGGGAATACAACCACACTTATTCAATCTTTTCTTTCTTAAATTCAATTTTCCAATTTCGTGAGTTTAAAATGTATTTAGTCCATATAAAATGAAAAAATATTGATTGTATTTATTGATTTTTTTTTAATTTTGTTTAAGCTTTTCAATGTTGAAATAAATACTTTTATTTTATATCACTTTTAAACATAAAATTATTATTATTATTTGATTCTCAATATTCATTAAAAGAATAAAAGACAAATAACATTTATTTTACAATTATAAACTAACTTCGAAAGTGTTATATGCCTATATGCTACTCCATACACTAATAACACATTTGAAATAATTAATTAATCTGTTATATACAAATATAAATAATTAAGTATCAAATATATATATATATATATATATATATATATATATATATATATATATATATAACTATGGTTTAATATTTTAAGATGAAAATTAAATAAATTATTGTTGAAACTAAAATAAAACTTACTTATTTCACATTAATAAAGATGTGGAGGGAATGTGTTCGATTTGATTTTCGTTGTCATAATATCATATGTTTAAGGTTAATTATTTGAATTCTTGAAAATAAAAATAAAAATGAAAATTATTTGTATAAAATCCTTTGACCGTTAGAAATGAAATTCTATGAGTATGACTTGAATCATACTATTTTGTTTGTTGAAATAGTTATACCTAATATAATACTAGGTCACATAAATCACACTCATAATCAATAATTAATAAATTGATAATTCCAGTGTTCACGACCATTTAATTTAATAAAGTCTTCACATTATATAAATTTTATTTTATCTTTAAATCTATGTTCAAAATGAATTTTGTAGTCAAAATTTTATAATTCGATTCACAATAAGTTAATTTATTAATTTTGTTTAAATGACTGAAATAGATTGATCAAGTGTGATGACTCTATAAAATAAGTGAATTTTGATGGATTAATTTATTAAAATATATTTTATTAAAAAATTTACACTTACGTATACATAGGAGTAAGAATTTTTTTTATATTAGTTTCAATACATTTGGTTTCCCGTTAAACTGTTAACAAACTTGTATTTTGTCATGTATTTCTTTCAATTATAAATTTTAACTTGTTTTCCATTGACAAAGATTTGTACCGAAAATATTATTTGTTTTCACTATTTAAACAAATTAAAAATAATATAACAAATTTTGAATTAAAGTAAACAAATAATAATAAAAATACGAGTAAAGGTATTTTTTTTCAAAACTTTGCAAATGATTACATGTTCACAATAGCCTATCAATGTCAAGTTTGATATCCCATCAGATTTACACCAAGATTAATCAAATTAATGCTTTGTGAACAACTATTTATACTTATTCCAAGATCACAAAATATATTTTGTATTTGAGTTGGATGGTCTACTAACCAAGTTGAATTCATTTTTTTTTTATGAATTGAATTCTTAATTAAAATATTGAATTAAGATTCTTGACTAACATTGTTTTCGACAGTAGGTAGTGTCCCCCAACTATAAAGCAACTTTAAATCATTGTAAAAATAATTATGAAACATTAGTACGTATAATTTTATTGTCATTTAGGTTTAATTAAAAAATTATTCGTTAATTTAGTTAATAAAACTATATCTTGATTGTTGAGTAACAGCTAATCACACCCAATTATTTACTATTTACAAATTAACTAGTTTTAAAATCGACATATAAAAAAGGAAACTAACCCATTGAATTGGGTGTAGGGTTTAATAAATATCATTCTCGCTTGGGATAGATTAAATACTTTAAAGAAATGAGACAGCAGAATCATCTTTCTCTCTGTGTACGATATTTTAACGAAAATAAACAACAAAGTAATGACACATTAATTAAAGACCAGAAAAAAAGAACACAAAAGGAAAAAAAGAAATGAAAAATTGAAGTTCTCCAACTGTGTACTCGATATTTAAATAATGGCCATAATTAAGTGGAATAATTAAAAAATTAATTGCATTGAGCAGTGATGGACCCTTTAATTATGGGCAAAGATGCCCAAAGACATGTTAACACCATGGCTTTACTTCTCTACTCTGCCACTCATTATAATATTTGGCTTCACTTACTTTTTCCACACTCCAATGACTTGAATTGAAGATCGATCTGAGTTATGATGATAAATTAACAAAGTAATTAAAATAGAAGTTCTATCCTTTTGAATATTGTGAACCCTAATACGGATGAAGGAGTAATTATGTTATGGGCACTGCGCATTGATTACTGTGATGCAACTGCGTGAACTTTCCACTATGAGGTTGTGGCAGTAGAGTGCCGTTGTGGCACCTCTTTTGGAATAATGTTGACTTGTACAAATCATAATTAAGTACTAATATTAGATGAAATGTAATCTTTTTTTTCTGATATAAAATCGATAACTGTTGAAACAGGACCAGGAAGAAGAAATGAATAAGATATAACTGATGAAGATGAATCGTGAGTTGGAATGAAAGGGATGAAATGGCATTTGTTTTGGGTGAAGTGAAAGCCAATAAAGATTCTAGATAACTGTTACAAGTCAAACCTTTCACCAAACCTCGTCTCCAAGTTTCTTTGTCAACTCTTACGGACTCAGCGACAGAGACTCTTCATCATACTTTATTCCTAAACAATTTGCTCAGAATTGTCCTGTTTTTCTTAGTACTGTTAACTGCTTCACCAATCATTCATTTCTAGAATGCTTATTTTGACCACAATGTCCAATTAAAACCTCACAAAAAATAAGTAATACCATCACATTCCAAAATATCTAGTTTTTGTTATATCACGTCATACATTAAAAATTAATCTTTAAGACGACACAGATAGTTCTGAGAGAAGTGCATCACAATTTATTCAGTGGAGGACACTTTGGCTTAACAACTCCAGAGAGAAAGCCAACCCCCCTTATCTACATTTATGATGTATGACAAAAGACATATGAATTTGTTTGCCCCTTGTTGTTATTAATGACAAATCTCTTTCTTTCTGTCACTTTTTTTTTTTTTTTTTTTTTCTGTTAGTACTCACTCTTCTTGTTAGTACTGAATTAATTAGCAAACATGAAAAGATTACAAAGTGTACCATGACATAGCAGCTCAAGTAAATAACTTCACCTGTTTTCGTATTATTCATTTATGAATGACACTATCTAGGGTCTATGACTCTTGAATCCATCAATTTCCCATTATAATTAGATTCATACAAATTTCTCAGTATCTTTTGGTGACTATGCACATGCCACTAAATAAAACAAACTTAGATCTTTAACTAATCAAGGCTCTAGCATTCTAGCTATACTATACACATCCCACCACATAAATCAAATTGTAGATCATAGCATTAAATCCTTGAAATTGAAACATCAGAAACCATTTCATCTGTAATTGTCACCCCAAGCACCGTATTTTCACGTTCATAAACATCACTATCTCGCATTATCCACATACGTTCAATTCTGGTAATTCTCACTATTCTCAGATTTTGGTTTATTTTTCATTTTCATCAAGTTTTTGTTTTTGTTACCAGAATTTTCACGATTCGACCCCTATAAAATTTGGAAACCAAAATTGAACATGTTCGGATTCATGTCCAGCGTTAGGGTCCCCGTTGCGTTTTACCATTTTGACCAACCCTCCAAAAGTTTGTGGTACCCACGTCGAAGGTTCGGAGCCACAGAAACAAACAATTTGGTGACACTTCGGAGGTCCAAACCGGTCATTTCAACACACAACACTTTCCGGACACGTAAGGCATTTAAAGAATGAGAGAGGGTTTTTCCGTAATTTCATTGGTCCCCCATGTTTTCAGACAATGATTTCCGTTCAAGAATGGCTTGCAGAGTTGGCAATGTCCTTCTTCTCCCTTACCTCACCGATCCGTACACTTAACCTGATTTCTCACTCTTCGTCTCTTCTCTTTGGCAGTTAAGCTGCTCCAATCCACACACCCACCTAATTTCTCTCTCTAAATTCTAAAATCTCCTGTAAAATAAACAAGTACTTCTATAATAATCTCTATTGTTTTTTTGGCTACTGGTTTCTCTCTCATAAATTCGTTCATTTAATACTTCCCGTCCCACGCGCACATTCATTGGTTTCAGCTGGAGAGCTATCAGGCAGAAGGGGGTAAATAAAAGAGGAAAAAAAGGGACTTGTTTTGGGTTTTCACTGTTTCAGTGTGAGGAAGATGCCTCTGGTGAGGTTGCAGGTGAGGAATGAGTTCAGTTTGGGACAGCCTGAGTTGTACAGAGAGACCAGCAGAGAGGACCCTAAAGCTGTGTTGGATGGTGTGGCTGTGGCTGGTCTTGTTGGGATCTTGAGGCAACTTGGTGATCTTGCCGAGTATGTTTTCTTTCAATATCATCTTTGTTTTCTATATGGGTTTGTTTAAAATGGTGAATTTGCAATTTTTATGCTTATCGGAGTCGTTTGCGAAATGGAGTTGCTTAATTTCTGTAGTTCTCAGTCTTTAATGGGGTCGAGGGTTGGGGATTGCTGAGAATGTTGGTTTTAGATGTAACAGAATAAGGTTGGGTTTCGTTTATGGAGAAAGATACTTAGCCGTTGGAGTTGAGGTCGGTGTTTTCGGTATTTGGGCCAAATTTGAATTGGTAAGGAGACAATATGCTCTTTGACTTTTGTTTTCGGTTGAGCTTTGTGTAGACTCTTATAGGTTGTATTGTACAGCTCGACCTTGGTTGCTCTCTGGACAATCGCTCAAATTCATTTCGCCTTTTAGAGTTTGGTGGTTCACGAGTTGCAATGCTTTCAAGGAATGAATTTGTCTAAAAATGCTTTCTTGCTCCTACATCTGAGCAACCCCTTGATTCTTTCTTCCATTTCTTCTTGAGGTTTTCTCTTTTAACTAAACTGATACAATGTCATGCTCAAGCTAAACAGCTGTAGATATAGTCCATTATAGTAGGAACTTGAACGCCATGGTGGAAATTTTAGTTTTTTGGACCTTCATTTACTGATATATACCACCTTCCTCCCCTGTCTTACTCCTCACTTATTTTGATTCGAGTTACAATCCAAAAACCTTATGTATTGATTTAGGTTTCAATGAAATTGGACTATGGTTGATTCTAAATGGGTCAGATATTAAGTTGCCATATTTGTCTTTTAGCTTGTTGGCAAAGTTGTACCACAAAGCAATTTGATTATATTTTTATTTTCTTTAAATAGCAGAACGTATGTAGATCTTGTATGTTTTTTTTCTTTTCCAAATCTTATACTTGCTGAACCCAAATTGGAGAAGTAGCTAGTAATTATTGCCTTACTTATGATCTACGTTTGTTTGTTTCGGAAAGCATCCCTTGTGCATAATAAATCGTGAAAAGTTTTAATGTTAAAATGAGAAATGGTTTCTTGTGTTGGATTCAATTTAATCTCTCCAACTTCCACTTTGTACTTTCATCCCATTCTGCTATCCGATTGTGTCTCGTATGTGCTCCATTATCTAGGGTAAATATAATGAACCGTTACTGATAACTGTCACACTTACTCTATGCTTGTTGAAATCTTGTTCAATACTTTTGTGATCTTAATTGAAGTAGTTCTATTCCTTATTTTATTTGTATTGATGTTCATAAGTGATCAAACCCTTTTTGAAAATGTAGTTTCGCAGCAGAGGTTTTTCATGGTCTGCAGGAGCAAGTAATGACAACAGCTTCCAGGAGTCATAGATTGATGGTTCGTGTTCAAAACATTGAAGCTTCACTACCTGCCTTGGAGAAGGCTGTATTGGCACAAACAAGTCACATACATTTAGCTTACACAGCTGGTATGGATATTTTACGCAATGATCTCAACTATGTGAGGATTTACTGGAGATTATGTTTTTTTTTAATCAGAATAATTTCATCTATGAAAATTATTGCTTTAGAAAATAGATTTATTGTATTTTGCCTAACAAGGTGTACCTTCACCAAATTTATTTGAAGGAATTCTGAAAACCACAAAAAATAGTTTTTTCCCAATTTTATATAGAGCAGCCTAATGGGGTCAGGAGGCTATTTCCAAGATTTGAACCTGTGCCCTTCCAAAACATGTCTTAAAATTTGAACAAAGAATACATGTTATGTTTAACGAATGTTACAGAATGCAAGGCATGGCTGTTTTACAAGTTCTGGTATAAGCATATCTATGTCCCGAGTTAATCAAATAGAGTAGTTTTTGAGATGGTTATTCCCATGTTAAATATTTGATTATATAACAAACTTTTTAACTTGTTTCCTTGAATAGAATCTATTGATATATCAATCATCACTAAATTTTAACTGACATACTATCATTTGTATCAGTGAAGTAGTGTGAAGGGCTTTCATTTGTTTGTCTAGGATTATACTGCTCAGGCAGCTAAATCATATTGATGTTAGGTTGTTTTATATGAAGTTTCTTTCTATTTCTTTACATGGTTGATGATATCCACTTTAATTTTTTGCTCTCTCTTTTGCATTTGTCAAAAAGGGAAATTGCTCTGAGAAATTTCATTTGTCTTCGGGCATGCCATAGTTAAAATATAGATCTTTGTTGATATGCAAGCCCTTAATTTGTTGGAAAACCTCAAACTTTAAGAAAGCGAAAAATACCATGGTTGGCTTTAATATGTTCAATAAGTCTAGTTATTGTGATGAAATGTGGTCTGATGATTGTTGAATATGGTAATGATTTCTGTACATATAATGTGGATTATGCATGGCATATATCAATTTATATCTATGAATCTTATTTTAAATTATGGAATACTACATTATTGATGACCATGGTTTCAATGTTCAATGATTGTGGTAGTCCTTAATAAAAGAAGTTTCCTTTCAGGTTGTGAATGGCATCCACGCATAAAACCTGGCCAAAATCATTTCATTTACAATGACTTGCCTCACTTTATTATGGATTCATATGAAGAATGTCGTGACCCTCCACGTGTACACTTGCTTGATAAGTATGTTAAGTTTCCTTCCCTCACTGTCTTTCTGTTTGAGAATAGCAAGACTAGTTAGGTACTTCAGCTTAGAATAATTTCCAAGGTCTATATGATAAAAATTTTACAATTTTTTTTCAAATTTGGACTTCAAATCCTGGAAAGTGGTGCGTAGCAGCCAGCTGCCCTAAAGACACTTTAGCATGTTAACTACTGTTTTTAAAGTTTTTATATTATTTAATTAATGTATACTATATACCTATAAATTAAAAAAATGATAAAAATGACTCAAAATTAATCACATTCATAATTAACAATAAAACATCATAACATATGTGTCTTAACCATAGCATACAAGTAAATACTAACAACGGTCAAATAGAAATTTCCTAGATAAAAATCATCAATCAATATCTTCTAAATCCAAGTCTTCTTTTCAAAACTGAGACAGATTCGTTTGTACTTCATCATAGACTAATTTCTAAGGTCTGGATGATAACAAAAATTAGTCTTGTTCAAATTTGGACTGGTTACCTGTCCTATTTGCTGTCTCTAGCTTTGAAAGAGTTGAGTTCTGTCAACTAATCTTGCTAAAATCAAGTGTCTTGTACTGGCTAATGAAACATTCCATGTGTTAATCAGATTCGATACTGGTGGCCCAGGATCTTGTTTCAGGAGATATTCTGATCCAACCTTCTTTAAAAGAGTATCTGCTGATTCAGATGAATCTTACATTGAGAAGACCGAGAAAGCAAGGAAATCTCATAAAAGCAAGGTACTTTAATGATCCTAGCATTTTAATGACAAGATTACTTAATCCTGTTTTTTTCTGCTTATGTGCATGCATTGATTTCTTTGCAAACAATTTCTTGGTGCTTATACAAAAAATATTGGACAGAAGAAAAGGGCGCGAAGGAATGGAGAAATTTTGAGAGGTGAACAGAGGCATAGCAGTAGTGGCAGGTATTACATATTTACATCTATATATGTCTATCACATATCTAATGTTGGCATACTAGTTATTCATTCAAAATCAACACTTACATTTTGTATTGACTACCCAGAATGCAATCTGTTGTTTCTGCTGTCAATGGGCGAATTTCTTCCTCACAAACAGCCTCCACCATAGATATGAGAATGAAGTCAGATCTGGAACATTATTCAAATTCTTTTGATTCAAAATCTGGTGCTGGCTACATTGAATGTGTTTTCCATCCAAGTAATTCTATGCGATCTGATGAGCCAGATTATAAAGAGCCATCCTCTACTAGGTTGACACAGAAAACTGATACTCTGCCACCAGTATCTCCTCCAATAGATGATAGTATTTCACATGATTCATTGGAAAAGCAAGTTGCCTCTAGTTCATCTGGTGTCACTTGGGATGAAAAGGAAGAGATAGTGGAACCTACTAGTCAAGCCCATGATCGAGATGACACACCAGATAGGCTTGTGGAAAAGCATGACTCAGATATGAATGCTAATGAGGCTGTTACCATGACAAACATTGACCACAATCATATCCTACTTAATGAAGAAAGCAACCTGAAACTCGTCTCCAACAGGGTTCAAACTGATGATATTGATAGTGAACCCGATAATTACGAGGATGCTCTCAATACCATTGAATCAGAATCTGAAAATGATATTGATTATATAACCAAACGAGAGGTTCAACAATTCACTTCACATGTCACTCATGGAATTATTGAAAATGGAATTACGGAATCGCCTCCTAATTTACTGGACAGTAATTTATCCAACGTGATTTCCCAGACTGAGTATTCTGTTCGCTTAAATGAAGAGACAGCCATAAATTTAGCTGATTCACTGCAAGAAAATCATGTTCTTGATCTTGTATCAAAGCCAAATACATCTAATTTGGAATCTGTAAGTCCATCCGATGTCCTTGATAGTGAAAACTTAACCAGTGACACTGCTTCCTTAAACAAAGAAACATTCAGGGATTTGCCTAAGTCACTGCAAGATACCCTTCCTCTTACATCAGAGCCACATGCATCTAATTGTGGAGCTGTGAGTCCATCAAATGTTTCTTATAGTGAAGAAATGACTAGAGATACGGTTTGCTTCAACAAAGAAACGTTTGGGAACTTGCCTGATTCATTACAAGAAATTCTTCCTATCACATCAAAGTCAAATGCATCCAATTTGGGATCTGGGAGTCCATTAGAAATTCTTTATAGTGAAGAAATTACTAGAGATACCCTTTGCTTCAACAAAGAAACGTTTGGGAACTTACCCAACTCAATGCTAGAAATTTCTCCTCTCACATTAGAGCCACATGCATCTAATTTGGGACCTGGGAGTCCATCAGATGTTCGAGAGACGATTAGAGACACAATTTCCTTAAACAGAGAAATGTTCAGTAAGTTACCTGACTCTGTGGAAGAAGTTCCTCTTTGCACATCAGGCGAACATGCATCATATTTGTCATCTGTTAGTCCATCAGATGTTTCTGTTAGCAAAGAAATAGCCAAGACTATAGCTGATTTGCATCCTTCCAAGACACCTGCGTGTGAACAGGCTCCTCACACACTTGGAAATTCTGTTTTGGATCACTCTGTATGCACTGATACGTACATGGGTTCTTCTACTGTCAATAATACGTTGTCAGCACCAATTGAAACCACTGTAGCATTTTCTGGTTCCGAAAGCACTACTTTACCAGATGAGGAAGCAGGTAAGATCAGTACCAGTATCTGCAAATATGACGAGACACGGAAAGAGTCTTTGACTGATAACTCAGTTAGGTTTTGGACCAATGGTGGATTATTAGGACTTGAGCCATCAAAACCACCTGATTTTAACAAGTCAAATTCTTTAAGTCAAGGGCCTTCGAGCGCAAAAAGTGAAACAGATGGTGCTTCAGGTCATAGTGCAGTGCAAAAGAGCGATGATTATGAAGAGGAACAGGAATTGTCAGAAGAGATTGCAGAACAGATTCTAAAGGAACCAAGTTCTAGATTCATAAAATCAGGCCATAATGATGACCAAGCTTGTACCTCTGAAAAGACCACTTGCAAATCTCAGCAGAGTAACGGATTTGGTCAGACCGAAAGAAATAGTTTAGGGGAAATCAGAGTAATTACTCCTGGAAGAGGTCTCCCATCAGCCCCTGACACGAAGGACAGTACTGAACCTGACCAGGGAAATGGCGAAAACTCATCACGAGTGTTTGGACTTAGTCGTAGATTATTAATAAATAGCTTTCAGCGGAAAGTTTCTTTTGATGAAAAATCTGAACATTATAATTCTCTGAAATCTGTTATACTGGAGCAGAGTGGTCAAAATGACATTGTAGGACAATCATTTCCTGAGACAACCACTCTCAAAGAGAAAGTTAGTTCTGGATATCCTATAAAGTCACTTCCTCCTTCACCTCCACTTGAACACATGAAAATATCTTTCCATCCTATCATTGGTCTAGAGACCTCCAAACTAAAACTGAAATTTCCTGATGGCAGTAATCGTCATGAAAGCATAAAGGATATGTTTCCTTCTTTTCAGTTGGTCCCTGAATCTTCCATTCCTCTGGATGGTTCAGTTTCTCACTCTGATGATGATGACACTTTCTGTAGATCATCTCCATACATATCAGATGATTGTCGAAGCCCTCGCTCTGACTATAATTCTGATCAGTGGGAATCTGATGAAACTCCTGAAAGCAGTGACCATGGAGTACATGATTCTCCTCGCAGAAGGTCATCAACCGAGTTTGTGTCCAATGATGATGCCAATGTTAAAAGTGGAAATGGTACATGTACCTCAAATGGCGTGGAACATTCTTTATCGAGGCCTTTACTTGATTTTCCAAGTTATGATAATGTTAATCCTGCACTTGAGAAAGAAAGTAAAAAGCATTCCGAATGCAATAATGCTGTTATGCCACATGGTCATGCAGAGCCTACACCACCTCCACCACCACCTCCTTTTCCTCCAACACAATGGCGGGTCTCAAAACCACAGTTGGATATTACAAATGAGACACAACATTGTATATCTGACGATGCTGAACTTATCAATAATCATAGGCTTCCAGATTCCACTGTCTTCCTGCAACCTAGGTTCACCAAGGTTGAGCAAATACAAATTAGTCACGATGGTCATGAGTCTTATGACAACATTATATATAAGTTGAAGGACAAGGTATCAACATTTGGTCTTACCTTTTTCTTGAACATTTTATGTATGCAACCATGATGTACATTGGAATCTAACAATGCATTCATCTCATTCAGCGTTTCCTGCAACCAGCTCAGCAGAAGTTGCAGGGTCAGAAAGAAGCAAACCACTTGAGAATGGGAAACGAGACAGATGAAAGAGAAGATTTCCTATATCAAATCAGAACTAAGGTATGTAGTCATTTCATAATCTCAACTATTTAATGGTAAAAATAAACATTTTGGTCCTCCACAGATATAAGCGTCATCAAGTTTGTTCTTCACTGTAAATAAACCAAAATGGTCATTAAATACATCATATGCTCACATCAAAGTAGTCCTCCGAATGACAAAAATTGACACTAGAGCCTACATATCAATCCAGAATATGATCTTGTAGATTTATCTGTAAACAAAGTAATAATATTTTTACTGTATTTAACTTTTTCATTGTTGGTTTAGGCCTTCAACCTGAGACCCACAGTAACAGGAAAGTCAAATGATGCCACTGGCCCCACTGCAAACGTCAAAGTTACAGCAATTCTAGAGAAGGCAAATGCAATTCGTCAGGTATTTGTCGTCATACTCTTGTTATCTATTACTGTTTTCCCCCACTGTAATTGGTGTCTGCATTTTATATCTAATTAGTATCCATTTTCAGGTTGTTGCAAGTGATGATGGTGAAGATGATGATAACTGGAGTGATACATGACATTTTTTTTGTTTCATATACAAGAGCTGTCCTTTATGTATTTTAGTCTCTTGAAGTGAAGTTGCATGAGCCTTTGTTGTATGTACGCATGTGTGAATAAATCTTGTTTATCTGTTATTAATTTTAGTGCAGTTTCTTTTACAATCGTATGATGAACTTGTCTTCATTACTTTTTACTTTGAATCTTTGGGCTGTGAAATTACAAATCCAGGTTGGTGTTTATACAAAGATCCTGAAAAATAAATGATAATTCCGATCACTTGACTATTCTTTAAACGGAATATATGTCATGTTCTTGAACAATTTTTCTGCTAGTGCTACTAATCTTGGAAGTGTCGATGTACCTGTGCATACTAGTCCTCACATCGCGTTAGTAATTTTTTTTGTTTTTAACTAATAATAGTTAGAAACTTTTTTTTTTAAATGTAGAAATTATGGAATTGAATTTTACCATTCATTAATATTGTTTTATAGATCAAAACATGAAATGAAGGAGTTGAAGTATGATAATCTATTTAATGATTCAACGATTTATATATTTTGTGAGTTGTTGTTACCAATTAGTTGGTTTCAGAAGTTCATACTTTATTTTTAGTTTGAGAAAAATTGGAGGTGAAACTATTAAGAGAAATCAAGTTAATATTTTTTTTATAGGCATGATGATTTAACAAAGTAAGTTATCATAATTTTTGTTATTTGATGAATTGTACTGTATTGTCATTAATTAATAAAATTATTCTAAGAAAGGAACTGAGTTAGGAATAAGTAAGATATGATAAATAAATTTTTCTCCTTCCTTCTACCTTTTTTATTTTACAATTTCATTATTAAATAGTCGGTTTTTAAGAAGAAATGGCTTAATCTTGAAATGAGAGGTTTTTAATTTATGGTATAAGAGTAAAAAATATTATAGAGATATTAAAAGTTATTAGTTATGTGCTCAAAGTGTATTCGGTTGACTTAAATGAATTGAACCATTAACACTCTCTCTAAATTCCAATAACCCTAAACAAATATATATATATATATATATATATATATATATATATATATATTCATGTTATTTTTATTTTAATAAATATAGTGTAAATTTATTGATTAAAAATATTAATGATAATATACTTCTTATTCCCTCAATTTATTTTGTTGGAATATAATAATTAATGAGAAGGAGGATAATGTGATAATGTGATTTAAAAATGAATCTTTAGGTAACCTTAAGATTTCACTAAAAATAAATAAATAAACAATATAAATATTTAATAGAAAAAAACATTTTTTTATACAATAATAAAAAAATATTTAATACGGTATCAACTTAATAATATTATTGGTATGTTATTCTTTTTATGCGATAGCGATATAAATAATATTATTTCATTATTAATGTCTCTTCAAGATATCCACTCAATAAAAAATATATTTTAAAATTAAATTTGTTTTTGAATGATAAATTAGAATTATTTATTTTTCAATTTTAATAAATTAAAATATAATGTAGTTAAAGTAAATAATAAGTAAACGCAGATTGTTTTCTACTTTAACATGATATAATAACGTCTCTTAAAAAAGAGAAAATAATAATATAAAAACATGGGTTAGTTTGAGTAAAAGGATGCGACTTTCCTTCGTATGATTATTATGCAATAAAACTGTATTTTCTAAATAAGTTAAAATCATTATTGGTATGACTTTTTTAATAATGATCATTATAAAAAAATAATAAAATGTTGGTAATTGAATGGAAATATAATTTTTTTATTTTATTAATATAGATTATAGTTAATAATTCTGATTATATTTAAAAATATTAACTTTTTTTTTTTTTTTACTTAGGGATGATATTCGCTTAGATCTACTTCGAGGATGATATAAGAAATATATTATTGCTTAAATTTATGCAGATGATTATAATAAAGAAAATGATAGAAGAAAATAGGAGTAAAACATTATTTTTACTAATGCATTTAATATTATTGAAACGGAAACAGAACACACTAAACTTATATTATGATATTTAATAATTTAATTGCTTTATTTTGATTAATAATTTCTGTTATATATAATTATTTTATGTAAAAGAAAAACTAATAATATGTTATTTGATTATTATAGTATTTAATTATTTAGCATAATAACCAAAAATTTGTTGGATATTTTTGTTTGACAGTAATTTTAATCTAAAATTTTGAGATATTAAGTTATGAAATTTTTTATTTATAAGTTAATCAATTTTTTTATTTTTAATTAACGTAGACTGCAGCGTACATTTAAATTTTCAATACAATCCGGAATGAATTAAAGAAAAAAATGAAAAGGTTATATAAGAAGAAGCTAATCAAATTATCCTTCTATAAGAAGCTAAGTTGAAGGTTAAGACATAGATTTTGATGATCATGATTAATTTCTTTCAAACATTTTCACGTCCTTTCTGCTGTATAACTAATTTTTCTATGTAAAAGTCATTTAAATTGGAAACCTTTACGAGGCTCCATTGCAACGTATCTGCTGCTAACACTAATAATAATAAGCTTAATGCATGTTCTTTTCCTTAATCTCTGACGCAATGCTCAATTTTACTAACAATTTTTTTTTAACAGATTTGCATTCAACAACTTGCAATTTGACAGAGGGTATCCCAGAGGCAGAAAAAAATGAGTAATGATCATGAGACACCTTCATCTGTGCCCACAGTGAAAGGTACAGTGTATCAGTGTGTTCATTTCAATCCATCGTTATTATTAAATACATCTTTTAGTCTCATAGTCCATGTTTCATTTCACCATTTTTCAATATCGTTAATATTGAGACATCATTAAAGTTGATTAAAGTTAGTTTTAATATTATATAAAATATATATAATAGAATTTATATCTTATTTATACTATAATTACGATATATGTTTTTAACAATTTTTTATAATCTCCTTTTTTTCCTACTTTTGTACCATGTGTAAATGATGGGAATTGGTTAATTATCAGGTAACCCCACAAAAGTTAATGGTGGGAAAATGGTTGAGTGTGGTGCAGAGGAATTTGTGAAGGGTATTTATGTGAAGGTGGAAGATCCTGAACTTGCATCAAAGGTTGTTGTTTCTCTGCTTCCATCGCGTCGATTAATTATGAGTACTGCAGCAGCACCACTATGTCCAAGGGGAAGTTGGTGATTTTTTTTATTTTTTTTTATTTTTTTCTCTTTACATACAATTTAATTGCAGTATAACATAGTTAGGGGTTATTTTTTAGTAAGTCAAATTATATTCTTGGCCTTTTGTTTTATTTTTAAGTTTCATTTTTCTCTTTCTATTTTTTAAAAATATATATTCATTGGTCACAATTTGACAAATTTAAAATGATTATCCTTTGAATAATATTTTTAATTAATGCTTCTTCTTTCAGGAAGGCAATTTGCTGCTTCTTCTTTCTCGCAAGCCTCACCGCGCTCATCTTATTTATTATCGATATCATTCATCATACATAACACTGTATCTCAAATTTACAATAATTAAATATTCTCATTTATTTCATTTCATGTGGATGTTTAGTGTCAAACTTCAAAATAAGTGTTGTTTTTATTTACAATATATGTTTTATCAGTGAATCTAATATTTTCTTAATAGCTCAATTTTATTTCACTCCACTTTTTCTTGAGTAAAGGAGAAAGGAAAGTGGAAAAGAAAAAGTATCAATGAATGAGATCAATTTTTGTGACCTAATATTAGACAAACAACATTGAACTTTTCCCTTATTTTAATAAAAATCCATGACTATGATATTTTGATCCAACATAACTTTATACGTAGTGATTTGACTTTAAGAGAATGCTCAGGAAAAGGTGTATCCTTTATCGATAAAGAAAGCTGATTGATGCTTCCTAATCTTCATTATTAAACGGAGTAATGAGTTGGAAATGGAATCACTTTCCAAATTAATAATATGAAAACCCTTTTGCAAGGAAAAAACGACATATACTTATAAAATTATTTGATGGAACATAAAATTAACGTTGTATGATAATTTATGTAAATTTATTACATATACTTATACCATCTAAAAAAAATTAAAACTATTTTTTGAGATTTTTCTGTTATTAAAAAAGTATTTCAATTGGTTTTATAAACAAAGAAATATATTAAAAGTTTTTGGAAAAATCTATTGGGAGCTGAAAAGTTGGCTTTATGTGTGAAAAAAGTGCTACCAAATGCCATTAGAGGATATGACTTTAATTATAACAATGAGTATATAGAAATAGAGATAAAAAAAAATTGCACGATGTATATTAAAATGTTATTAGTGATCGACCTATGATAGTTGTGTTAGTGTCCTTTAAAAGGCACAAAAAGTGAAGTGTAGATCATCCAACTCACGTGTAGAATATATATCCAGCTACATGGAGTTTCCTCTTTATGCAACTTTTCTTTTTCATACATATAAATATAAAGTATATCATTTTTTGAACATGTACTTCAACACTTTTGAGGAATAATGTGTGTATGAATGTGTAGCTTATCTAAACAATTAGGAATGATAGTGAAGAAGAGCATAATCATTACTTAATTATCCATTAACATCAGCTAGCAGACATGCTTATTTTCCAAACTTCAATTGCAAGTTTGCGTAGATGAATGCATTTAGACATCTGAAACAAAAATTAATTAATAAACAATATTCCTGTGTTTCTCCTTGGGAATTTTTTAAAGAAACTAACGTGGAATAGACATCCTTTTTCTGCTAATATAATGTTTTTGAGCTGGCTTACATTTGAAAATGGAATATAAGTATAGAATTTAAATACAAGAAGCTACTTTCTCTCTTCCTCTCTTTCTCTCTCAACACGTATAAAGTGAGGATACGTTTATAAAAAAAATTGACGACTTTTTTTATAATTCCTTTTCCTTTCTTTACATCCACTTATCAAATAAGCTACAAGTACTTTTGTTTCTATCTTTACAAGATTTATTGTATGAAATGAGAATATTATAATGGAGTGCTTTAAGACTCTGGATTATGTGTAGATTTTAGCAGTGCATGGTCATGACGTAGACTACTGATGATGTGTACAAAAAGCTCATCCATAGCTTTTTCTAATTTCTACTCTTCCAAACCCTTTTAACTTTTTCTTCTTCTTTTTCTCCTTTGTTTAGTTTAATTTCGTAACGCACTTTATATTCCACCTACGTTTTGGCGTTTATCACATGGACTTTCTGCCAAAGACTCGTGGTTTATGATTGTACTAACTATTATGATGCACTTTTAGCTTTATTCCCCGTGCATATATAAAAACATCTCCACAAATTTTCCTCCTCAACCCCAACCTAGACCTTCTTCTTCACTAAGAATAATCTCTCTTTTTCTCTGCTCCTCCCTCTAAAATGGCCCAAGTAGAAAGTGGCCAAGGTAGTGAAGGGATCAAGCTGTTTGGAGCAACGATTAGCTTGTATGGTAGAGAAAGTAAAGAGGATAAAAAAGTGAGTGAAGATGGGACAGAAGAGAAGAGACCTGATAAGATCATAGCATGTCCAAGATGCAAGAGCATGGAAACCAAGTTTTGCTACTTCAACAACTACAACGTTAATCAGCCTAGGCACTTCTGCAAGGGCTGCCAGAGGTACTGGACGGCCGGCGGAGCCCTTCGCAACGTCCCTGTAGGGGCAGGTCGGCGAAAGGCCAAACCTTCCTGCCATGACCCGACAGGGTTTCTGGATGGTGGACTCGTCGTGTCCACTGTCCAACGACAATTTGGTTTGGAAGAGAGGTTAATCTTGGATGAATGGCATGTTGCCACCATGTCTCACGGTGATTTCCGGCAGTTTTTTCCGTCGTCTAAAAGACGGAGGATCAACTCAGGTGTTCAACGTCAACCTTGTTAAACTCTCTCTTCTTCCATTTTTCTTAGTTAAATATGCATGGAAGTCAGAAATTTGTGTTTTTCATCTTCCACATGGCCAAGTAAAGTGGGCATGACCCGATTGTTTGATTTCTTGGCATATTTGTATATATGAAATGAGCGAAAATATATATGATAGAATTGCTTGTTACTGCAGTTGAGGATGAAAGTGAAAAGGGGTTTGTGATGATCCGGGAAATGACAGAAGATGGGAGTGAGATAGAAAGGAAGGAGGCTTGAAAAGGCAGTGAGATTATGAAGATGTGGGTGCCCCAAACCAATCGTGTTCTTAGCTTCATGTTCTAGAATTCACGCAAAATCAAAATCTACATATACAATTAATTGGTTTACTTTGACGTGTGATCCGCAAAAGCTACACATTGGAAGAAATGGTCAATGAGAAGGAAAGAGAGAAGTTTATAAAAGAAAATACGATAATTTGAGACCAATTTGTACTTTAATTATTATATATTTCCTCTCTGCTTTGAAATTAAGGAATTTATCCGTCTTTTCTTCACAACTTGCCTCTAGATGCCGCCCAAAAACCTTGACTCCACGGTATCTGACATTATATCAAACTAATTTCAAGTTAAGATAAAGTAAACATTCCAATTTCTTGTTTTAGAATCAGTGTGGTCAAATTGTTATTTTATTATAATAATAATAATAATAATAATAATAATAATATTATTATTATTATTATTATTATTATTATTATTATTATATCACTAAAAAAAATAGCCTATTATTACTTACGGAATATTACCTATGGATCCGTAGGTAAATTTTACATTACCTACGGATAAAAATCAGTAGGTAATTATCCATTACCTACGGATATTATCCATAAGTAATGTAATCCGTAGATAATTCCGTAAGTAAATTATATTAAAATAAAAGAATTGTCAAAAACTGATACTCCAACAATTAAACTATTATGATATTCTAATAATAATTTACAAATAAATTATACTTATATTTATTCGTGTAAATATATAAATATATAAATATATGACATATATAACATATAAATATAAAATATATAAATATAAAATATATAAATATATAAATATATAAATACATAAATATATAAATACATAAATATATAAATACATAAATACATAAATATAAATATATAAATATAAATATAAATATATAAATACAAATATATAAATATATAAATATATAAATATATCAAAATATAAATATATTTTATATTTATATATTTACACAGATAAATATAAATATAATTTATTTGTAAGTTATTTGTAAGTTATTATCAAAATTCCAAATAGAAAAGAGATTGATTGTGATGTCATCTGATAACTAGCCAAAATTTTAATATAATAAAAATGTAATTTTAACAAATGAATTTAGCGTCAGTTGAATAAATTTAATTTGTAAAATTATTTTTTACCATATTCATGCAGTAATTACTATAAGAAAAAAAATTGTTTATATAGAGATTACTTTATGATTTTTTACAGTTTATTAAAAAGTTTATTAAAAGTAGTTAGAGACTGAATTTAAAGAATCAGTCTCTAAATTAGAGACTAAAGAATTTGTTTAAAGACTTATTATCAAATCCAAAATTCAAAAATGTAATCTTTAAATGCATCAAATAATCAATTATTCATGAATTATCATTGAAATAGAAAAAAATAAAAAACGTTTACTCGTCGACTCTGAGGTGCTTATTCTCGAACCAAGTCTAGTGTTCACAACTAAACTATAAAACAAACTTCTCGCTATTAAAAATAATACTTTGAAATGCAGAGAAAATGACAAATAAATGGCAAAGAAAATGAGAGAGAATACGTAAAAGAAACATCGAATGGATTATTGTAATTAACTTTTCCAAATTTATATACAATCTCTCTCCCACTCTTTCATGTCATCTGTTTTGGTATTTTTATTTTATTTTTCTCGACCAACTATCACTCTCTTTTCTCTTTCGTATCATATACAAAGTCCTCTTCACACTACTTTCTTTGACCTTTTGATCCAATCAAACTGTTCATAAAACACAATGATCATAGTTAACCATATTGGTAATATTGGGTGATATATATATATATATATATATATATATATATATATATATATATATATATATATATATATATATATATATATATATATATGAAACATAATTAAAATCTATTAGGGTCATTATTTATTAAGTTAAATAATAAAGTGATCTGACTAAATTAAAATGTTTGGCTAAAGACATATGTCATGAAAATAAAATTGTGTAAAGACCATAGAGTAATTTCTAATTTGATGAGGGGCCAAATTAGAAATACTAAAACTTAAGTAATTAACCTAATTTTGATTATTTAATAGGTCATGGTCCCCTTCTGGGAGCACACACAGACAGAACGTAAATGTCACTCCCGTTCCTTTTTTTCTATCCCCATCAAGAGAGAAAATTCAGAGGGAAATACAGGTGTTCTTCAGGTGGAAGATCATAAGATCAATATAGTGCTCTACAAAGACATCATCATTATGGCTAATTCAGGTATCCTTTCGTATTCAGTTTACAACATGTTTATCAGTATGAGATTACGTTTATGTTTGATCGTTAGAATCAAAATCAGGATTATAATTATTATTAGTTTTCTAACAATTGGTATCAGAGAAACCCATACTTGATTCATGTCTCTCTTTAGAAATTAAATTTAACAAAATTTAGATTATGTTTAAATTGAGAACCCTAGTGGAGAATAATCTCCAAATTTTGTAAACCCTAAAATCAAATTTGGGGGTAAAATTGCCCCGTGAGTTCAGCGTCACATTGTCGCCGGTGAGGAATCTCCGACGACACTGCAAGGTTCCAGTACACGAATAAACAGGGGTATAGGTCAGCGATTAGGATCTCGTGGATAGTGGTGGAGACGTGCAGTGGTTCGTGATGGGCGATGATGACACCGTTTTCGTGTTGGAAAACCTAATTCGCGTTCTGAGGAAATACGATCACAATAAGTGTCGGATGCAGGTGGTGGACATCGACGACAAGGAAATCAGGCCGCAGATCTGGGACTCTGCGGGTCAGGAGCGCTTTCGAGTCGTCACTTCCGTTTGGTCTAATTCATCTTCCTTAACGTCTTCCTCCCAGTGCTCTTCGGAGCAGTATAGGGTATCAGGGAGGAGATTCACGGCGTGGAGCGATGGATCGCTTTTTCCGCACATCGCTGCCACATTTCACGCAATGTCTGGAAGAGGTTCATCAACGTTGTCAGATTCACTCACATTTCTGTTTCTAAAACACCTTAATTCTAATAATTTGAATGCGCTTCGAATCACGTGCACTGGTTGGAAAATTACCAATTTTTTGTGTTTTGTCACATGAGTTGAAGTGCTATGGTTTTCATATATTGAAATTAAGGGATTAATACTTTTAATGGAAAATACTTGCAGTGGTGGTCCGTGCCATTATAATTTTTTTTTAAATAAATAATCAAATTTTAGTTTTGTTATATAATATTCAAATTTTTTGGTAGTTTAATATTTTTTGTGAGCAAATTGAGTCAAGAAGTTATCAAAGTAACCTCTCTTGAATTGGGTAGTTCGTGAAAAATATTGAATATTAGTGTTTGTGTATATTCATGCGAGTATTAGCCGGCCCAAAGGAAGATTAATATTTGACCGAATTGCATACACACTTGTAATGATAAACATGTGATAATTATAAGGATTTGCTTTGTCGATGATAGATCAACCCAAAGACTGGTTTGTTGTTGGACGTGCTTTATTGTCAATGTTTGATTATTACAACAAGATACTTCTAACAGTTAATATTAATGTCCAAAGACTTGATATTGATGGTGCATTGAGTGTCTTGAGATGAGTTAAACTATTATTTGAATATTTATAATTATTTATTATTTATAATGTGAGTATAATTAATTTATTTCTCTTGTTCTTAATTCAGCTACAATTATTTATGTATCTGCCAATTTAAATTCTGTTCTGATCCTCAAAAGTATATTTCCTACTTTGGTTTGTTCTGAAGTCAATTTAGCGTCGGTACCTTGGTGGTTAGACTCAGGTGTAACTACTAACATTAGTGTTTCTATGAAGGGTTGCCTAAGCTACCGAAAGCCAATTGATTCTGAAAGATGGCTATATGTTAGAGATGACAAATCGGTAGAGGTGGAAGCTATAGGGCATTTTAAATTGTTATTGAGTACTGATTTTTATTTGGATTAGAAAGACACTTTTGTTGTGCCGTCATTTAGACGGAATTTGGTTTCAGTTTCTTATTTGGACAAATTAGGTTATTTGTGTTCATTTGGAAACAGTAAGTTCAGTTTGTCTTTTAATTCAGATATTGTTGGAACTGGTTCACTTTTGCCTTATGATAATTTGTATTCACTTGATACTGTAACCACCTATAATGAAACCCTTAATACAGAATCACGGGGTACTAAACGTAAAATTGATGATACTCACTCAGGAGCATTATGCCACAGGCGCTTAGGTCATATCTCTAAAAATAAAGTTGAACGACTTATGTTAAATGGAATCTTAGAGTTCATTGACTTCACAAACTTTGATGTTTGTGTTGAATGCATTAAGGACAAACAGACCAGAGCGAAGAGATTAGGTGCATATAGAGCTATAGACGTCTTAGAGTTAATACATACGGACATTTGTGGGTCATTTCCTACACCTTCGTGGAATGGTCAACAATACTTTATATCATTCATAGATGATTACTCACGATATGCATACTTATTTCTTATACATGAAAAATCACAATCTCTGGACGTATTCAAAACATTTAAAGCTGAAGTTGAAAATCAACTCAACAAAAGAATTAAGTTTGTCAGGTCTGATCATGGTGGTGAGTACTATGACAGATATGACGGGTCAGGTGAACAACGTCCAGGACCTTTTGCCAGGTACCTAGAGGAGTGTGGAATTGTCCCACAATATACCATGTCGGGATTACCTAGTATGAATGGTGTAGCTGAAAGACGAAACCAGACTCTTAAAGATATGGTCAGGAGTATGATTTTTCATTCCACCTTATCGAAGTCACTCTGGAGAGAGGCACTAAAGACGAAAGCTTATATTCTAAACAGAGTACCAACTAAAGTAGCTACCAAAACACCTTATGAGCTTTGGACTAGGCGACAGCCTAGTCTGAAGCATTTCCATGTGTGAGGATGTTCAGCTGAGGCAAGGCCTTATAAGCCAAATGAAAAGAAATTTGACCCTCGAACAGTAAGTAGTTATTTTATTGGTTATGCTAAAAGATCCAGGGGATATAAATTTTATGATCACACATTAAAGACAATTTTTGAGACGGTAACTGTTACGTTTTTTGAGGATATTGAGTTTGGGGGAAGAATAAAATTAGGAACTTTGTCTTGGAGGAAGAATTGGTAAGAATTCCAGAACCGATTCAAAAACTACTTTTGATAAAGTAAGTTCAGAACCTCCACAAGGCATTGTTAATGAACCCCTTACTCAAGATGATTTGGTTGTTCATGAAGAACAAACTCAAGATCCTCAAGAACCTATGCATCATGAGCCAATAACTTTGCGGAGATCCACTAGAGAAAGAAGAAGTGCTATTTCGGATGATTACATGGTATTTCTTCAGGAACATGAGGAAAATAATGGTATGATAGAAGATGACCCAGTTAACTTCCGTCAAGCCATGCAAGGTCCTAACTCTGAAAAGTGGATTGAAGCAATGAAGGAGGAGTATAAGTCCATGCAAGACAACAAGGTTTGGGAACTTGTCCCATTACCAGAAGGTATGAAACTCATTGGTTGCAAGTGGATATTTAAGACCAAACGAGATTCTAAAGATAATGTGGAAAGGTATAAGGCTCGTCTGGTAGCTAAGGGTTATACCCAAAAGGAAGGGATTGACTTTAAAGAGACTTTTTCTCCAGTTTCATCGAAAGACTCTTTTAGGACAATTATGACTCTTGTAGCACATAATGATTTGAAGCTTCATCAAATGGATGTCAAGACGGCGTTTCTCAATGGCAACATTGATGAGACGATTTATATGGTACAACCAGAAAACTTTGTGCAAGGAGATTCAAAGAATATGGTTTACAAATTGACAAAATCCATTTATGGACTAAAACAAGCATTTCGTCAATGGTACTATAAATTTCATCAAGTAATTCTCTCATTTGGCTTCGAGATGAATATTGTTGATGATTGTGTATATCACAAGTTTAAGGGGAGTAAGTATATTTTCTTGATCTTGTATGTTGATGACATTCTACTTGCCACTAATGATATAGGCATATTGCACGAAACCAAGAAATTTTTATCAAAGAATTTCGAAATGAAAAATCTTGGTGATGCGTCTTTTGTATTAGGAATTCAGATACACCGAGATCGATGTCGGGGTATTTTAGGATTATCACAAAGGAGCTATATCGAAAAAATTCTTAAAAGGTTTGACATGCATGAATGTAAATCCGGGGATACTCCAGTTGCTAAGGGAGACAAGTTTAGTCTCAATCAGTGCCCAATGGAAATTGAGGAAATGCAAAAGATTCCCTATGCATCAGCTATAGGGAGTTTGATGTATGCCCAAGTATGTACGCGTCCAGACATAGTATACATAGTTGGGGTTCTAGGCAGATATTTAAACAATCCAGGAATGAACCATTGGAAAGCAACAAAAAGGGTCATGAGATATTTAAAGAGAACAAAAGATTACATGCTCACATACAGGAGGTCAGACCAGTTGGAGATCGCTGGGTTTTCTGACTCAGACTTTGTAGGATGTCAAGATAGTTTGAAATCTACTTCAGGTTACATTTTCATGTTAGCAGGTGGTGCGGTTTCTTGGCGCAGTGTCAAGCAAACCCTTATAGTTTCATCCACTATGGCAGCAGAATTTGTAGCATGCTATGAGGCGTCAAATCATGGAATATGGTTGAGAAATTTTGTCACAGGTCTGCAAATTGTGAAAGGCATTGAAAGACCACTTAAGTTATATTGTGACAACAAATCAACTGTATTGTATTCCAACAACAACAGAAGTTCGACTAAGTCAAAGCACATCGACATTAAGTTCCTAGTTGTTAAGGAAAGAGTACAGAGTGGACAGATTTCCATAGAACATTTAGGGACAAACTCCATGATAGCAGATCCTCTAACTAAAGAACTTCCGCCCAAGGTCTTTCATGAGCATGTTGCTCACATGGGTGTTTTATAGTTTGAGGAATTTGTGGTTTAGTGGGAGTTAGTCATTTTCATATATTTTATGTTTTATGTTTAATTTCATGTATGTATACATTAATTTTTGGACATATTTGGTTATCTATAGATATGCGGTTTTTCGTTCATTCATTACACTTTGTACATTAAGGTTATTATATCGATCTCGATAAGTTAAAGTTTGGACCAGTTGAAAATAGACGTGTACAGATCACCTTCACGTAATTTTTCATGTTACACATTTCATGATGAATCCATGTCATTTGGTTATGTCAGGATGAGTAATCATTGTTGGTTTTAGTTGCGAATATGCAATGAAAAGCTGGTTTGGTTCTATATCCTGATATGATCAATGGATGGGACTTTTGCAGTATGCTAAAGGAATATAATGGCAATTTTGAGCTCATAAAGTCTAACACATTTGTAAGATTGTAAGGACATATATATTTGTGACCAGTGGGAGATTGTTGACAAATATTGAGTCATGTATATATGTGATACATAATTTAAATGTGTTAGAGCCATTACTTATTAAGCCAAATAATAAAGTGATCTGACTAAATTAAAATGTTTGGTTAAAGGCATATGTCATGAAAATAAAATTGTGTAGAGACTATAGAGCAATTTCTAATTTGATGAGGGGTCAAATTGGAAATACTAAAATTTAAGTAATTAACCTAATTTTGGTTATTTAATGGGTCATGGTCTCCTTCTGGGAGCACACCCATTCCTTTCTTTCTATCCCCATCAAGAGAGAAAATCCAGAAGGAAATATAGATATTCTTCAGGTAGAAGACCATAAGATCAATATAGTGTTCTACAAAAATATCATCATTATAGTTAATTCAGATACGCTTTCGCATTCAGCTAAAACATGTTTATCGGAATGAAATTATATTTATGTTTGATCTTTAAAATCAAAATCAAATTATAATTATTATTAGTTTTCATCCAACCATTCCACCATTAAAAAATACATTTAACGTTAAAAATTGAAAAAGGTAGTTTCTAAATCACTGCGCGTAAATCTCCTTCACTGCTAACTTTGCCACAGGGCTCGTTTTATCATGCATTCTCAGAGTTTGAATGTTTCAGTGTGTCAACAAGTGTGATTGATTTGTTCAGATTATAGCATTGTCGGTGACTCTCACAACCTTTCTTGGCACGTGCGTATCACAAATGGCTAAAAAAGGGATTAGGGGTTATAGGGTGAAGAAGGATAGTTGGAAAAAATGGAAGTTGCAATTTTTAGATGGAAGGTCGGTGGAGAAAGGTAGCTACAAAATGTAGGATGGGAGTGCCACAAAACAACAATTGGAATTATGAGATTCTGTGACAGTAGAATTGTAAGAAAAAAAAAACGAAGACAATTGTTTATATTAATAAAATAATAATATTTACTATTTTATTAATATTTTCAGTTATTTGACCTAAAATCGATAAAATTGGTTAATTTTTTTTTAATGTTTTTTATTTTAAAATATAACGGCTAATGTTCAAATTACCTTGACTAAATGAAAAAGTTTCATTTTTAGTTCTTTAATTTATTTATTTTTTTCTTAAAAAATTATGCAGAAATTAGTTTTTTATAATATAATTTTTTTAATTATTTTTTTTAGAAATTAGTTATAAAAAATGAGTACAGTGAGTATTGCTGCTTATATGAGAAATGGATAAACTATCACTTATGATTAATAAATGAACTATGTAATAATTTTTATTTTTAAAATTTTTAATTAAATTTTTAATATTGACGGAAAAATGGACGAAAAATTTATTTACTTGAATAACAAAAATGATTGGCTAAAAAAGGAGGTGCAAAAAATTGTATTCTTTATATATTCACACAAGGGATCATAAATTTTATTTTCTATGAGGAATTAAATTAATTTAGTAAGAAAATTTGCAATTTCGATGAAAACCCGTATTTTTCTAAAGACTGATTTCGAGATTTTTTTGTTTTGAAAAAAAAAAAAACTAATTGTGTGAAATGAAATGGAGGATTGAAAACACATTTAAACCAAATTTATTTATTGTTTGCATAAAAAAGTTTTACACCAAAAGTTTTTACAAAATGACTGCTTGTTCTTGTTTTCTTCTTTCGGTTATACCCACTATATGCCTTCAGCATGATATTAAACACCCTTCAAAAGAATAAAAATTACAAGTCAGTAGAAGTAGTTGTTGAGATGGCCTATTCAATCACAATCGTACTGCAATAGTAATGGTTAATGGTGAAACTCCGGTCAAACACCAAGAAAAATAGGTTAGAAAATTCCAGCTATAGCAGTTTCCAAATCTAACGGCAATCACAGTCCATAATTCAATTTTCTTTTGGAACAATGATGCGCTTAATTTTAAATCAATATTTGTAAACAGATAAAAGAATGCAAGGTAGCATCCTCCTAGAAAGATGAAATCAACAAAATGAGGCAATTCACTAAATTACAGGCAAACACCATGCAAATCTCAAATCGTCTCCGGTAACAGAAAGCACACGCATAGAATAAAAGGATCACAAAGCCCTACGATGATTTTCTAGAAACCAACTCCATGTTCTATTACAATATCCTAATGGTAAACTATCAAGAGAGAGACTAGCATTCTCTTATGCACACCACCAATTCCCAGCCAATACCTGTTTCACTTCATTGCAAAATGTAACTTTGTTAAGGTGAAAGGTAAAACCCCATACAATCTGCTAAGTGGTTAGATAACCTACCTATGCATCTTCACCTCCAGCAGCTCGGGCAGAATCCACCTTTTGTTCTTCTGTTAAAAAGGACATATTTAATTAACAACGGAATCATAGATACTGGAGTTGGGTTGGCAAGATCAGAGAATAAAGAAAAATAGCTAGAAAATAAAATGAGAAGGAATAATCATGTTTGAAACAACAGCAAAATTAATATAGTAGACAGTAAGTCAAAATCAAAATATGATGACTAATAGAAGAAATAAATTAGTGCAAATGAAGAATTGAAAAACAAATCTAAAGACTAGGGAAAACATAAAGTTTTAAGTTGTCTAAAGCAAGAATTTGGTAGATTGTGATCACACGAAAGATGACGAAATTATATTTGGAAGAGCTTTCTAAGGGATAACTTTTTTAACATTAGTTGGTTCCCTAAAGCATATCCACAGTAATATCTTGATCAGATTTCCCAAATCTTCCCCAGTTTATTTTCAACTTAACGTGTTACACTGTGAGGTACAGGCTTTTCTTCTATACTTTGGCATTTTAATAAACACAGGATTTGTCAATTATTTGCAATGGGGGAAAGATGACTTTTCATGGAACAAATCAAGATTCAATCCTGTACACGTTATTACCATCTCATGCTTTCAACTCGTTTTGAGACACACAACTAAGTAAGATTCAATATCTACTCAGCCGAACAATGTAGTGCATCAATAATAACAGCTATAGAGGACCACTAGAAACTTGAGTGGCATAAATTTCACTACAAATAAGCATAACATCAAATAAAACAAAGTCACAGTGGCCACAAACAAATGACCATATCAACATAAATCATGACAGTGTCTACTATACCTGAAATGGACTTTTTATCAAACTAAAAATAAAATAATTGGACAAGTCACACGGACACTCCTGAGGTTTCAAGAGATTATTAAACCCAATACCCCTTCCTCCCTCTTTAGAGATTACTATGTCCTCCCTCAATCTATATAACTACATAAAAGAATACGAGATGTGTTAATGGGAAGGGTATGTGGTGTTAGATTGTGATATGAGGGGTATCAATTGAACTTTTGTTAAACCTAATTTACCCTGAAAATTTTTATGTATTTAATTCACATAGCAGACAAAGTCCAGCTAACTAAATGACAGAGAAAATTGATTTCCATTAATGAGTACCTCCATCATCAGGGATGTCAGAAGTCCACAAGGTGAGGTTGTCCCTCAAAAGCTGCATAATTAGGGTGCTGTCTTTGTATGACTCCTCACTCAGAGTATCCAACTCAGAGATTGCTTCATCAAATGCCTGCTTAGCAAGGTGACAAGCCCTGAGATATAAAGAGTACAGTGTCAAATTTGTTAAACAGGCCAACTTAGGCACATTGTACACGAATAAAAAGGTAAGCCATTAAACAATAATACTTTCAGGAAAATAAATAAAAGTAATACCTTTCAGGAGAGTTCAAAATTTCATAATAAAAGACAGAGAAGTTCAAAGCCAGACCCAATCGGATAGGATGTGTGGGTGGTAACTCAGCCTCTGCAGTAGTGGAAGCCGTCTGAAATAATTATGAATTGTTCAGATCGACATGAAAAGGTGGAAAAATACTTTGGTAACTTAACAGCCAAATCTGTATCAATGATGCCTGCATCTAAATAAATGTCCTGCTAAAACTGATAATAGATCATGAGACAAATACATGGTACAATGATGTTATGTCTGAATATAAGCACTACCGTAGTGTATCCCCAATCCCTCATTAACAAGTATACAACCTTGATGATAAATAACCATTAGAATCACTTATTTAATATTCATATGGCCCATGATTATGGCTAACATATCATCTACAGGTTTAAGATAACATCAACATAACAAACATATTAACATTAGTGTTCAAAGAATTACGATCATATGATTTATATTACAAGAATAGATGGTTGACTTGACAATTAGCTTCCGGAATTTTTCTAAAAAGGACGATAATAGTTTTGCATTTTTTTCAGTGACCCTTTCCATCAGATTAGCACAAACAAATACCAATAAGTAAAGACTTGCAAGTTAAAAATGAAGGAATGCAAAAACAGAAAAGTCTGTCCTATCAGGCCTTGGTTAATGGAGACATGCTAAGAAGCAACCAACACATACATCATGAATAACCAGGCATCAAACATCAGGAACTGTTAAAATTTAAACCACAACAGATGCGAGAGGTCCAAATACAAGCATACCTGATAGGCTTTCATGGAATGATCAGCAGCCTCTTTTCTCTCATCACTGGACTTGAACTCTGCAAGATACCGGTAATAATCCCCCTTCCTGAAACCAACATCAGAGAAATCAACACACATGAAACTCTAAATAATCAGTGAGATAAAAATAACTACTCAGAACTCACATTTTGTAGAAAAAAACACTAGGTTCACCAGTAGTGCTAGAGGGGATAAGGTGTTCATCAATAACAGTCATGATATCACTGCAGATATTGGACAACTCAGACTCCACCTTCTGCCTATACTTCTTTATCCGCTTCACATTCACATCGTTCCCCTTCGCCTCTTCCTTCTGCTCGATCGATGAAAGAATCCTCCACGAAGCCCTACGAGCACCCACCACATTCTTGTACCCAACAGACAGAAGGTTCCTCTCCTCAACAGTCAGTTCCACGTTTAGCTTCGCCACATTCTTCATTGCATCCACCATTTCTACCAAACCAAACACTCTAAAACTCAAAATTCGTCTCCAAGATATTCAAATTAAAATCCACAACCAATTTAAACCAGAAAAATTGATTTTGAAATTAAACATCCAGGCCAAAACAATGGTGACTCTCAAATCTCAACACAGACAAATTGGAAGAAAAAAAAAATAAAAGAGACAGTGAAAGAAACTAGGAGAATGAATTATCACAGAGTACCTTCATAGCGTTCCGCCTGTTCGGCAAGCTTGGCAACATAGACGAAGTTTTCACGTTCCTTGGTGGAGGCCATGGAGGATCTGCAATCTGCAACTTTCTCTCTCCTCTCACTTTCTCGCTCTAGAAATTTGTGTGTCGGGAGTATTCGCAAGTTGATGAGAGAAGAAGGGTTTGTTGTGGAGAGACATGGCACGACGGCACGAGTTGGTCGTGGGCGAGGGGGCATCTCCACGCGCACGAGGAGAGTGCTGGTCACACATTCTGTTTTCGCTATGAGTCAAGGAGACAGTGATGACTACGGGAGAGAGTGGCGCGTGGGATTGGAGGGGAGGCAAATTGATTGGCGTTTGGTGGGCATTGAAATTTCAAATCCACCTTTTTTTTTTTTTTGTCTTTTGAAAATGAGGTGTTGTTTGTTCACACAGAAACATTACAAATTATATTATATTACTGTTTCATTCTTCACCCTTGGATATGACAAAATAATCTAACGGTCAAGATGGATGAATTTATTTCAACTTTCTACCTCGGTTACAATCACATATGTGAAAATTGCAAAATGGTACCTCTATCATCATAAATTAGGGTGTAGAGTTTGAAATGTAGATTGATTAAATACTTAAATACTTTATAGTTGAATTAGATTTGTGTATTTCTTTTTACTATATTCAAATTATATGGAGTCTATTAATGACAGTGAAATTTATTTAGTGTTATCAACTCCAAATACATAAATGTCATTTTAAATTTTTAAAAATTATAAATAATTATGAAATATATAAAAAAATTAATAATTAAAAAAACAAACTTTACATATTTATTGGATTATTAGTTTTAAAAAATTAAATTAAAAACAAAATTTCTAGACTGTTTCAATTTATAAATGTGAACAAATACATGTGATTATGTTATCTTTCATATACTACTCATATTTATTCTAGTACAGAGATATTTATAATGAAAAGTGTTTGCTCAATTGATGAAATTCTTAATATTGTTATAAAAGTTGAAGTTAACATGTATATAAATAAATTTTATTTTTCATACATGTATAATCATTGCTCTTAAGAATTTATTCATGGTGAAGTATATTGCGCAAGCACAAGTCCCATTACATAAAAAAATTTCTCAAAAAGTTATGAGATTTCAAAAACTAACCATCTCAAAAACTAATCATCTCAAAAAAAGTAAATAAACTTAAGATAAAAAAACTCTTAAAAAAAGTAAACAAAAAACTCTTAAAAAAATAAATAAATTTATGAAAAAAAACTCTTAAAAAAATAAATAAACTTAACATAAAAAAAACTCTTAAAAAAATAAACAAACTTAAGATAAATAAACTTTTAAAGAAGTAAATAAATCCAAAATAAATAAACTTAAAAATAAGTAAATAAATATAGAATAAATAAACTCTTAAAAAAAAGTAAATAAATATATAATAATAATAATAATAGAATAAGAAGAAAAATAAAAAAAATAATAATAGAATAAAAAAATAAACAAAAAATAAAAAATAAAAAAAGATGTATTTTTAAAAAAATATGAAATAATATTTATTTATAAATATAGATTAAACCAAAAATCCTAACTAATCAACAGTCAAGAAATCCACCAATAACTAGCTGACATCGATACTAACAACTAAGTCACATCGATACTTAAAAAAACAAGCAGAAAAAACTGCAGCGTTAGTAAAAGATTTGATAATAAATATGCAACTTTCTATAACGTTCTCTCTGCGACGTGTACTGTTTATAATGAACTCACTAGTATTTTTTTACATATAAAAACACATGTATAATAAAATAATTATAATGAATATTTTACACGAGATAGTATAAAATATTTTAATTTGTTTAACTTAAACCAACTTAAATATCTTAGTTTAAATTTTGTTCATGGATAATTATATATAATTTTAAAATATTTAATTATGACATAACTTAGATACTTGACTAATTAACATAACATAATAATAATATTATTATTACTTATATATTTTATTTATTTATTTATAATTTTTAATAGTTTAGAAAATTTGAAAACAACCTCTAATCTTGTGTGGGTTGTCAATCTGATCCAAATAAATTTATAATTGAACATATTAATTCAGTTTAGATTTGATAGAAAACAAAATTGCACAAATTCAAACACCTGGAGTATTTTGATTTATTTTGATATAATAAATAATATAGTAAAGTTTAACTCAGATTCATAGGATGACTTTTAGGTGGTTTGGCTTTGGTAGGCGCAATATTATTTTAAGGTGGGATAATATTTTAAGGAAGGATATTATGTTGGATTTTCCTTTTAGGTTTTCACTTTTGTTGAGTCACATAGTTTTAAAATTAATTATTCGCGTAATATTTAATGGAGATGATTATGTAATTCTACAATGTTGATATTAAAGATGCTAACATGGAACTAAAATATTGACACGAGGTTAGTACTACTTTTTTATAGTTCATTTTTCGGTTTTTATATTTTTATTGTTAATGTGTAAACTTGACTTTGAATCGATACCCCTAATAAAACTACTATATAACACAGTACATTTAGAATAAACATAACGAATTATTAAAATAAAATAAAGTTATGAAACAAGCTTAATAAAGCAAACAAACTAGTCTTATATTTTTTTTATAAGAGACAAATTAAAAATATTTTTAATATTAACTTATAATATTTCTATACCTAATATTATTTGCAAAAATTTCAAGTATTGTTTCAAAATTAAAAAAAAACATTTCAGTTGAATAATTAATTAGTGTATCAAATTTAAATATTTAATACAATAATTAACATATCAATTTAATATACTAATCAGTATATACTAATTAAATTTGAAGTAGTTTAACATACATTTAAAATAATTTGTGTGCAATACTAACATACCTGAGTAATATGATAAACTATTTAATAATTTTGTACAAAAAAAAAATGAAAACTTAATGACCAAATTATAAAGATTATTTTTGTGTTTGATAAAATGACAATATCAGTTTTATAATAATTTAAATTAACATTTTTTCCTTAATTATATATTTAAGAACTCTGCCTATAGTAACTAAAAAACTACAATGATCATATTTAATACCACGGACCTGTGTATATTATCGATAAAAGTATATATGTTACAAATTGAGTGAGTGAATTCCCATGCACAAAGGTTGTTTTGAATGAATGTTATGTAACACAAATATATTTGATAAAGTTTTCCACTTAACAAAGGCACAACCTTTTTTTAATCATCCAATTACAATTGTAGGGATTTTGGAGAATTTGTAAGAAACTTTGTCATGCTGCTACCGAGATAAGTCCGAATTAGCAGCATCAACAGGCCAAACAACATGAACATGGAACATCTGCCAATAACAAAATGAAAAAAAAAATGTTAGATACTATCCAAATTTGAAAAACAGTTTCAAGAATGGAACGGACAATTTTATTATTAATTTATTATCATTTGTCACATACAAACATTACCAAGCACGCAGCAGACTAGAGAGACCACAGATTGCTATTACTTCCCCAAAGCCATTTGATCAAACAAAATAGCCTTCATTTTTCCTTTGCCTTGAACAATGTATTAGAAAGTTGAGACTGTAACACAAAAGTGGGTGTCAGTTTCTGGCAAGTACACTATTATTGTTTTAAACAAGATACCAGATAATCATGATGCTCGTTTAGGTCAGTTTAAGTTACAAACCTCACATCCAACGTGTGGTTGAAACCCTCATATCCTCTTCATATTTTTGAACCAAAAAGGTTATTTCTATAAAAAATCTCTTCCCCCTCATCCATTCCCTTCCAACCAAAAACTGTTCTAATAAAAAGCGGATATTTAAGTTAAAGTTGAAATCAGAGACAATTAAAACACCCCAAGTGCAAGACATACAGCTTAAGAGGCACCAGCCTAACTTAATCATGTCAATGACAAGTTTAAGTTGTACCACATAATAAGAACAAAATAATTCATGTAAATAACTCCCCAATATGAAGAAGCTCAAATGGTCAAATGTGTACTCATCTTACAAATGCCAATAATAATCCATGATGCCAGTCATGTTACAACAAACCATATTGTTTTCATTGGTATGATATTGTATCTTTCTATTAAGTTGCATGATAATCGCTGTTGAGTAAGTAGCAACTGTATGCATATGATCATATGCTAGTGATAAAATATTGTAATTATATTAATGACCAACTACTATAATAAAAGAATTTTTTTCAGTTGGCATTGTGCAGAGTTAGACATGTCCGAGGTGAAGTGAAATCACATACACTAGTTACAAGCTAGCGGACAAAATTGATGATGCTTCTTGCTGTTTTAAGCTGTCAGCCACATGAGCAATTACTCCTACACCAGCATTGTGAAGCCATTCATTTTTCACCTGAAATCAGACAAGCGCACTCATGTTACAAACTCTATCAATGATATACCATCATCGTCCGACAGATTAAATTGATGCAGTACATGAATGTTGTTATGAGCAAAGAAAGGCCAGAATGCTGAGTGAAAGCTGACATCAACTTTTTTCCATCCCAACAGCTGTAATCCCCGAATCATCTCATCTGTTAAAAAGATTAGTGGCTTTAGAAGAAACATCAATAACTGAAGACAATTGATACATCTTCAGTTATCCTGGGAAATAATGAACACCTTCAACAATTTCATGATATTCCACAGTATTCTGTGTATTGGGAACATTTTGTGCGGCCTCCTTTGCTTTCACTGCTTTAGGAGGAAATTTAGGGCCATCAGAAGGAACTGGGGGACAATATTCCACATCAACCACGTGCTTGTACCCATCTAAAGATTGTCGAGGAGGCTGCCAATACAATAGAAAATGTTAATACCATAGAAACAGAATCAAATTCTTTCACAATTCAAGCGTTTCCCTTTTCTTATATTCAACAATTACAACTCCAAGTTTTCAAAATAGAACCTGCACAATAAAAAAAAGGATTGCAGCATTTTCCCCTATACCCAACATCTATCTATAGTTTCTTTTCCATGTTTGCAACACTAAAGCTAACACTAACTAACTAGGATGCCAGAATTAACACCACTTGCAACATGTTAGCTGCAGTATATTGATCTATTTGATCCATTAATTTTATTCTTTTCAAAGCGATTTAAATATAGACATTCAAGAATACCAGTGTTTCATCAATTAACTAATACAGATACAACTAAGAACCTCTGCTACATCCCCATTTATGGATACATGCTTTCATTTTTTGCTGACACGCTGTGACTCTGCCGTGATAGGGAATTCCAACTGGAATTCCTAATTAAGAAATTATGAAGTGAACTTAGTTAACACAGTGCAAAGTATAAAACCACCCTGATAATTGAAAATATGAAGAACTGAAGATCTCAATCAACAGTCAAACTAGTCAAGTTCTTCAAGTGAATTATTACACAAGTATTTTTCAAAGAATTGTAAAATGAAAAAGGTAAATTTTGATCGGACACTTAATTCGGTTCAGTCAAATTTTACATATTTATTTATTTTTCCACAATGGGCCACTTAAACTTTGCCGTGGTAGTTTAAAGTTCACTTTTAAGCCATTTTTCTGTTGTTGAAATCTAATACATTGATGATGAAATCTAATAAATTATCATTATTAAGTGTTGTTAATATTATTATTATTGGCAGGAGAGGGGAAAAGAAATTGGATGCTCCAACAGTTCTAGCACACAAAGTAGTCAAATAATAATCTCCTTAATACTTCTATAGTTGTATTATTTTCATTACTTGATATTATTTATAGTGACAAACAAAATTTTATCGTATTCACATTGGCTATTGTAGAATTTAGATTACAACTTACCATTTAAGTGATAAATCTAAGAGTTAAGAAAACTAAACAGATTACAAATGCCAGACATACACACAGTTAGGATGTTATGTATAATTCTAAGCATCCAACCAGATTCTAATTTAGTTGAAATCTAAGAATTAATTATTAATATTTAAACTTATGAATGTTAACATTGGAGATCAGTAACCAACAAAATAAGACAATTGAAAAGGAGATATCATCAATATTAACCTTACTGAGCTCAGTTTCCCTCCTTATAGAGGAAGTGCGCCACCCAACCATATCTAAATAAAGATGAAGAAATTACCAAATTTAAGGAGAAAAGAACCATAAGTTATTGACATGCCTAGAAGTTTGTAAAACAGAAAAAAAAAATACTAAGAGGATACGATCATATGAAACATTAGCATAAATGATGCGACATCTAAATGCTCCAAGTGCAGATCTACATAAATACAAAATTTAGTATTAGATTACTTGATTGAAAAACAGGAATATAAACTAGTACAAATAGATTCCTTTACTTACAGAAACTTTCCATCATCACAATCAGAAGCCATTCTCAATAGAAGAGGCGGTTTATCAGGTTTACCATCAGTAAGGAACAACTGACTACCTGTCTGACCAACAAAAAAGGGAGCTATAGGAGCAGCAAGTTTCTCTAGAATTGGTACACCCAACAGAAATGGTAGCTGGAAAATATGCACAGTAAACAGTTAAAACTCCTATGATGAAAATTTCCAGTACAAATTGAGAAACACGGCAAGCATCGACAAGACAAATAAACACATGGTTGGAAGAAGGATGGTTTGGATATTAAATTCATTAACACTTTCGTTCATTTGACTTAAAAGTCCTGTTTATTAGCATTATTTTCTAATAATCTTTTCCATGATTGTAATATAAAAGTTTCTCCAGTAAAATTGAAATTTTATTAGGGCCTGTTCATGGATAATGCAAATCCTATTCTAGTATTCAGTCCATCAGAACTTCTATTGAGAAAAAAAGAAGCTATTAAAATCTCTCCTCTTTCAATTTTTTTCTATTTAAAACATTTCTTCAAAAAATGCATGTCTATATAAAAATAAAATCTCAAAATATAAATACAAGCATGCATAATATTATGTAAGAACTATGTACCAGAAGCTATTTCATTAAAGAGAATAGTTAAGTCAAATCTCAGCTAAGATACAATAGAATGGACAACAAAGAAAGTTATTTGATGGCTAAAAACGTGAGTCAAATCATTTAGAAAACAATGTAGTTGTGGTGTCTTGAATATCAATGCTTGATGATCAAAACTATTCACTAGATAAAATAATGAAAATAAACATAATGAAAAGAGATGCATAGAATGAAAACAGAAACACTTACAAGAGTAATTTTTTTAATGTACTTGTTAACAAGAAAATTATATCAATAATTAAAATCCCTCCAAATAAATTAGTTTCGTTCACTTATGTTTCAATAAATTTTTTACAATACTTAGATGAATAGAAAATGGTACTGCAGCAAAAGGGTGGCTTAATTAAATTCCACCTTCAAAATACAAAAGCCGATACGGAATATTCAATGGTACAAATTAAAATATTCTTGAGTATTTTGGTGAGAATAGGCCCGTCCCAACTTAACTTTTAGGGATGAGTCAGACTTAAATTCAAATTCGAAGACAGAATAAAAAAACCCATCTTAACTATTGTTGTGGGCCTTTTAACCAACCACATATGTTTCTAATCTTGCAACTTTCACATTCGGAATGCTCACTCTTTGGCATTAAAAGTGGAAGTCTCACGTTAACTAGTGATATAGCATAAATAGTGTATATGTGGAAGGAAACTCAAACCTCATGAGTTAACTTTTGGGATTGAATTAGGTTCAACCGAAATTGGAAAATTCTAAGAATGAGAAAGCCACTCATGTTGTCCACTCACCTTGTTCTGTCACCATTGCTTCTTGCTACGTGTTTGGCATCCAAAGAGACTAGATTTTCTTCTCTACAAGCAATAGAAGCAAAAGCTTGGGCTTTTTCTTACAAGGGTATTATTAAATTTTGCATCTTAGTGAAATTCATTTTGCTTTAGTGACTAAAGTTACAACTAATGCATCAAGCTCAGATGCAAAGAAGGGATTCTAATAAATCTTCCCATCAGTTGACTCTCTTCTTTTCGCTTATTTATGTGTACCATACCATGGCTGTTCAATTGGTTGCATTGCATTCAACAACATGGGATGATAGCTTTGAGGGGCAGAAAGGTGAAAGGTGTCTGACCTTGTGTTTTGCAATACATAGTTTAACCTAGTTTCTCCCAAATGTGCTTTGGCCTAATGGGAATCTCAGTGAATCATTCTTCACCCCACAATAGTTCTACAGGTTCAGCTTGATAGTCCTAGATACTTTCCTGGCCCTATTGGTTAGGCCCTAGCTTTGGTCTCAATTGCAATCTGACCTGAATCTCTCTTTATGAGTTTCCTCAGTAGTCTTTTTTGGCAGAGCCCATAACATTGGAATATAAAAAAGGAACTTATTTCAATCTAGTCTAAACCTTAATAAGCTTTATCTTTAGGAAGAGCATTAGTTAACAACATTCTTCCTTATATCATCATGATTTGTTCACCTAATAAGCTATGATTAATGTACCATAAACAAGAGTTAGTGCTTTAAGTTTTATGAAAACAAATCAAAACATTGTAATATGAATATCTTAATACTTAAAAGCGATTCAGTGTTTCATTTTCTTTTATCTCTCTTCCTCCCTCTATCACTAAACTCATAACTTCAACATAGGGAGTACCAAGAGAATTTCAAGTTTTCAAAAAGTAAAACAACACAAATCCTTTTTATAGATGTTTCAAATAGAAGTCAATATATAGCAAAAAGAAAACACATCACATAAATTTGTATTGTCCTCAGCAAACCTGCTTCTTTCCTCTTACACCAAGATGTGGAGTTGCTAAAGTTATAAAATTGATTGGCTCCAACCCAGCAATTAACCCTCCTCTGGAAAAACTTGTTCCCGGGGAATATTCTGTCATGCTGTTTACTAGATCACTTATTTGGTCTCTGCTATCAGTATCAGGTGAATACAGAACAGCAATTGCATATCTAGCAAACAAGCCTCCCAAAGAATGGGATAGAAAGGAGATTCTTTTCAGACTCTTTGTCTTTTTAACAACTTGCAAGACCTGTTTTCGTCAAAAAGGCAATAATCATTCAGCATGAAACAATTCAGGAGAAAATAAAAGCTATCAGAACTTAAATTGTATAAATTTGCATATCCAAAGACTCACTTCTTCAGCTAATCGCTTTCCAGCTCCATCAATCCCAGTGAATGTCTTAGTGTAAGTATTTGATGAACTAACTGCAACAAAAATAATTGTTAAGAACTTCTGCTAAACAAATACATGTTTGTGTGAGTGAGAATTATTATAATCAGAGAAACAATTTTACATTCATGGATGAGGCAATCATCCAATACCCAAGAAAATCTTCACAACATTATAAAACAAAAGCTTACTTATTTGCAAATTATACAAATAGATTTTTCCCAGCATTAGTTAGAAAGAATGTGAATATAACAGTTCAGGCTGTTCAGCACAAGTGTGAGAGATTATTTTTTGCAAATCTACTCAAATTGTACAGTTTATCATGCTCAAGTTGGCTAAGAAATCTAAGTGAGTTGCCTCCAATGAAGATCATTAATTCAAAATTGTTCTCATGCTTTGACCAATTTCATTTTTGTGCATATACACACAAACTGTCCATCATATAATCATATTCAAATAAAAATATGAGATATTTGAGTAATTTCTTAACAAAACATCCCAAAAGTAATATTGAATTTAAAGAAACTAAGAACACTCTGTTCAATGATCAAGCCTAACATAATGGGAAAAAAAGCTCTTCTAGCTTGTATATAAAATACACAAATAAGGGTGTGTCCACCATTAATTTAATTTCAACTGCATCACAATCTTCACACAAAACTAATTTGAACTACTTTAACCCACTAAAATTTAAAAGGATACACCCTTGTAAACTTGACAAATAAGCTCAATTTACAGAACTAAAGGAGCACCATGAAATATATCACTGAGAACCACAAGTTAAAAAAGGTGCACAAACCATAAATTAAATAGTTTTTTCCAAGGCGCCTTTTCAACTCTGCTTCTGCATAAGTCCAGTCCCCTGTGCTGTATTAATAAAAACATGAGTACAACTTTGTATAAGATCAAACAAAAGAGCAACATCCAAATGACCAGCATACAGAAGTGTCCATCGACCCAAATTCTGTAGTGAAAACTGTCAACGGAATTAGTTAAATCCCTGATTTATTTCTTCCTTATTGATTCCCTATAATTTCTTAGAACCTTGTCTTTGGCTTGTAGTACTTCACAGTGAGGTGTGGCAAAAGAGATTGATTGTCTATTAATTGTGTTTCATGCAAACTTGGGAAAAGTAATATTTTACCTTCCCCTTTAGTCATGCTACCAAATGTTTTGATATAGGTCTTACTGATATATGGGGTATTTCATTAGTTGATTCTCATGGTAACTAAAAGTATTTTGTGACATTTATTCATTCTATAGTTTACATACATATGGGTTATTTGTTGAACATACAAGGACATGATGGTGAACTTACATGGACATGAAGCTTGTTGATTTTGATGATGATTCAAGAACAAAGAACTTAGAGTGTTGAAGACTTGTATTGTTGTGTAATAACTCTGTTTTGATGAGTTTAAGTCTGTAATATTAGAGTCTAAGATAACCGGTACATAGTCTACTCTTTAGAAGCTTCAAAAACTCATATTTATCAAAAAGCCTCGGGTTTAATCGATTAAATGATCAGACAATCGATTATTACAGTGAGAAAAACAATTTTCTGTATCTGTTCACTGTAATAATCGATTAACTTACCTGTTAATCGATTAATAGGCCAGTTAATCGATTAACAGGGCACTTAATCGATTAAAACAGTGAGTTTTGGGGTTCTGTTGATTTTGGCTCTGTAATAATCGATTAACACTTCATTTAATCGATTATTTCAGTCAAATTTGGATTTTGAACTTCAAATTAAACCTATTTTCGAAAACCCTAATCCCAATACTCCAAGTTCTGAAAATCCCCAATTCTCAAACCCTATTTCATCTACTTAAGGTTCTGTAAGACTCTCAGAAAATGAGAACAACCTTTTTCAAACTAAAGTTAAGTGCTGTGAGTGCCAGAGAACTGTTTGTTGGAGGAAAAAGGGGTTTTTGGAACCTGGTGTGGGCTAGAAGCGATAAGAATCACTAAGTGGAGTTCTTAGTGGATTGTGTGCTGTGCCGTCTCTAGGGAAAACTGTTATTCATTTCTTGTGGATTTCAAGAGAGGTGTTTTCTTTACTTTATCTTTTCAATTGTTATCTGTTTGTAACAACTTTGATTATAGTGACAGCGTTAATCCTCTCTTTGAGTGATTAGCAACTGGACGTAGGGTCTTTTGAACCGAACCAGTATAAATCTCCTGTGTAAGACTCTATCTCTATTCTATTTACGTTTACACAGTATTTTAATCGGTAAAATTTGGGGAAAAATTTTAAAACCTAATTTTTTTTTAGAAACCAATTCACCCTCCCTCTTGATTTTTGTCCGACAATGCGAACATTCCGCTGCGCGATTCTAACAAGTGGTATCAGAGCTTGCTTTGATAGTCATTCAAACTTTTCGAAAATGGCCGGACAAAATCAAACTTTTGCCGAAGGTGCGTCTATCAACAAACCCTCACTTTTTGCGGGTCAAAATTATCCTTTCTGGAAAGTAAGAATGCAAATATTTTTAGAGTCTGTTGATAGAGGCGTTTGGGACGCTATTTTAAACTGTCCCTATATTCCTAAAGTTACTGAGAATGGTATAAACGTTCCTAAACCTTTTTCTAGATGGACAACAAAGGAAAATAGAAAAGCACAATTTGACGTCAGGGCTAGAAATATTATTTCATCTGCTTTAACTCTTGACGAGTTTTACAGGATCTCTGTTTTGTAAAAGTGCTCAGGAGATGTGGGTAATGCTAAGAGTGACCCACGAAGGTACCGATGACGTTAAGAGAGCACGGAAAAATTCCCTAATCCAAGAATACGAAATGTTCCGGATGCAACAAGACGAAACGATATTTGACGTTCAAAAGCGTTTCACTCATATTGTGAACCATCTCACCGGATTAGGTAAAATCTTTGATGTTGATGAATTGAATGTTAAAATTTTAAAATCTTTGTATAGAAAATGGCAACCTAAGGTGACGGCCATCTCGGAGTCACAAAACCTTGCCACAATGTCTATGGCGGCGCTCTTTGGAAAGCTAAGAGAGTATGAGCTTGAGCTTGGAAGGCTAAACGATGAAGAAGGACAATATCAAAAGAAGAACTTAGCCTTCAAAACCGAAATTTCCAAAGGTAAGAATAAAAAGGAAGAAGAAGACTCGGAAAATGAAGAAGAAGAATTGAGTCTTATGATAAAGAAGTTTACAAAATTCATGAAAGCCAAAGGAAGACATCCCTTCAAAGGTAAAGGAAAGGTAAGGGAAAATTCTTCTATAAATATCAAATGTTATGGTTGTGGTGAAGCAGGACATATGAAGACCGAATGTCCAAACAAGAAAAACGAAGAAATCAAAGGCAAAAAGTTCTTCAAGAAGAAAGCCTACATTGCTTGGGACAACAGTGATTCAAGTTCGGATTCAAGTGACTCGGAAGTTGAAGCCAATATTTGCTTAATAGCAAATGACAACATATCTTCCGACTTTGAGGTAAGTGATTCCGACTCATCCTCAAGTGATGATGAAAATAACTATGATGAACTGCAAAATGCATACAATGAATTGTTTAGTGCCTTTAAGGACTTGAAAAATGAATATAAAGCTGTGAAAAAGAGTTTAAGTAGATCCGAAAAGGAGGTTGACTCATTAAAAACGAAAATCACATGCTTAGAGGAAAAGAAAACCTTAGAAACAAAAATTGTATGTTTAGATGAGAATGATGCTAAGAACTTAGCATGTGCATCTTGTAAAGAGTATGAATATGACATAAATATCCTTAACCATTTGCTAGATAAAGCCGAAAAGGAGATAAGTGACTTTAAGAAGGATAAAATTGTTTTAGCTCAAAATAGTGTAAATCATCAAGTTCCTTTGAAAAAGCCTAAAAAGAAAAATAAAAGAGTATGGGTAGAAAAAGGAACTAGAGCATCTATTGTTAGAAATACATCTTATTCTAAAGCTACATCTAAAACATGTTTTTATTGTATGAAACAAGGTCACACTTCAAATAGATGTAAAATAAAACATTTTGGTGTTCCTAAAGGAAAATACATTTGGGTTCCTATTGTTAAATAATTTGTTTGTCTCTAACCCCAAGGACCCAAAAGTTATGGGGACCTAAGTTTACTATGTTCTTGTTTTGTAGGAAACTTCCAAATCAAAGAAGTCAATGTGGTATCTTGATAGCGGATGCTCAAAGCATATGACCGGTGATAAAACGAAATTTGTGAGTTTCAAAGCTAAAGAATAAGGATATGTAACTTATGGCGACAACAACAAAGGGAAAATTCTTGGAATTGGAAATATAGGTGGTGCGAACACATTGGAGATTAAAGATGTGCTTTTTGTTGATGGACTAAAGCATAATCTCCTTAGCATAAGTCAACTATGTGACCAAGGATTTAAGGTAATCTTTGAAAGTAAATTTTGCACCATGCATTTGATAGATTCCGAAAATATAGAATTAAAAGGTATTAGGCATAATAACATATACTTGATTAATTTGGATTGTTTACATGATTCTAGTATAACATGTTTAGTTGCTAAGGAAGAGAACCCTTGGTTATAGCATAAGAGAGCAACTCATAAATATGCATTATTTGAATAAATTGATATCAAAAGACTTAGTTGTTGGCTTGCCTAAGTTAAAGTTTGAAAAAGATAGGTTATGTGATGCATGTCAAAAAGGTAAACAAGTAAAATCATCATTTAAATCAAAGAATGTTATTTCCACTTCAAAACCCCTAGAATTATTACATTTAGACTTATTTGGTCCTTCTAGGATAAAAAGCTTTGGTGGAAATTATTATGGTCTTGTGATTGTTGATGATTATTCTAGATATACTTGGACATTTTTCTTAACAATGAAAAGTGAAGCTTTTAAGGTCTTTAGAAAGTTTGCAAAGCAAATTCAAAATGAGAAAGACTTAAGAATTAAAGTTTTAAGAAGTGACCATGGTGGTGAGTTTCAAAATGAAAAATTTGAAAATTATTGTGAGAAAAATGGAATATTACATAATTTTTCTGCTCCTAGGACTCCCCAACAAAATGGTGTAATTGAAAGGAAAAATAGGTCACTAAAGGAACTTGCTAGAACAATGTTAAATGAATCAAATGTTCCTAAATATTTTTGGGTTGATGTGGTTAGTACTGCATATTATGTTTTGAATAGAATGCTCATTAGGTCAATTATAAAATCAACTCCCTATGAATTATTAAATGGTAGAAAGCCTAATGTTGCTCATTTGAAAATATTTGGATGTAAGTGCTTTGTGTTAAATAATGGAAAGGACAACTTAGGAAAATTTGACTCAAAAGCCGATGAGGGCATTTTCTTAGGTTATTCATTAACTAGCAAGGCTTACAGGGTGTTTAATAGAAGAACCTTAAATATTGAAGAATCTATTCATGTTACTTTTGATGAAATTGTAGACCTTGGGGGAAATCCTCTTGAGTCAAATAAAGAACTTGCAGGTGATGATGAGTATATAAGAGAGACTCTTAATGAATTGTATTTGGAAGAAAATGAGCCTTCTCAAACACCTGAATTAGCAAAAGAATGACAATCACCAAGAGGACTCTCAATGGACAATATCATTGGTGATATCTCAAAAGGGGTAAGAACTAGAAATATGACTAATTTCTGCATGTCTATAGCTTTTGTGTCACAGATAGAACCCAAAAATGTTGAGGAAGCACTTAAAGATGACTAATGGTGCATAGCTATGCAAGAGGAACTTAACCAATTTGAAAGGAATCAAGTCTGTGAATTAATCCCAAGAGAAGAATCACATCAAGTAATTGAAACTAAATGGGTATTTAGAAATAAACTTGATGAAGATGGAAACATAACAAAGAATAAAACTAGACTTGTTGCCAAAGGCTACTGTCAGGAGGAAGGTATTGATTATGATGAAACTTATGCTCCTATTGCTAGGTTAGAGGCTATACGCCTACTTCTTGCTTATGCATCTTTGATGAAATTTAAATTATATCAAATGGATGTTAAGAGTGCATTTTTGAATGATTTTATTAAAGAAAAAGTATATGTGGAGCAACCCCCTGGATTTGAAGATTTTAGTTATCCTAATCATATTTTTAAATTAAAGAAAGCATTATATGGGTTGAAACAAGCTCCTAGGTCTTGGTATGAAAGACTAAGTAGTTTTCTAACTTCAAATGATTTTTCTACTGGAAAAATTGATTCTACTTTGTTTATAAAGAAAGTAAAAGAACATATCTTATTGGTCCAGGTATATGTTGATATTATTTTTGGATCAACTGATAATTCTTTGTGTGTAAAATTTGCTAAGATAATGCAGGGAGAGTTTGAAATGTCTATGATGGGGGAATTAACATTCTTCCTTGGACTTCAAATCAAACAACTTAAAGATGGTAATTTTGTCTCTCAAACCAAATACTGCAAAGAAATTCTTAAAAAGTTTGGAATGGACACTTCAAAGGAAGCTAACACAACTATGAGAACTTCATGCTATTTAGACAAGGATGAATCAGGTTTGGAAATTAATCAATCTATCTATAGAGGTATGATAGGTTCACTGTTATACTTAACTGCAAGTAGACCTGATATTATGCATTTTGTCTTTGTGTGTGCTAGATTTCAGGCATGTCCAAAAGAATCTCACCTAACTGCAGTAAAACATATTTTAAAATATTTAAAAGGAACTACTGGTTTTGGTTTATGGTATCCATCTGAAGCTTGTACTAGTTTAATAGGTTATTCTGATGCTGATTATGGTGGATGCAAAATAGATAGAAAAAGTACTAGTGGAACATGTCATTTGTTAGGATCATCTCTAGTATCTTGACATTCTAAGAAACAGGCATGTGTTGCTTTATCCACCACTGAAGCTGAATATATTGCAGCTGGTAATTGTTGTACTCAAATTTTGTGGATGAAACAACAACTAGAAGATTATAGTATATTTCTATGTGATAATACGAGTGCAATCAATCTTACTAAGAATCCAGTAATGCACTCTAGGACTAAGCATATAGAAATTAGACATCATTTTTTTGAGAGATCATATAAGCAAAGGAAACTGTAAAATTGAGTATGTTGATACAAAGCATCAATTAACAGATATTTTTACTAAGCCTCTTCCCAAGGATAGATTCTATGATCTTAGAAGAGACTTAGGAATATTAAAAATAACTTAAATTCTGCTTAATTAAACAGTTTTTGGATGGTTGTAATGTTATAATTCATTATGTAGGGTGTTAATAGATTATCATGTGTCTAAACCTCAAAAATTTGATGCACACTTTCATAGTGATAGTGAAGAATTTTAAAGTTTGTTTTTATTTCTTCTTGTGTTGTAATGTATTTTCACTTATGAAATAAAATTTGGTATTCTTTTATTGCTTTGATTGAGGGGGAGTTATCTCCAAGTTATGTATATGTTGAGGGAGAACTCTTAATTTTTTTATTATAATCAAAATAGGGGGAGAAATATTTAAAGCCTCTTATGATTGAATTTAAATATTATCTAGTATGTTTAATGTGTTTGTTAGTATGACAGATAAAACAAGTTATTACAAAGGCGTTAAAAGAAAATTTTGATCATCATCAAAAAGGGGGAGATTGTTGAACATACAAGGACTTGATGGTGAACTTACATGGACATGAAGCTTGTTGATTTTGATGATGATTCAAGAACAAAGAACTTAGAGTGTTGAAGACTTGTATTGTTGTGTAATAACTCTGTTTTGATGAGTTTAAGTCTGTAATATTAGAGTCTAAGATAGCCGGTACATAGTCTACTCTTTAGAAGCTTCAAAAACTCATATTTATAAAAAAACCTCGGGTTTAATCGATTAAATCATCAGATAATCGATTATTACAGTAAGAAAAACCATTTTCTGTATCTGTTCACTGTAATAATCGATTAACACACCTGTTAATCGATTAACAGGCCAGTTAATCGATTAACAGGGCACTTAATCGATTAAAACAGTGAGTTTTGGGGTTCTGTTGATTTTGGCTCTGTAATAATCGATTAACACTTCATAATCGATTATTTCAGTCAGATTTGGATTTTGAACTTCAAATTAAACCTATTTTCGAAAACCCTAATCCCAATACTCCAAGTTCCGAAAATCCCCAATTCTCAAACCCTAATTCATCTACTTAAGGTTCTCTAAGGCTCTCAAAAAATGAGAACAACCTTTTTCAAACAAAAGTTAAGTGTTGTGAGTGTCAGAGAACTGTTTGTTAGAGGAAAAAGGGACTTTTGGAACCTGATGTGGGCTAGAAGCGATAAGAATCACTAAGTGGAGTTCTTAGTGGATTGTGTGTTGTGCCGTCTCTAGGGAAAACTGTTCTTCATCTCTTGTGGATTTCAAGAGAGGTGTTTTCTTTACTTTATCTTTTCAATTGTTATCTGTTTGTAACAACTTTGATTATAGTGACAGCGTTAATCCTCTCTTTGAGTGATTAGCAACTGGACGTAGGGTCTTTTGATCCGAACCAGTATAAATCTCCTGTGTAAGACTCTATCTCTATTCTATTTACGTTTACACAGTATTTTAATCGGTAAAATTTGGGAAAAATTTTTAAAACCTAATTTTTGTTAAGAAACCAATTCACCCCCCTCTTGGTTTTTGTCCGACAACGCGAACATTCCACTACGCGATTCTAACATTATTTTCTTTTTCATAAGGATGAGCTATTTCATATTTTCAGACTTTTGTTTCTTATGTTGAAAACCAGTTTTCTACAGGTTTGGAAGTTTTACAATTTGATAATAATGGTGGTGAATATGTGTCATAAATTTCAAGAAATTTTCCTACAAATACACCTCATTTCTCACGTTCAACTCCTTATACACCTTAGTAGAATGGAATGGTTGAACAAAGAAACCATCATCTTTTTTATGTTGTACGCAATATGCTTCTTGAGTCCTCATTATCTTCTAAATTATGTTAGAATCCTTATCAAATGCATTTCTTTTGCTATTCATTTGTCATCTGAAAATCTGGAATTTGTGTCCCCATATTATCAGCTATTTGGTTCACATCCATGTTATCAAAATTTACATCCATTTGGTTGTGTTTCGTTCATTTATCATCGCAGAATATGTTCAGTGTTTGTTTTTGGACTATTGCCAATCTCACAAAGGTAGTTATGTATGTTATGATGTTTGGTTATGTTTCTCAAAATGTGATATTCATTGAGGATCAATATTTCTTTCAAAAACATTTTCCTTGTTATGATTAAGTTGTGCTTCCTCAATTTGATGATATGCCTCATCGCATTGAGCATTTCAAGCCAAATTTATCAGAGATAGAGACCTCAAGTTACATTGCAGCCTCAATGTCAATCACATGGTTATTAATGGGCCAGATCTTGTATTGATTCAACAACTACAACAACATCCCACTATTCCATTTCATATGAAGGCTTAGATCCTTTACAATATTATTGGGTTTGGAAAATTAATGCTTCAAGATTTACCAGCATCAATTTGAGGGGATGTCAACGAGATTAGCTCAATCCCTTATTTATTTCTTACTTGTGGATTTGATTATCTGTAATTAGTCATGTATTAGGCAAAGTTTCCCTATATAGTTATACTGTGAAAGCTAAATTGTGAAATTATAAATTGATATTCATAAGCAAAATTGTAAGATCATAAATTGAATCAAATTTATAATTGACATGCAAATGGGAAAATTATCGACTAAACATAAACAGGATGAAAACAATAATTCCTTCCTACTAAACTTAATTATAGTAATTAATTGTAAAAGCATTAGGCACATTAACTTCACTTTTCACCCATAGCTCAAAACAAGCTTCAGTAATATTTAAACACAAATAATATGAACAAGTTTTTATTCTCACAATATAAATACATCATATACCTAGCCAAGATACCATGGACAAGAACAAGGAGGTGATCAGGGTCGTTCTTCAAATTCCCTATGCTAGAAATAGAATTTCCATGAGTGACAGTACTCATTGCTTGAGCACTAAGACCTTGTTGTCCCTGTCCACTACTTGTACCTGCAAAAGTTCATTTAGCAGCCTTAAAAAAAGTAAGTTATATATATTTGGACCAATATTAGTACTGTTGGTACCTACCCCCTAATCATTATTAGCAATTGGAGTATTAGGTTGTAGTACTTCATCACATCTATCAAAATTATATTGTAAACAAATATGCACAACCATTTTTCTCTCTTTTCTCTGCTCCCTACCTAAACCCTACAATTCCAACAACGGTCTTTCACCTAGAAAAGTACAAAAGAAAATAGATAGAAGAGTGACAAAGAAACAGGATGGAGAAAGCAAGCCAAGGAAGAAATAATTGCAAAAATGATGTCCAATGCACAAGATTTCCACAACTATGGGGCCTTGAGACAGCGTATGCACGAATCTTGTTGAGAAAAAGATCATCCAGTCCTATAGTTTTAATTGATAAAAATCAAAGCAATGTGATGAATAAGAATGCTAAACGCTTTCGTGTTCTCTGTAATTATACTGGGACTAAAAATTGGCAAAATGTCTGATTCAAAGATATACAGTCCCATGATGACTATCCTAAGACTATGCTCCACAACTGTTTGAAGACTTCATTGTCCTATGATCATTTCACTATTTAACAGCAAGTTTGAAGATTATGTCATTTTGAGAACATTAATAGCCAAAAGAGACAAGACAAAAAACCATCAAGGTCAAACTCAATGTAACATTTTTTAGCACAATGTCTATGACACAAAAGGATAAAAGGGAACGTAGTCTTTCAGATGAAGTTGTTGTACACGAGAATGGAAAGTTCTACCCACTCAGATCTCTTGTCAACTCGAGAAACAGAAGTGACTTTTGCAATCTAAAGATAGAGCAACAATATTCAGATCATTAAATGCACAATAATGCATACAACATTTAAATTTTGTAGAACCTAACCAAATTGATGGCATTGGTGTTCGTCATCCAGCACTGGTCTCTAGCTATTCTGCAGGAAACAACAGTTTTAACAGACAATACAAGCTTGAAACACCTTTTAGAGCAGAAGAAAACTATCCAAAACCAGCAAAACATGCTGGCTAAGACACTGGGTTATGCTTTTGACATAATCTATTGGCCTGGCAGGAGAATTGGACTTCAGATGCATTATCACGAATAGAGAAAGGGGCATTGACAGATCTCACAAGACCCATTTTGCTGGATGCATGAAAAATTCAGCAATCAATGAATGCAATTTTGTAGTCGAACACCCTATCTGGCAGCACATGCGTCAAGCTGGGTCTCCAGCTGGTGTACTCCAAACTTTACCTATACCAGGCCAAATGCTATAACGGATAATGTGGGGATGGATTTTACACAAGACAACCTCAATCTAAGGGGGTATGATTAAATCCTAGTTGTTTTGGAGAGACTGTTGTGCGGTCACTTCATGTTATTGGATTACCCCTTTTCATCTCAAAGGGTGGCTTAGCCTTTTTGCTAAGGAGGTTGTTCATCTCCATGGAGTGCGAATCTCCATAGTAAGAGATGGGGATCCAACATTTGTTAGCAAATTCTAAACACAACACCTTAAATCAGATAGGGAAAGTGAAGTACTAAATAAGGTGCTAGAGACTTGTGCTATTTTGCTAGTGACTAGCATAAGAAGTGGGCAGATTGGTTGCATTGGTTGAGTACTGGTATAATATCAACTTTCAGAGGCTGCTATTTGTATTTAAATTGAACTAGTCTACGGCAGCAAACCACCAACACTATCTACCTTGGGAATGCTTGCTTAATGGAGTCAATGATCTTCAAGATAAAGAGATGAGATCCTTTAGCAGCTCAAACTTCCTTCTGTTGAAATTATCAAGTCAGTTAACTGCCGTCTGTTGTATTTTCCAAATGTAGGGCACAATCACGTGGTAGATTTGATAACAAATAAAAAACTGTTGTAGATTTTATAACAAATAAAAAAAATGTAATGTCCGAACCAAAGTTTCTCAATTCAGCATATAGTACCAACTGAATAGTATGGGATAGTTTTTATCGGTACGCTCCACGCCAAATGACTTTTAAAGATTTTATAGGAACACAGAGTTAATTGCATACCTCTAGTTCAGTAGGATTTTAAAGTTAAATATGTTTTTGATCAATAAGCATGGAACTCACCGGGTATTAATAGTCTTCTCACTTAGATTTCCACACACTTATTTTTAGTTTAAGAGAAAAATCTCTTAAATTTGGTATTAGTATCCGTATTCTTTCCCGTGGATCCTTCTATCGAAGAGTCCTACTTACAGCATTAACAAAGGAAGTTTGTAGAACTAGATGAACGACAAAACATTCAAAGTAATAAAAAAACAGCATTGGTCTTCAACTCACTTCCCAATTTCCCATTAATCACTGGCAGAAAAGTACACGACCCAAGCAATCGTGGAAGATGAACCATCCGTTGGGCCAGCACCAGGCCCACCCCAACCTCTAGCCCAATGGTATAAACCTCACTCACTAAAATAATTTTTCATTTTTCAGTGTGTGGAGGGGTAAACGTGGACCCCATTGCTCTCCCACGTGTAAGCCAAGCTCTCGTGTGCAAACAAAAACAGAAAGGAAAGAAGATGATATCGAAAAATCGAAAAATCGAAAATGATGAAGGGTCGATGTACAATTGGTCTATGAGACGAAACAAACACTCAGAATTGTTGGAACAGTAACAAATTTGGGGAAAGGGAATTGAGAAGTGAATGAAAATTACCAGAAGAGAGAGAGAAAGGAGAGTTGGAAGCGGAGGAGGAAGAGGAAGCCTGAGAAGAGGAAGCTATGGGGGCTTGCTGCGAAGGGGGTTTGTTGTTGCGATTGCAAATTCTGGGCGAGTAAGCATAGCGCGCGTGAATCATGGAAGCCGTTGCCATATGTATAATTTTGAGAAGGTAAATCCTTTCCTAATTCCAAGGCACAATTGTCGTTTTCTTATCTTCACCAAATTCTCTCCTTCTCTCTGTGTCTGAAGGTTCTGTTTCCAAGGAATGAGAAGAATCGGTGAGTGGGGACAAGCAAATTGCGAATTTGTGATTCGTATAAACGACAAAAGTAGGCAATAAACGACTCTTTTTTTTCTTCACCAACTAAATATGTTTGCAAAATGGAGATTCAAGAAAATATTCGTATTACCTTTTAATATCAAAAATCATTTTTTTCTGTCTATCATTTTCATTATATTTAATTTTGACTTAAAATTATCAATAATTATCAAATAAATAAATTATCAATTTTCATTGTTTTTTAAGAAAATTATCAATAATTAAAAAATAAATAAATTACATCATAATATAATTACTTGTCATAAAACTAAATATAATGTGTTGTTCAAATATGGTATTTATAAATTTTACTAATAATATACGGTATTCATTTCTAATTATTTATATGAGTTTTAGTTGTACAATTAATTAATAAATATTTATTTTGGGTAGTACATGTACTAAAATACCAGTTAAATAATAATTATTGTGAGTGTTAGAAATTTATAAAAAGAGAATGAAAAAAATATATAAGAAAATTAGGGTATTGTTGATTTTGTTTGTTTGTTAGTTTTTAAAAGCGTTTTAATAATTAATTTGTAATTATTTTTAAAAATAAATCAAAAAAATATTAATTACTAATTTTAGTTTGAAGACTGTTTAAAAATAAATAATAATAATAATACTAATAATAATAATAATAACGATAAATCACGATAAAACTTAAAATAACTTTATTATTGTTTAACTTTATAATAATATAGATAGCTGATAAATAAATACGTAGACATTATTAATAAAAATAGAAAATTAATAGCAGAAAATATATTTGATTAGATTTACTTCTTTGGTTTTTTAAAATATAAAATAAATCAATTATAATAAACGTTAAAAGTTATAAAAATTCTATTTTTAAAAATAGTAAAAAATTAAATTCTTACTGCATTATTTTGATAAGAAAAAATAATAAAAAAGTTGTACACTCACGTTGCACTTTAATCACGCGGACTATACTCACATGACGACTACCTTTGCACCAGCAGTTGCACGGTTTGTTTCCGCACCAGCCTCACGGTCACGGACCGTCTCGGCACTGTTGCAACGCCCAAAAAGTATGTTGTATGTAAATGCTTTTAAGATACGAGACTGCAAATTAATCAAACCATACCTACCAAGTGTAATTAAGATGCAAGAAACCTATCATGTCAAACTATGGACTCACCTGCAACCATCCGTGCATTAAAGTAAAAATATTAATCTAATTAAATATTTTTGTATATTCATAAAAATAAAATATAAAAAAATATGCTTTTTTTTCTTCATGTGTGATTTCCTTGAGTCCATGAAACTCTGAAACCATTATTAAGTATTTGTAATGGGTGGTTCTAAAACCATTCTAATAAAAATTAAATATGGGGAGATCAATTCAAGAAAAAACACATTTAGCCACCAAAATTAGTGACCGAATTTTTTCGGTCGCAATTAGTGACCGATTTAGCGACCGATTTAATTTTAGTCGTATTTAGAGACTGATTTAGCGACCAATATAATTCTGTCGCAATTAGCGACCACTTTAATTCGGTCGCAATTAACGACCGATTTAGCGACCAAAATATGAGTTGGTTTTCACTTTTTTATTTAGCGATCGAAATAGTGACCAATTTTTGTGCGTCGCAAATTTTCGATCGCTAAATCGGTGACTATTTCATACATAAATAAAAAAATCATTTAGCGACTGATTTAGCGACCGAATTACAAATTGAAATAGTGACCGAATTAAAATCGGTCGCTAATGAGAAAATAATCCATGATTATATCTGATTTTTGCAATATCGCTCAAGCGAAAATAACATCGCTCGAGCCACGCCACCTGCACAAAATTGGCATTCTCGGGTTGTATTTCGCTTGAGCGACACTATTCTCGCTCGAGCGACATCCGATTCAAACATGAGGCACCCAGGTTACATTATCCGGCTAACTTTGATCGACGTTTACGCAGGTCAACATTCGCTCAAGCGAAAGTAACATCGCTCGAGCGATGCCACCTGCAAGAAATGAACGATCATAATTGAGACGATATAATAGCGGTTCCACGTCAACCGCTATCTAAAATATATTTTAGATAGCGGTTAAGGGTTAACCGCTATTAGAAGTGTCTTTTTAAGAGCGGTTCCAGTGGAACCGCTATCATATACAACCAGATTTTTTGATTCTGATCGATTAGATTTTCAAAATGATCGATCATATTCGATAATTTTTTCAAATAATTAATTATAATCGATTAGTTTTCTAAATTATTGATTAGAATTGATTAGTTTTTCAAATAATAGATTAGAATTGATTAATTTCGAAATATATATTAAAAAATTATAATTAAAAATATAAATTATTTAAGACTAGAGTAATATTAACTATTCAATACATTGTTTAAGAAAAGTTTAATAATAAATATTCTTTAATTTATTTTTCAATTGAAAATTTCAATTGAAATTAAAATATATTTTAAAAATTTATATTAAAAAAATTAAACACATCAAATGATCACATTTTAATTCCTCATTAACTTAATTAATTAAGAAAATAAAATTTTAATCAAATTATTACAATTTTATTTTATAAAACTTTATTTTTAATCTAATATTTAAATTTATTGCTTTATTATTATTAATTACTTAACCATGGTTATTTTCATATAATTGATATACAAAAAAATTATTTTCATATTATGACCGATCGGAGCTTTTTCAATCGATTAAAATACGTTTCAATCGATTAAAACAACTTAGAAAATTTCTACACAGCGTTTTAATCGATTAAAACTTATTTTTATCAGTTAAAATCACTTGGCAAAACTCACAATAAAGTTTTGCAGTATTTCAATCGATTGAATCACGAAACAATCGATTAAAACAAATTAGAAGATTTTTTGTAAAGAGTTTTAATTGATATAAACGTTGTCGTATCGGTTAAAACAAATATGTTAAAGAATCAAGAACGTTTTAATGGATTAAAAGAAGTTTTAACAGATTAAAACTGCACTTTTAACAGATTAAAAGATTATTTTAACAGATTGATTAAACCAGCAGTTTTGAAAATCTTCTATAAAAACAAGTTTGGCTTGAACTTTTTAAACACACATTGAACATCAGCTTTTACACATCCTTAAGCAATCAATCAAGCAAACTTTAGCACTCTTTTCAAGAAAGTTTCTAAATACTAAATTTAAAGAATTAAATTTATTTATTTAATCTTTTAATTTTAGTATTTAAAATTTAAATTATATTTTATTAAATTAAAATAATTACAATATATTTTTCTACTTTGAGAATGAAAAATATAATTAAACTAAAACTGAAAATATTATAATACATTTTTGAACTATTTTTGATTAATTTATTTTTCCTAATTTTTTATAAAGTCAATTTTAATATTTAAAAGTATTTAACATTTTGATTTCAAAACGTTTTACGTATTACCAAATTTAAAAACATAATATTCAAAAAAATAGTCAATGTTATGATTGAGGATATAATAGCGGTTCCACGTTAACCGCTATCTAAAGTGTATGTTAGATAGCGGTTAAGGTTTAACCGCTATTAGAAGTGGTTTTAAGAGCTGTTCGAGTGGAACCGCTATCATATACAACAAGATTTTGAGATTCTGATCGATCAGATTTTCAAAATGATCGATCATATTTGATAATTTTTTCAAAGAATTAATTATAATCGATTAGTTTTCTAAATTATTGATTAGAATTGATTAGTTTTTCAAATAATAGATTAGAATTGATTAATTTCTAAATATATATTCAAAAATTATAATTAAAAATATAAATTATTTAAGAATATTGACTATTGTAAAGATAAAGTAGAACATGAGAGGAGATGAGGATGATAATATAATGATAGAAGTTACAAAAATGTAGAATTGAGAAGTTTGAAACAAATAAAATTAAGAAAATAGAGATTTAATTACACTTTTAATAATTTTAAGATAATACTAGTTTTGATTTTTAATTTTAACTATTTATTTTAATTATTTAAAACAGAGAAACTATAATTTTAGTTTCTAAATACTAAATTTAAAGAATTAAATTTATTATTATTTAATCTTTTAATTTTAGTATTAAAAATTTAAATTATATTTTATTAAATTAAAATAATTACAATATATTTTTTTACTTTGAGAATGAAAAATATAATTAAACTAAAACTGAAAATATTATAATACATTTTTGAACTATTTTTGATTAATTTATTTTTCCTAATTTTTTATAAAGTCAATTTTAATATTTAAAAGTATTTAACATTTTGATTTCGAAACGTTTTCACGTATTACCAAATTTAAAAACATAATATTCAAAAAAATAGTTAATATTTGAAACTATATAATAGCGGTTCCACGTTAACCGCTATTTAAACTACATTTTAGATAGCGGTTAAGGTTTAACCGCTTATTAGAAGTGCGCATTTAAGAGCGGTTCCAGTGGAACCGCTATCATATACAACCAGATTTTCGATTCTGATCGATCAGATTTTCAAAATGATCGATCATATTTGATAATTTTTTTAAATAATTAATTATAATCGATTAGTTTTTTAAATTATTGATTAGAATTGATTAGTTTTTCAAATAATAGATTAGAATTGATTAATTTCTGAAATATATATTCAAAAATTATAATTAAAAATATAGATTATTTAAGAATATTAACTATTGTAAAGATAAAGTTGAACATGGGAGGAGATGAGGATGATAATATAATGATAGAAGTTACAAAAATGTAGAATTGAGAAGTTTGAAACAAAAAAAATTAAGAAAATAGAGATTTAATTACACTTTTAATAAATTGAAGATAATACTAGTTTTGATTTTTATTTTTAACTATTTATCTTAATTATTTAAAACAGAGAAACTATAATTTTAGTTTCCAAATACTCAATTTAAAGAATTAAATTCATTATTATTTAATCTTTTAATTTTAGTATTAAAAATTTAAATTATATTTTATTAAATTAAAATAATTACAATATAATTTTCTACTTTGAGAATGAACAATATAATTAAACTCAAAATTGAGAATATTATAATACATTTTTGAACTCTTTTGGATTAATTTTTTTCCTAATTTTTGATAAAGTTAATTTTAATATTTAAAAGTATTTAACATTTTGAATTCCGAAAGGTTTTGTCTAATAAGAAATTTAAAAACATAATATTCAAAAAAATAGTTAATGTCAGTTTTCATTATGATCGATCATAATTTGAAATGATCGATCATAATTGAGTGGATATAATAGCGGTTCCACGTTAACCGCTATCTAAACTACATTTTAGATAGCGGTTAAGGTTTAACCGCTATTAGAAGTGCCAATTTAAGAGCGGTTCCATCGAACCGCTATCATATACAACAAGATTTTGAGATTCTGATCGATCAGATTTTGAAAATGATCGATCATATTTGATAATTTTTTCAAAGAATTAATTATAATTGATTAGTTTTCTAAATTATTGATTAGAATTGATTAGTTTTTCAAATAATAGATTAGAATTGATTAATTTCAAAATATATATTCAAAAATTATAATTAAAAATATAGATTATTTAAGAATATTAACTATTGTAAAGATAAAGTTGAACATGGGAGGAGATGAGGATGATAATATAATGATAGAAGTTACAAAAATGTAGAATTGAGAAGTTTGAAACAAAAAAAATTAATAAAATAGAGATTTAATTACACTTTTAATAAATTGAAGATAATACTAGTTTTGATTTTTATTTTTAACTATTTATCTTAATTATTTAAAACAGAGAAACTATAATTTTAGTTTCCAAATACTCAATTTAATGAATTAAATTCATTATTATTTAATCTTTTAATTTTAGTATTAAAAATTTAAATTATATTTTATTAAATTAAAATAATTACAATATAATTTTCTACTTTGAGAATGAACAATATAATTAAACTCAAAATTGAGAATATTATAATACATTTTTGAACTCTTTTGGATTAATTTTTTTCCTAATTTTTGATAAAGTTAATTTTAATATTTAAAAGTATTTAACATTTTGAATTCGAAAGGTTTTGTCTAATAGCAAATTTAAAAACATAATGTTCAAAAAAATAGTTAATGTCAGTTTTCATTATGATCGATCATAATTTGAAATGATCGATCATAATTGAGTGGATATAATAAGCGGTTCCACGTTAACCGCTATTAGAAGTGTCAATTTAAGAGCGGTTCAAGTGGAACCGCTATCATATACAACAAGATTTTGAGATTCGATCGATCAGATTTTCAAAATGATCGATCATATTTGATAATTTTTTCAAAGAATTAATTATAATCGATTAGTTTTCTAAATTATTGATTAGAATTGATTAGTTTTTCAAATAATAGATTAGAATTGATTAATTTCGAAGTATATATTCAAAAATTATAATTAAAAATATAGATTATTTAAGAATATTAACTATTGTAAAGATAAAGTTGAATATGGGAGGAGATGAGGATGATAATATAATGATAGAAGTTACAAAAATGTAGAATTGAGAAGTTTGAAACAAAAAAAATTAAGAAAATAGAGATTTAATTACACTTTTAATAAATTGAAGATAATACTAGTTTTGATTTTTATTTTTAATTATTTATCTTAATTATTTAAAACAGAGAAACTATAATTTTAGTTTCCAAATACTCAATTTAAAGAATTAAATTCATTATTATTTAATATTTTAATTTTAGTATTAAAAATTTAAATTATATTTTATTAAATTAAAATAATTACAATATAATTTTCTACTTTGAGAATGAACAATATAATTAAACTCAAAATTGAGAATATTATAATACATTTTTGAACTCTTTTGGATTAATTTTTTTCCTAATTTTTGATAAAGTTAATTTTAATATTTAAAAGTATTTAACATTTTGAATTCGAAAGGTTTTGTCTAATAGGAAATTTAAAAACATAATATTCAAAAAAATAGTTAATGTCAGTTTTCATTATGATCGATCATAATTTGAAATGATCGATCATAATTGAGTGGATATAATAGTGGTTCCACGTTAACCGCTATCTAAACTACATTTTAGATAGCGGTTAAGGTTTAACCGCTATTAGAAGTGCCAATTTAAGAGCGGTTCCAGTGGAACCGCTATCATATACAACCATATTTTAAGGTTGTGAAGTCTCGGGTTGAATTTTGCTTGAGCGACACTATACTCGCTCGAGCGAACTCCGATTCTAACATGAGGTCTCCCATGTTACATTATCCGGCTAACTTTGATCGACGTTTACGTAGGTAAACATTCGCTCAAGCGACAATAACATCGCTCGAGCGACGCGACCTGCACAAAATTGGCATTCTCGGGTTGTATTTCGCTTGAGCGACACTGATCTCGCTCGAGCGACGCGACCTGCACAAAATTGGCATTCTCGGGTTGTTTTTCGCTTGAGCGACACTGCTTCGCTCGAGCGACATCCACATTTTTTGGTTATGATCGATTACATTTTCAAATAATCGATCATATTTGAAAATATATAATAGCGATTAAGATTTAACCGCTATTAGAGGTGCTATATAATAGCGGTTAAGATTTAACTGCTGTTAGAAGTGCTATTATAATAGCGGTTAAGATTTAATTGCTATCATGTACAACCACATTTTTCAATTCCCTGTCTCGTGCCACTTATCCCCAAATAACCCTAACTCTCGCGCCTCACTGACCCATTCCTCTTAACCTTGGCCAGTATCTCCTCCTCACTCCCGGCGAGCCCTAGCCCCCTCACTGCTCCCCCCAAGTCAGCCCTCACCCTAATCCAACCTCCACCAAAGGTCCTCGTCAACCGGACGCCACCCTGTGAGCCACCGCGCCACACCTCTGTTCTTAACCTCCTCCGCACCCTCTGCCACCGCGCCACACCTCTGTTCTTAACCTAATCCAACCAAGGTTTGGCTTGTTTGAATGTATATACTGTTATTCTCTTGCATTGTGAATAATATAGGAGATATACTTTTGACAAAATTTCTTTATCTGTTTATTGTAGGTGGATTTGTGAAGTAGATAGGTTCTTCGATCCCTCTTACTGCGGATTTGGTGGTGCTTGACAGACCAATTTGGGAACTTGTTGAGACTGTACGCCCTCAGGTTAACCATTTGTAATTTGTTTCACTTATCTGTTGCATCTTAGTGAAAAGAAATTTCATAAGTAGTGCATTGTTGTAGTTAAGTAGTGCACTGTACGCCCTTCAGAACTTATGCTGATTGTTGTAGTTAATTTGTAAGAATAGAAAAACATACGTAGTGCATCACATAAAGTGAATAATGTAGTTTCACTTATGCTGATTGTTGTAGTAAATTTGCAAGAATAGAAAAACATAAGTAGTGCATCACATAAAGTGAATAATGCCGTTTCACTTATGCTGATTGTTGTAGTTAGTTTGCAAGAATGGAGATCCCCGTTGGTAGAATGTGGATGTATCAAAGATTGGATGGTAACAAACATCTAACAGATGAATTTAGAGAAGGAGTGTATAATTTCCTACAATATGTTATTGCTCAACCTATGTTTCAAGAACAAGGTGAAATGTTAAGATGTCCTTGTGTTAAATGTAAGTGTAAAGTTTTCAAGTTTGTTGATCAAGTTGCATGGGATCTTTATCAAGAGGGATTCATGCCTAATTATTATTGGTGGACAAACCATGGTGAAGAGTCGCCGGAATTTCCTGCAGTGGTTGTTGAGAGATCACATGAAACTTTTGAACAAAGGGAAGAATTAAATTAGGTCCTTTCCATCAAATGATTATGGATCATGTCGGACCGTCACTTGGATACCAACTTCAAACCGAGAGTGAAATTAGAGAAGAGGACATGGCAGAAAACCCTGATCCTGATACTCAAAAATTCTTTGACATGCTTGCTGCTGCGTAAGCACCATTGTGGGAAGGATGTACACATCACTCTGAATTGTCAGCATCTTTGGAAGCTCTAAGCTTGAAATCTGATTATAATATGGCTGAAGGATGTTTTAATAGAATGGTCCAATTTATGGGAGAGACTATGCCAGAAGATCATCGAATGCCTACGAATTTTAACCAAGCTAAGAAGTCAGTGATAAAATTGGGTTTGGGTTGTCTCAAAATTGATTGTTGTCCAAACGGATGCATGTTGTATTATAATGAAAATTCATCTAAAAATATAACTAATTGTTTGATATGCGGAATGGATCGATACAAGATTATCACTAGGAGGGAAGTTGAGAAAAAGATTTCTATTAAAAAAATGTGGTACTTTCCAATTATTCCTAGACTCAAAAGGTTATAATCTTCAATGGACACTGCACCTCACATGAGATGGCATAGCGAGAATGAAAAGGACCCCAATATTATGTGTCATCCATCGGATGGGGAAGCTTGGAAACACTTTGACACTCTTCACCCGGAGTTTAGTCAAGGCCCAAGAAATGTCGGATTAGGGTTATGTGCTCGATGGGTTTAATCCTTTTGGTCAGTATGGCAAAAGTTATTCTTGTTGGCCGATTATCCTAACTCCATACAATCTTCCACCTACCATGTGCATGAAGAGAGAATTTATGTTTTTGACAATTTTAATTCCAGGTCCTTCAAATCCAAAGCATAAGATTGATGTATTCTTGCAACCACTTATAGATGATTTGTGCACCTTATGGAATGAAGGGATATTGACTTATGATGTGTCATTGAGGCAAAATTTTATGATGAAAGTCTGCTTTGATGTGGACAATTAATGACTTCCCAGGCTTATGGCATGTTATCGGGTTGGACGATCAGCTGGTAGACTTGCTTGTCCTATATGTATGGAAAGAATAAAGACATTTTCTCTTAGTCATAGCCACAAGATCTCCTATTTTGATTGTCACCGTCAATTTCTTTCACAAGACCATCCATTTAGGAGGAATAAAAATGCATTCAAGAAGAACGTTGTTGAGATTGGTCCCCCTCCTCCACGTTTATCTAGTCTTGATGTCTGGAATAGGGTGGCACACTTACCAGTTTGCTATCAATTACAACAAGTAGACAATATTGCAGGATATGGTATTACACATAATTGGAAGACACAAAGTATTTTTTGGAGGTTGCCTTATTGGAAAACCCAACTTTTACGTCATAATATTGATGTTATGCACACAAAAAGAAATGTGTTCATGAATGTGTTTGACACTGTCATGGATATCAAAGGCAAAACTAAGGATACAAACAAGGCTCGATTGGATGTAGCTGAAATATGTAATCGAAAAGAGCTAGAGTTGAAAGACATTGGACGTGGAAAACTTATCAAACCAAAGGCAGCATATGCTTTCACCAAATCCCAAAGACTCTCTATTTGTAAGTGGGCTAAAGAACTTAAATTGCCAGATGGATATGCTTCCAATTTGGGTAGATGTGTTGACTTGAATAAAGGAAAGTTACATGGTATGAAAAGTCATGACTGTCATGTGTTCATGCAACGATTACTTCCAATTGCGTTTGATTCGTTGCCAAAATCAATTTGGGAAGTACTAGTTGAACTTAGTCTTTTCTTTAGAGAATTGACTTCCACAACACTAAATATTGAACACTTACGAGTTATGGAAGAAAATATACCTGTCTTATTGTGTAAATTGGAACAAATATTCCCACCAAGCTTCTTTGATTCAATGGAACATCTTCCAATTCATCTACCTTATGAGGCAAAGGTTGGTGGTCCAGTTCAATATCGTTGGATGTATCCTTTTGAGAGGTATCTTTACACTAACTACTCACCCTCCATTTCTAAAGTATTTTATATGTTCTTTAAAGACTCCATTTTTGTATTCTTTTTTAGATTCTTACACTCCTTAAAAAGGAAAGTGAAGAATAAAGCTAGGGTGGAGGGCTCTATTTGTGAAGCTTACTTGGTGGAAGAAACATCTACATTTGCCTCATTTTATTATCCCGATCATGTTGAAACAAGAAGGACTAGGATTCCTAGAAATGTTCATGTAGGTGAAGGTTCTTCATCCCCTCCTCCTATTTCAATTTTCAACTACCCAGGAAGACCAATAGGAAAATCTCAAACATATTTTCCGGACCAAAGAGACTATGATGTCGCCGAATTATATGTTCTTCAAAATTGTGAAGAGGTTCAACCATATTTTGAGTAAGATGTTTTCACTCCTCTCACATCAAATTTACTCATGTTACTTTGTGTGGTTTGAGTAATTTGTTACGTGTTTGCAGTATTTATATTGAATATTTAAGACAGCTAAATCCTAGTATTTCGGTGCCCAAATTGACCAAGACATTTCATCCCATTTTCCTAAATGGTTTAAAAAATATGTAAGTTTTTGACTTATATGTCTTACAAATATTTATTCTGACTTACATAGTCTAATGTGTAAAGGACTTTGCTTGTCTTTAGGTTCTAAATCCGAGAAAATAATATTGAAGATCCATTATTGGTTAATTTGGCATGGGGTCCCAAGAGAAAAGTTGAATCATGACCTATGTATGTTATCAATGGATACAAATTCCACACTATTGTTTGGAGTGAAGGCATGAATTCGTGTAACTATGGTGTTTATGTACGAGGAACCAATGGTCAATTAGAGTCAGATTTTTATGGATTATTGTCTAATATTATTCAATTAGAGTATACTGGTTTGCCATTGATGAATTTAGTTCTCTTTCAGTGTGAATGGTTTGACAATACTCTTAATATAGGAACCAAAGTAGATAATAAGTATGGAATCGTGGAAGTAAAGCAATCACGAAGATATAATAAAACATATGATCCTTTCATATTTGCACAACAAGCAGAACACGTTTATTACACAAGTTATCCAGAGGGACACCGAGGTTGGTTGTGTGTAATAAAGACAAAATCTCGTAGTAGAATCATTGATAATATAGTCAGTCAAGTTGAGCATGAGACTCCATACCAAGATGATGAGCTTGTAGGACTTGAAGTAGTGCTTCGTATTGATCTTAACTTCATTGATGATTCCCTTGCTGATGTTAATGGTGGGGGAGAAGAAATAGATATACAATTACTAAATGAAAGAAATATAGATGAAGATGAGGATGAATATATTTCAAGTGAGGATGAGACTGAGAGTGATTTTGGTGATACGAATACTTCGGTAATTCATGCATTAAAATTATTTTTACAATTGTTAAATTTGATTGTACACCTTTATTTAATATTGCATATATATACATATATATATTGATATGATTATGATTTAATTATTTGCAAAGTGAATGAGTGGTAAGCTAACCGACACGTTTGGGTGTAGAAAACACAATCGGGTAATTCATTGTTTCAATTGTTTAATTTTATGCATGTTACATATGTAATAAGATCCGCTTGTAGATGCCACAAAGGGGTAGAAGTGGTGGTCGTAGACCACCTCATCGTGGTGGTCGAGGTGTACTTGGTTGATGATAGAGGTTCACCCAACCCTAACTCTCCTAGTTCTGTTCGACCAAGATCCATGGAGTCTACTAATCCTATGTTTGTAGAACGCACACCTCCCTCAACTCAGCAGGAATCTCCTGTAGCTATAGTAGGAGAAACAATTCCTACTACCTTCTCTACTAAGGCGACATTTGGTCAACCTACACAGTACTCGGGTCGGTCGCAACCGAGGTTGAGTCTCGGAAATATGGTTGATCAAAGGCCATGGTTACAAGCGGACAAAGGAGAGTAAGTATGTTTTAATTTAATTATAATTCTTTAATATGAAATTTCTTAATAATATCAATCCCACAATATGTTTCAACACAGGTTTATACCAAAGAAATGGTCCTCCCGCTATAATCTCTAGAATCATCAAACAAAAATTTGATGAACCAAGTCCCACTTGGAGAAAGGTTTCACTTGAGCTTCGAGATAGATGGTTTGGAGAGTTCAAGGTAATTTGAATTATAGTTACATTAAACAATGTCATTTCATTCTTATAAATTAAATGTTTGTTGTGTATTTTATTTATGCGGAAAGAGTATATATGGGATGTGGAACAAGAGCAAGCCATAAGATCTGTTTTTGATAAGAAAGGTTCTCGAATTTTAAAAAACTCAATGAACAAAGTTAGGAATGGTAAGGATACGGGAATCTGGATACCGCCAACTGTTCGAGCATCTTTGGACTTACATTGGAGTTCTCCGGATTTCCAAAACAAGAGTGCCATTGCCAAGGCTAATCGAGCTGTTGATAAGGGTGCCTCAACTTACTCGTGGGGGTTCCATATCTACTGCAGCTCACTTTGAGAAGATGGTAAGTTTATTATATTTTTATATAAGTAATTTAATACAATATATTACACTTTAGGTAATGAATTTTGTCTCATTTTAATGTGTAGACTACGGAGTTTCAACGGGAACCAACCGTTTGGGAGGTTGTTGAGAGGACAAAGAAATTAAAGACTGGACAATGGGTCAATGAAAAAACTCGTTATCTTGTTGTATGTTTAACATCTAAGTTATAGTTTATTATTCAATATATGTTTTCTTCATAATAATTATATTTCACTTCATTTTTAGGAATAATATATGCAGCGCAGAGAAGAAGTCCATCAACATAACTTGCGTGAAGGCTCATCTTCACAAGAGTCTCCTATTGTCTCTGTTGATGATAATCAAATATACATTTCAGTTGTTGGAGGTGAAAATAAAAAAGGAAATGTGTATGGACTTGGTACATTGAGCAAAAAGTTCACTACTACATCAGGTTCTCAATCTTCTACTCAAACTCCAGTACTTCATCAAATTGAACAAATGCGTGAGACTATTGAAAAGTTAAATGCTGAATTGGTGACAAAGCATAATCAGGAGAAGACACTTGAAGAAGAGATGCAGGAGTTGAGGAACAACCAACGCCAACAAGATGAGCAGATGAAGCTTATTTTACAACATATTCAAATGAATAGTCATCCTACTACAAGTCAACATGACACTAGTCAACATGACACTAGTCAACATGACACTAGTCAACATGACACTGACAATATACCAGAGGACTAATTTTCAATTTTATGATATTAAGACTTTGAATCTTGAGTAGTTGTTAAGTTCTTAAGTTTCATTTGTGTTATGTTTGGATGAATTAAGCAGGTACAAATTTTGTAAAATTGGATATACAAAATTTGACTTTAGTTCTTAAGTTTTCATTTATGTTATGTTTGGATGAATTAAGCAGGTACAAATTTTATGATTTGAATAATTTGACTTTAGTTCTTAAGTTTTTATTTGTGTTATGTTTGGATGAATTAAACAGGTACAAATTTTGTCAAATTGGATATACAAAATTTTAAATGAAAATTTTCAGATTTGGTTAGATTAGCGATCGAATTTTTGGTCGCTACAAATTTATTATAATATACAATTCAAATTTAGCGATCGATTTAAATTATTATTTAAATAATTCAATTAATATATTAGCGATCGATTATATCCGTCGCTATTATTTTTAACTTTGTCTCCAATTTAGCGACCGATTTAGCGACCAATTTTAATTATTATTTAAATAATTATATTAATATATTAGCGACCGAATATATCGGTTGCTATTTTTTAAAATTTTACCACGAATTTAGCGACCGATTTAGCGACCGATTTATTATATTATTTTCGATCGCTATTTTGGTCTCCAATGAATAAGTGACCAACTTATTTAGCAACCATTTTAGCGACCACCTAATCGGTCGCTATTTAGCGACCGATCTGTAAATCGGTCGCTAACTAATTAGCGACTTGTCCTTTTGCGACCAACCATTTCGGTCGCTAACGGAATAACGATCGATTTTTATCCATTAGCGACCGATTTTTTCGGTCGCTAATACCGTTTTTTCTTGTAGTGGAATAAATAACCCTAAAACTATTTTAATAAGAATTAACCACGAAATAATTTTTACATATGAGTATTTGCAATAAGAGTTAAACACTGAAAGATCCTCATCAACTATAAAATAAAATATATTAAAATATTAAATTATTAATTTTTTAATTAACTTTCTCAACTTTTTTATTTTTATCAAACCTACTATTTCAACTCGCATTGAAATACTCAACTCAATCATCAGTACGTCATAGTGATACATAATTCTCAAACCAACATAAAAAAAATAATATTTATCTTATTTTTATTGTATTATAATTCTCATCAAATCTTGTAAGATATAACATCTATGTTAGACCGCTAAATTAGCTTAGTCTTTTATCTTGAAGTAGAAGTATAAGTTTTTTCAGTTTTAAGAATTAAAATAAATCATTAAATGTACAGTAATTTTAAAATAAACACAGTTTACGTACCAATCTATCTAACTAATAGATGATTGATTTAGATTACCGCATAGTTCAAAACCAAGAGAGAAACGAATTAAAATACTTGCTGCGTTTGGTTATAGAAATATTACTATTTTATACATGAAAAATACTAAACAAGTTTGCTCTATTTTTAAAAACAAGAGACAAAATATAAACTTTTATATAATATTAAAGAAGAAATAAAAAATATTCATTTCCAGTGCCAACGTACGCAGTGTTCAATTATTATTTACAAAGTTTGAAAGGATATTATAATGCAATGGTCAAATCAGAACAAAAATGTACGTTTCACATGATAGAACACGCATGAGGGTTGTCATCACTGAACAAAGCCATGGCCTTCTCATCAATCAATGTAGCACCAATTGGCTTATGGTAATAGCCAAAGTCTTCACCATAACTGTATCCATGCTTGTAGTAATTGTAAGAAGAAGAGGGTTTGGAAGAAGCAAAGTAAGAGTTGTTCCCAGAATCATTGGCATAATGGCGAGCCAAGGCATGGTGTTCTGGGTTGTATGGATATGGCCACAGCTCTGCCCTCCGACCAGTCTTCCTTACTGCTTTCAGTACCTTCTTTTGCTCTGCCCAACCCATCACAGTGACCTTCTGCAACCTCATGTCTATGTCAACATCATCAACTCCTGATAAAACTCATTCAAACAAGTAATACGTTACAATTTGACCTTGCCAACTTATTCAATAATAACTGCATCATGAATGTATTCACATTGTAAACTTCTAATTATTTTTTTATCATCAACTGTATTTGTATTCCCAAACTTTAATCCCCTGTAAAAAAATCCATTGATTATATTTAATGGATATTGTTTTTTCTTTACACAAATCAAACCTATATTTTCACTCGTATTACTGATACGTTCATGTAGGAGCTTTCTATTTAACTGCTATATACTATTTTCTTCACCTTGTAACCAAAATTCGTGTGTAGCACACTACTACAACCTCGTAATAAAACAACTAAAGACAAAGTTAAGGTTTTATATATATACCATTGTTTCTGGTTGAATTTCGATCGATTTCGATTCTAAACAGTGTTATGGTCCTAATCGAAATCCTCCCACGTAAGTTCTTTTTACTTAGGCTAACAGTCTGACTTTCAATCGAAAACGTGTATGAGGATCGAAAATCACAAGATATCAAAAAAACTGTTTTTGGTATTTTGTATTTAAAGTACTGAAAGCAGTAAAGTATCGAATCGAGAAACAGAACATTAAATTGCAAGAAAATATAAAGTGCGAAAGCCCCAAATTTGCATTAATTGTAAATGACGAGGAATCGAAAATAGTGCAAATATAAATGGCAGGAAATCGAAATGTGCAGGGAATGTAAATGACAATAAATCGAGATTTGCAGAATGTGAAACGACATGGAAGCTTAAATGCAGAAACTTAATCTTTCATTGAATTGAAATGACAAGGAATCGAAAATACAGAAACATAAAACTGCTGAATTTAAATTGCATCAAAGTAAATTACCAAGGAAAATACAGAAAGCGGTAAATGTACTCAGTGAGCAAGGAAATCCAGATTGCCAGAAGCTTCATGGTGTTCGTCGTTTCTCCGGTAGACTTTTCACTACTGATTCTGTTCTCTGCCAATTTCTGCCCCTGTTCCGTCCTTCTTTGCTCTATTTATAGGACATCGTTCAAGCTTTCCAGGAGCAGTTAACAAGGCTGCTACCACGTTCTACGTGCATATGACAGTTTACCTTCCACGGTCTCCCACGTTCTCACGATCTTCGACTTCCTCCAGGGTTTTGAAACTGCTCTCTATACGTGCGTTTGACTTGTTCTTCTCTTCACGGTTTGGCCAGAATCCCGATGTCCACATTGGCTTTCTTCACTCTCGATTTTGTATTTTCGAGAATTTCGATTTTACTTGTGATTCCTTTTTGACTTAGGTCTCATATAACTTAGTTTTTATTCGATAACAGACATTTGGTTATCATTCACTCGATTCTCGATTGTGCTTCTCGATGCTACGTACTTCTAATCAGACATCAAATGAATTTTTGTTTATCTTATCGAGTCACATTTCTTTCCTTCATTTTCGATCGCTTTTCTCGATTTGCCACTAACAAAATGCCCCCTTGGAAGAATATGAATAGTTTGTTTATATTCTTTCAATATTTCCCGCCTTAGTATTTGGAGGCTCACAGAACTTTAGGGTTTAGGGTTTCTGGGTTTTTAGGGTTTAAAGGGTTTTAGGTTACTTTTTGCTTTACGTCGCTATCATATCAGTCTGCTACCTTACAGTACAAGCAACATTAATTACCTTTCACCTCCGTCGTTTCCAACTCCCTAGGCGCTTTTCCCTTTAACTTTTCCCTTGGTCTTTATTCGGGTTTTTACGCGAACTTTTACCCTCTCGTCCGTACCTCCATCGTCTTCCTTGAGTTCTTGCTTTCATCTCTCGTGCCTTCATCTTTCCCGTTGCTTTTCTTCATCCTACCCATTACTGAAATGGCCACTTCCTCCAAGTCTTCTGACTTTTCTGCTCCGCCTCTTCCCTCGCTGACGGCTCCCCTTCTGGAGATCAATAATCAGAAGTTTGCTCCAATCCCTCTGATGGAGGAGGCTTCTCAGAAAATTGCTGAGACGCAGGTACTCATTCCTTACATTGCTGATAATGTTAATTTTGGTTTTAGGGGTCCTGTCCGTTCTAGTAGTGGGACTTTTTCTTCCTTCACCCTCTCGAACAGCCTAGCACTTATTCATCACCCTGAGGTTTGGACGGATTTCTTGAATATGGCCTCGAGGGTATACCGAACGGGTCCACCTTCCAAAAAACCTTCATTCCTTAGGTGGTTTGATAGAGTACAGGCTAAGTTTGGGAACCACTGGAGAGATATAGGGATTTTTGATTTTTTACAGCTATCTCGATGCGATTTGTCATCTTTGGATATGGCTATGTTTCTATCTGCCGTGCATTTGTGGAACAAGGATTTGCATGCCTTGGAATTACCCTGTGGTCCCCTGTCACCTACTCTCTTTGAGATTGCTGCTATAACCGGACTGAAACCTACTGGAGAGAAGTATTATAAGGGTGCTTACCCTTCGGACAATTCTTTGAGATCTAAGGTCGATTGGGAATCGAAAGCTTACGGACATTTTCTTGAGAAGCATTTCGTCGATGACGAATTGAAGGCTGTGACTGACGAAGAACACATAGCCTTTTTGGTATATTGGCTATGTACCCACGTTTTTTGTCCTCGATCCATCCAAATTTCCTCCCACCTCTATAATCTAGCCTATCTTCTCCATACGGGCCAGCCTAAGATATGTTTGGCTAAACTCCTGTTAGCGCATGTGTATACTGCTTTCGACGAGGCTGTCGAAATTTTAAGTACTCCTAAGGCATCGGGAAACTTTTCTGGTTCCATCTGGTTTGTACAGTTGTGGCTTACCTCGATTTTTGAGAGCATCCTTCCCCCGACCTCCACCATTCCCCCCAGTATAAATATAGAAGGTGCTCGGTTATCTTCTCGCCACCCTCGCCATAAGCCTGATGAAGCGGCTTATTGTAAATATCTGAATTTTTTGTTGACAAAGTTTTCCTTCGATTCAACCTTGGCCCCCTTTACCGTACATTTTGGACAAATAAGTGATCGACTTAGGGGACCAAGTTGGTTTAAGTCTAAATTCCCTGCCTCGACTCCTGGGTTGCAATCGGAGCTGATAGATATATGGAGTAATTATTTGACCCACGATGTGTTGGTATCGGGTTTTCAATCGAAAGATTTTAAGATCATCACTTACTATCCTCAGCTATTCTCAAGACAATTCGGCCTGAGCCAGTCCTTACCTTTCTTCCCTTTAGATACCTCCCCGAGGTTCAAGTTGAATGAATCGATAATCGAACGGGAGCTTATCAAGCTTTTGCCAAAAACCCCGATGCATTTTATCCCTATGCTTTCGAGTCAAATTATTTGTCTACTGTGGGTTTTTCTCAATGGTGGACTGGTTGGTTCTCGAGTAGTCATGCTACTTTTGATGAAGTTCGACAGAAACTGACTGCTCAACCTTCTCTTGTGTTGCAGGACAAGTCAAAATCGAAGAAAGGTACACACTTCCACTGTCTTCAAATATCTCGATTCGAGAACTTTTATCAAATATGTTACACCCCACTGAAATTAGAATCGACCTATTATGATGCTGTTATCTCCTTATCCAATAAAACAGATGCTAACCGATCGAACCACAAAATAATCAATCCTCTAGGTAGAACCCCTTTTGAAATGTATTGTCCAAATCGCCTTCCCACTTTTCCCACAGCTCCTTTTGGACTTGCCAAACCATTAACTCATCCTAAATGGGTTCGAGAATTGAGATCCCTCAGGGAAACACTTCGCCCAAAACCCAAAAACAAAGATATTTCTGTCTCGAAATTATCTTATTTCCCTTACCTTAACCTCCCTGAGGCTCTTTTGCCTCCCTGGCTTGTACATATCGACCGAGTCAAGATTTTGACTCCATCACCTTTTGGTGAGATTTTACTGCTTTCTTATACTTTTTTGATTCTGTATATTATAAGCTAATCTGTCTTCTTTTATTGGCAGTTTCGAAATCTACCAAGGTCACCGCTGTCGAGAAGGGTCAAGAGAAGAGACAAGAGGACTGGGAATCCTCAGATGAATCGGACCCGTCAGCCTTAGTCAGAAAACGCAGACGCTCGGCCACCATTCCTACTTCTTCAAAAAAATCGAAGGTTCCTTTTGACTTCTGTTTTGGCCTATTCATTTTTCTGTCTGATCAATCCATATTCTTATACTTATCTCTTTTCGATCTTCTATTTTCAGAAACAAAAATCGAAGAGTCCTCGATCTGTTCAACCAGTTGCTCTCGATCCATTATCGACGGACTCTAATACGATCCCCACGACAACAACGCCTGCCACTCGCTCAAGTCACGTAAGTTTCCTTTTTTATGCAAATTTTATGTTCTTAAGTCTCGATAAAATTTATAACATGGTTTCCAACTTTGATTTTCAGGATCTTCCATCGGAGACTGTATCGACGAATGTCGAATCTCAATTGTTAACACCCTTCCTTGAGGTATTTTATATACTATTGTCTGATTGCTTCAACTTTTGTGCATTTCTTGTTCTGATAATGGTTTTCGATTTACAGCAACCTGAGGCTGTACAGATTCTTCCTCCTGCCTTGGTACCACTTGCTCTACCTCCCCCTGGTATTCACAAATTTTACTGTGTTTTTTTTTTTTTTTTTTTTTTTTTCGTTATGAATTCTCGATTCACCTTTTTGATTTCTTTTCTTTCTAGTCAATATCCCAATAATCGAAGTCCAAGGCTCCCCTTCCCCTGTTTCTGCGGAGCAAGAGGATTCTCCTCCTTTTGCGATGCCTCCTATCGAGTTGCTCTCGGCTTCACTACCAGAGATAGATGTGCCTGCTCCGAGCACTGTGCTAGAATATCGAGCTGCAATTGAAGAAGACCCTTTTTCTATCCTCGATATTCTATTATCTACAGAAGCGACACCATCAAGCTCTTCTAAGACGCCCATGACTTCAACTGAAGGACCATACCAGCTGAAGCAACGCTTCCGATCTTTCTTTTATTCCTCGCCCCTCGAAATTTTGGTGGAGTCGCGTGACAAGAAAAAGCAGTTCCAAGATATTATCACTGCCCTCGAGACGTGTCCTGATGATGATCTTCCAATGGGTCTCGATGCGGAGGTCGCGGCGGCTGCCAATTTGTTCAACAAGGCATATGTGGCGAGGAAGAAAAAACAATCAATTTCGACTAAGCTCTCCGACATTGCCTCCTTCCAGGTTGAAAAATCAAATTTGTTGAAGACTCAGAAGTTGAAGCTGGCGGAGGCATTGTCTACACAAGCTTCGATTGATTGCGAGATCGAGCAGCTGGAGAAGAGACTCGCTCAACTTAAATTGCAGAAGGATTTTGTTGCTTCAGAGATAGATACGATCAAATCCTCTACAAAAGAAGTCGCATTATCTTTGGGGCAGAGCATAGAGCGCAAACAAGATCTGACCGTCGAAGAGCATTCAATTTCTTCATCTTGGAATCAATTGTTAATAGATTTCGATCAACTTAAGACTCGATACTTATCTTTGTAGAATATTATTCAATTTAATTTTTGAATGTTTATTTCTCTTATTCGAGGCTTATATATCTTTAAGTATTTTCCATTTATCGACGTTATACCAATCGATAATTGAATAGGCATTACTCGATAACACTTTAATAACTTCGAAAGGTCCTTCCCAATTCGGTGACCATTTCTCATAATTTTTACATTTCTTGTCCATCGGTAAAATCGTTTTCCATACTAAGTCACCTTCGTTAAACGTTTTCTTTCGAATCTTCTTATTGTAAACTCGAGCAATTTGATTCTTTTGTAAAATCATGCTATTCAACGCTTGTAACCTTGTTTCATCGAGTTCATTTAATTCATCATACATCATGTCCCAATAATCACAACTGGGTAAATCATTCTGCCTCTGTATTCGATTCGACTCAATATTTATCTCGATGGGCAGAATTGCATTGTGTCCATACACCACTTTGTATGGAGTATTCTGTAAGGAATCTTTAGGTGAATTTCGATAAGCCCACAAAATTTGCAATAACGTTTCGTGCCATGTTTTTGGTTTATTGCCAACATGTTTTTTGATTAACCCGATAATCACCTTGTTAATTGCTTCGACTTGCCCATTAGCCTGAGCATAATATGGAGTTGATGTTAATAATTGAATATTTCTCGATTCAGCATATTTAGCTATCTTTCTACCAGTAAACACTGTCCCTCTGTCTGTAGTGATAGACTGTGGGATCCCAAATCGATAAACGATGTATTCTTCAATAAAATCAATTACATCCTGCTGATCAACATCCTTTAATGGTATTGCTTCTACCCATTTTGAAAAGTAATCGACAGCAACGATTATATATCTATGCCCTTTCGATGATTGTGGAAAAATTTGTCCGATTAAGTCTATAGCCCAACCTCTAAAAGGCCAAGGTTTTATGATCGAGTGTAATTCACTAGCGGGCACCTGTTGTATGGGACTAAACTTTTGACATTCTTCACAGGACTTAGCATACTCGATACAATCTTTTAAAATCGAAGGCCAATAATAACCTTGTCGAGTTAATGTCCATTTCATTTTCTGACCTATCATGTGAGTGCCACATATTCCGTTATGTACTTCAGCCATTGCTAAGTAAGCATCATCATTCCCTAAACATCTAAGTAATACTCCGTCGATTCCTCTCTTATATAACTCACCATTTAACAACACATATTTTACCGCTCGATACTTGATTTTCTTGTCAGTTCTCCCATTGGGGTTTTGCAGGTATTCTATGATCGATTTTCTCCAATCTTGGTCATCTAAGTCGTCAATTTGTAAAATCTCATTTTCCCAAGGTAGTTTCTCTTTAATTTGAATCATTTCTTGCAAATGTTCCGGAGATATCTTATACTTCAAGGCAATTTGCGCTAAGTCATTGGCTTCTTGATTGAATTCTCGAGGAACGTATTCGAATGTTATATCATCGAACATTCTCTTTAAAGTCATCACTCTTTCCAAGTATCTGATCAAGTTGGTATTAACGCATTTATACTCTTTCCGCACTTGTTTGATCACTAATTGCGAATCACCTCTAACAATTACATGTCGAGCTTTTAACTTAATTAAAGTCTCGAGACCCGCTATCAAAGCTTCATACTCGGCTTCATTATTCGAACAAATGGGTTTAATCTCCAATGATACTTTAGTCGGGATATTGTTTGGAGAAATAATAAGAATTCCTACTCCAGATTTGTTCGATGTACTTGATCCATCGAAATACATTATCCATTTACTTATTTCAATGAATAAGTTATCAGTAGACCCAACTGTATGTTCAGCCATAAAATCGGCGATTACTTGACCTTTCATCGATTTTAAAGATTCGAAGAATAATGAGAATTCTGTCAAAGCTAACACCCATTTTCCTATCCTATTATGCATAATCGGTTTCGATAAAAGAAAAATATTATTTCTGGAATAAACCATTACATCATGAGGCTTCATTACATACTTGAGTTTTGTACAAGAGAAATACAAGCATAATCCTAATTTTTCGATGTCACTATATCGAGTTTCAACATCATTCAAAATTCTACTTAGATAATACACAACACATTCTACACCATTCTCATCTTCTTGTGCTAATAAACTGGCTATCATTCGATCTGACGCTGATACATATAACTTTAATGACTTGTTTCTCTTTACTGGAATCAGAATAGGAGGATTTGTCAGCAACATTTTGATTTGCTCGAAAGCTTCTTGATGTTCCTCCTTCCACTTAAACTCTGCTTCTTTTTTCAACTGGCAGTTCTGATGAATTTTGCTTTCAAGAGTCTTTCAACCTCTTCTTTGATTTTACTCATCACCTCAGGTGCAAACCTTCTCGGTGCTTGTTTTACTGACTTTCTTCCTTCGATGATGGGTAATCTATGCTCGACAAGATTTCAATCCAATCCAGGCATTTCTTCGTATTCCCAAGCGAAGCAGTCCTTATATTCTCTTAACAAGGAAATCATATCTTTCTTTAATTCTTCTTCGAGATACTTGCTGATATACGTAGGTTTCTGGTCTTCTACACTCCCCAAGTTAATTTCTTCTAGTGGATCCTGAGCCTCGACTTTCTTGTGACTTGATGTAATGGGTTTTTCAAAACCTAAAGGAGAATAATCATAAATACAATCAAGTATAACTTGATCGCTATTATTTGCAACTACGGTCGAGTGAATCGACTTATTTATCCCTATTTTACTACTACTACTACTTTCTTGGCTCTTCTTTCCATCTTCATATTTTCCCAACCGAGCCAAGAACTCCTCGTATTCTCTATTCATCTTCACCGGCCACTTTGAGGTTGACCCCCTCTTTGATCATAACAAATCCTTTCTTTTCATTCATCTCCAAGAATCGCTCCTCATGCAACTTCGAATTGAAATCTTCGATCGTTTCGAAGGTGAATGGTCGAGCCGATGCCGGATTCTGGAGTGCCCGACCGGCTCGAGATACAAATGTTACAAATTCATGCTGATCTCCCGGGATTACCTCGAGATGTCCGTCTCGATTTCACATAAATAATTTCGATGAGCCGTCGAAGGCACGGCTCCTACTCCATGAATCCACTCTCTTCCAAGTAATGCGTTGAAATTTACATGTGACTGGACCACAATGAACACGAGTAGGCCTCGAGTAAGTGCCTACTTTCACATCCAAGGCAATCATGCCTTCCGAACTTGATGTTTTTCCGCTGAAATCGGAAATCATAATATTATGTTTGACTAAGTCTTTCGGTTCAATGCCAAATTTCTTTAGCATATTAATTGGCGATATGTTTACCGTTGCTCCACCATCGACAAGGACTCTATTTATCATCTCGTCCTTGTATCTCGATATTTAATAATAAGGGTTTCGGGTGAAACCTCATTTCTTCGAGATGGAGGATCAATAAAAGCAGGCATCTCTATGAGGGACTTCACATGATGTTTGTGTAACCCATGTTACTTTTGGCTTTATATTTTCTGAGTAAAAGTCATCTTCTCGATTGACATCACTCTGTTCTTGGTACTCTTGATATTCACTAACATATTCTGCTGGTAGTATCGATATTACTCCGATTTGATGCTCGTCCCAAGTACCCTCATTCTTATCATCGAAATATTCTCTTGCATATTGACTATCCATCGGTACAATATTCTCTTCAAAATTTCTATAATTATTCCAATAAGGGATCCTCCCTCCTCTTCTCCAGGGCCTTCCTCGGAACCTCCTTTGGAATCTTGGGAATCCAGTGTTCGATCCTTCATCGTATGACAATCTCTCGAAGACATCATGGCTTTGAAGTCTGCCTTTTCCTCCTCGAGAAGGATACATTTCTCTTCTGATCCATTGCCTTTGATTTTCACTAACACCAGAACCAACGGATTTCTGTTGACTTTCTTCGATCGTTGGTCGGACTGTTTGATCTACTTTGTCATTTTTCCTTTTATTTTGACTCTCGATCTTCTTTATTTGTTCTAACTTGAAAGCTTTAGCAGCCGATTTATCGAACACCGCACTGCATCGTGGGCATAACGACACATCTTCGTCTTTTTCTTTCTTCCTATTCAAAAACTCAACTAGGGAATCCCCTGATCGAGGGTAGATCTCTTTTTTGAACTCCTTCTCGAATTCACTCTGATCGAATTCCATATCTTCTTCAGACACGTCCATTCTAACATGTTTAGGATCAATGTCTTCAGTAACATCGACCATGCCTATAAAGGCAGAATTCATCATTCGGACATCCTCAGTCATGCCCGTTTGGGATTCAATATACCCCACTTGTACTTCGAATGGACTTGTGTCCACTTTCATTGACATCTCTTCAAATTTTAGTCTTCTTTGGTCAATCGCATCCTGGATCGTTTTCCTGAAATGTATGCAATTGTTAGTCCAATGTCCAAAAACATTATGAAATTTACAATATTTTCGACCATTCCTTTGTTCTGCCGAAGGCAGTTTATGATCTTCGCTCAACTTAATTTGTTTGTCTTTTAACAAAACATTGAAGATTTTATCAGCTTTCGTCACATCAAAAGTATATGTTCGATTTGTCATTTTATCTTTCACTTCATTCTTTTGTAGCAGTTTACAGATATATGGAGCTCCTACTTTGAGTTCTGCTATATTTACTTTCTCATCGACAGTCTCTTCCACCTCATTCTCTATCGTGGGCTCTGTTTCATACACATCATTTATATATGCTATTCTTTCTTTTTTCAAGGGTTTCTCAAATTTCTTATATCTTTGTTTTTCATACTCAATTTGTTCTACTCTTCTCACTTTATCAGCTAACTGAGCCATATCATTCAATGGTAAATTGACCAACTTTTTCCTAATCGAGAATTCTAAACCTGTAGAGGCCATTCTGACTAATTCATATTCAGGAATTTGAGTAAAGCATCTTGATTTCATTTGTCTAAATCGATTCAAATAATCATCTATACTTTCATGATTGTATCGTTTTATGTTCATCAAATCGATTAGACTTACTTGAGTCTCTCCTCTAAAGAATTGTTCATGAAAATTTCTCTCTAACTGCAACCAATTATATATCGAATTGGGCGGTAACGAAGTGAACCAAGTAAAAACATTCTTAGTCAAAGAACTAGGAAAATATTTCATCTTTAATTCTTCACTCATCGCTAAATCCCCGCATTCGATCTGATATCGAGCCACATGCTCGATAGTCGATTCACCAACTTCTCCAGCAAATTTAGTGAATTTGGGTACTTTATATCCTCGAGGCAGTTCTGTCTCGAGAATCGCATTCGGAAAGGGAGACACAAAATATGTCTGATTGGGTGGTCTAAATTTCATCCCTTGTAAATTCATCCTTTGTCCTAACATGTTATTCTGATTGTGTATATTTTGAAATCCTTCGTTCAAATTCCCATAAAGGTCATTCCTCACATGTTGGTACTCATTTCCCCTATGCTGATGTTGATCATTGTTTCTATTCCTCCTCAATAGATACGGGGGATTATTAGTAGCATGATTTTCTACCCTCGTTTGTCGAGGTATAGCCAATGCATCCCCGATTCGTGACATTTGGTCCGCTAATATCTCAAAACTAGCAGTAGTGTTTTGAACTAATGGATTTAGAACTGTAGTCAACTGTTGTGATAACATATTCACCATCTCAAAATTACTCTTATCCATTTGTTGTCTAAGTATTCCTAAGGAATTACTAGATATGCCAGTACTAGTATTTTCGATGGTATCAAAATTAGATCGATGATAATCCCTATCGAACGCATATCTCCCATGATCTACGTTTCCTCTATGATCTAGATTTGGAGGTATTTGCTGCGTTCCTACATTCTGCACACTCCCTGAGTTCTAGGAAATTACTAAATTCTGAGATGTTCCTAGGTTAGGAGATACTCCAAAATTCTGTGGCATACCTAGGGTTTGGAATGTTCCTAAGTTATATCTCGAATTTCGTTGCATCGAAGAAGTACCCACCCCATTCATGTTAAGCGAAAACCCAGGTGTTCTTATACTCATATACGGCCCCGCATTTGTTGTCACAGGGTTTCCCATAGTTGGCATACTATTTAGTGCCACCGTACTAGATCCTACTTGGGTATTTGCTAAAGTGCCCGAATTTTGTTCATTACTCACGTGTATCGACATACTTACGGTTGTCGATACTACGGTGTATTCCCATTATGACTTTGCCCCCCAGTATTTGATGAGTGTGACCCATTTAATCCCTCAGTGTTACTCTGGTTACTTGATGAACTCTGACTCATGACTCTCCCACTCCTTAATCTCATACGCTCTCGAACTAACCAATTTTGTGTTTCTCAACACAAGACCCCCTACCTGGCGCGCCAATTTGTTTCTGGTTGAATTTCGATCGATTTCGATTCTAAACAGTGTTATGGTCCTAATCGAAATCCTCCCACGTAAGTTCTTTTTACTTAGGCTAGCAGTTTGACTTTCAATCGAAAACGTGTATGAGGATCAAAAATCACAAGATATCAAAAAAGCTGTTTTTGGTATTTTGTATTTAAAGTACTGAAAGCAGTAAAGTATCGAATCGAGAAACAAAACATTAAATTGCAAGAAAATATAAAGTGCGAAAGCCCCAAATTTGCATTAATTGTAAATGACGAGGAATCGACAATAGTGCAAATATAAATGGCAGGAAATCGAAATGTGCAGGAAATGTAAATGGCAATAAATCGAGATTTGCAGAATGTGAAACGACATGGAAGCTTAAATGCAGAAACTTAATCTTTCATTGAATTAAAATGACAAGGAATCGAAAATACATAAACATAAAACTGCTGAATTTAAATTGCATCAAAGTAAATTACCAAGGAAAATACAGAAAGCGGTAAATGTACTCAGTGAGCAAGGAAATCCAGATTGCCAGAAGCTTCATGGTGTTCGTCGTTTCTCCGGTAGACTTTTCACTACTGATTCTGTTCTCTGCCAATTTCTGCCCCTGTTCCGTCCTTCTTTGCTCTATTTATAGGACATCGTTCAAGCTTTCCAGGAGCAGTTAACAAGGCTGCTACCACGTTCTACGTGCATATGACAGTTTACCTTCCACGGTCTCCCACGTTCTCACGATCTTCGACTTCCTCCAGGGTTTCGAAACTGCTCTCTATACGTGCGTTTGACTTGTTCTTCTCTTCACGGTTTGGCCAGAATCCCGATGTCCACATTGGCTTTCTTCACTCTCGATTTTGTATTTTCGAGAATTTCGATTTTACTTGTGATTCCTTTTTGACTTAGGTCTCATATAACTTAGTTTTTATTCGATAACAGGCATTTGGTTATCATTCACTCGATTCTCGATTGTGCTTCTCGATGCTACGTACTTCTAATCAGACATCAAATGAATTTTTGTTTATCTTATCGAGTCACATTTCTTTCCTTCATTTTCGATCGCTTTTATCGATTTGCCACTAACAACCATGTAATTTTTTAAGAGCTTTCTTTATCTTGGTCTCGCAACCTGGACAGTCCATGTGCACACACATCTCTACTATCTGAGGAACCCAATAAAAGCAAAAAGAAGAACAGTTAAACTTTTAAACAAACCAAATGATATTTATATAAAATGCAGATTTTGTTTGAGATTTTTCTGATGGAAAGCATAAACAATTAATTTAACATTGTCATCTCTACTACTATTGATTTCAAGGTAGTAAATTTGAATATCAATTTAGAGTAACGTTGTGATATGGCGTACGCAAACACTTTTTCTCAATCTTTTTTTGAATTTACACGATGATTATAGTTTTTAAGCATATATCTGATATATAACAAACTTACACACCTTGACGATGAAACAAAAGAAATTGACATTATGTAGAAAGATAATAACAAGGACTAAGAAGATGATGTGCGAAGATAATAATAAGGAACTAAGAAGAGATTAGGTTAGTGTTTCTAACCGTCATTGTTTCCTAAAGATTGCACGGAGCTTGTATGAAGTTCTATACAAGAAGATTATATGTCTTCTTTGATGGTGGCAATATTGATGATTCTTTAACCGTGTATATATATATATATATATATATATATATATATATATATATATATATATATATATATATATATATATATATGATGTATGTATGTATATATATATATATGAGAGAGAGAGAGAGAGAGAGAGAGTTACGAAGTCGAGAAGATTAAGAAATGCAATATAATTAAGTATGAATATAAAATACTTGTTTCACGCGTAGTCCTCAAGGATTTTGATTTCTCTTTTCTTATTTTGCTTCTAAACAAATACTTGAAAGTGTAGACAAACTGGAAATTGCAAAGCAAATACTAAGAAATTGGAAAACAAGTATACATATAGAGGTGACCGAAATGAAAAAGACATAATACGTTACTATCGAGCACTTGATTTTCTCTTGCCAAGCCATCATTTATGATTGCAAGATTACAACATTCAACATGTTAATCGAATCTTATAATAAGATTTCATGTTTCTCTTAGTGGGCAAAATTTATTATATTTAAATGGTAAAGAAAAAAAAAATAGAGTTTTGATGGAAAAAGAGAAATAAAGTATTGTATATTCTTATCTCAAGAAACTTGATTATATTGTCTTTGTAAAATAAATAAGTTAAATATATAGATTTAGCGGATGAACTAAAAAATAGGAAAGATAACACATATGTATTAACAAACTTTTCATGTAATGACAAATATAACATATGTTGTTATTCTAGAAAATCACGTGTTGTGTTGTTATATCGGAAAACTTATTTTTTTTTTAAATAGAGAAGCTAAATATATAGATTTAGGTTTACAACTGATGAACTAGAAAATGTTGAGAATTTGTAGGGTTTTGTGTATATGTATTTCGATATATTATATGAGTATATTTCTATTAATGTACTCTATGTATATACAGAGTAAAAATATTACAAAATATCAAATATTAATAATATTTCAATCATAACTGTTAGAATCGCGCAGCGAAATGTTCGCGTGGTCGGACAAAAACCAAGAGGGGGGGTGAATTGGTTTCTTAATAAAAATTAGGTTTTCAAAATTTTCCCCAAATTTTACCGATTAAAAACTGTGTAAATGTAAATAGAGAAGAGAAGAGAATCTTACACAGGAGATTTATACTGGTTCGGATCAAAAGACCCTACATCCAGTTGCTAATCACTCAAACAGAGGATTAACGCTGTCACTATAATCAAGTTGTTACAAGCAAATTACAATTGAAAAGATAAAGATAAGAAAACACCTCTCTTGAAATCCACAAGAGATGATGAACAGCTTTACCTAGAGACGGCACAACACACAATCCACTAAGAACTCCACTTAGTGATTCTTATCGCTTCTAGCCCACGCCAGGTTCCAAAAGCCCCTTTTCCTTGCAACAAACAGTTCTCTGGCACTCACAACACTTAACTTTTGTATGGAAAAGGTTGTTCTTCTTTTCTGAGTGTCATAGAAGAGTTTAAGTAGAGAAATTAGGGTTTAGGAATTGGGAATTTCGAAACTAGGGTTCTTGGAAATAGGGTTTTCGAAAATAGGGTTAATTTGAAGTTTAAAATCAAAAACAGACTGTAATAATCGATTAAATGAAGTATTAATCGATTAAAACAGAGCCAAAATCAACAGAACCCAAAACCTTTATGTTTTAATCGATTAAAAGGGCTGTTAATCGATTAACAGGTGGTTTAATCGATTAAACCAGTGAGCAGATACAAAAAATGGTTTTTCTCACTGTTTTAATCGATTATTTCCCTATTTAATCGATTAAAGCCGAGCCTGGATGATAAATTTGAGCTTTTTGAAGCTTCTAAGGTGCAGACTATGTACCGGCTATCTCAAACTCTAAATTACAGACTCAATCTAATTAAAACAGAGTTATTACAATACAAAACAAGTCTTCAACACTCTAAGCCTGTGTTTGTTTGAACTGATTTACTGTTTACGAAGACAGAAATGAGAGATTCAATTCGTTTGTTGCAAGTGATTTGAGAGGATTTGCAGGCGCGGATTTGAGGGAGAGGGGAGGAAAGCTTACCCTGAAGATTTGAGAGGATTTGAGAGGATAGCAGAGAAAGACACATCATCAAATAATAAATGACTTATTTACCCTTCTCCATCTCCTGCATGTGAACAAACAGTGTATCCAAGGCACCTCGCGATGGTTGTATATGATAGCGGTTAACCGCTATCTAATATATATTTTAGATAGCGGTTAAACCATAACCGCTATCTAATATATATTTTAGATAGCGGTTAAACCATAACCGCTATCTAATATATATTTTAGATAGCGGTTAAACCATAACCGCTATTTAATATATATTTTAGATAGCGGTTAAACCATAACCGCTATCTAATATATATTTTAGATAGCGGTTAAACCATAACCGCTATCTAATATATATTTTAGATAGCGGTTAAACCATAACCGCTATTTAATATATATTTTAGATCGATCATTTCCAAAATCTAATCGATCAGAATAAAATTTCACTCGAGCGAGATATAGTCGCTCAAGCGAAACACAACCCGAGACTCAAGAATGGTTGTATATAGGGAGCTTATAATAGCGGTTAAACCTTAACCGCTATCTAATATACACTTTAGATAGCGGTTACAGAGGAACCACTATGATATCCTCCAATTATGATCGATCATTTCAAATTATGATCGATCAGAAGCAAATTTCGCTCGAGCGAGATATAGTCGCTCGAAGCTGAAACACAACCCGAGACTCAAGAAACATAAAATATGGTTGTATATAGGGAGCTTATAATAGCGGTTAAACCTTAACCGCTATCTAATATACACTTTAGATAGCGGTTACTAGAGGAACCGCTATTATATCCTCTAATTATGATCGATCATTTCAAATTATGATCGATCAGGATCTTGTTTCGCTCGAGCGAGAGTAATATCGCTCGAGCGAATTACAACCCGAGACTGAATCTTAAAATATTTTTTTGAATATTATGTTTTTTAATTTGCTATTAGAGAAAACCTTTCAGAATTAAAAATGTTAAATACTTTTAAATATTAAAATTAACTTTATCAAAAATGAGGAAAACAAAATTTATCCAAAAGAGTTCAAAAATGTATAAGAGTATTCTCAATTTTGAGTTTAATTATATTGTTCGTTCTCAAAGTAGAAATTTATATTGTAATTATTTTAATTTACATTTTGTGATCTTCTTAAAATTAGCATCAATAACATTAGACTTTACATTTGATTCATACCTAACTAATTATAGATTAAAAGGAAAGTGGTATAACCATGCATTTTACTTTTCTATTTACCTTATTCTTTTAATTATTTTATATAATAATAATCAAAATATTCACATTCATATGGGCATTTTCGAAAATAATATTATTGTATTATTGTTAAAATTAGCATCAATAACATTACACTTGATCTTCTTAATTATATTGTTCATTATCGAGTAGAAAATTATATTGTAATTATGTTCAATTTATTAAAAGTGTAATTAAATCTCTATTTTCTTAATTTTTTTTGTTTCAAACTTCTCAATTATACATTTTTGTAATTTCTATCATTATATTATCATCCTCATCTCCTCCCATGTTCTACTTTATCTTTACAATAGTTAATATTCTTAAATAATCTATATTTTTAATTATAATTTTTTAATATATATTTCGAAATTAATCAATTCTAAGCTATTATTTGAAAAACTAATCAATTCTAATCAATAATTTAGAAAAATAATCGATTAGAATTAATTATTTGAAAAAATTATCAAATATGATCGATCATTTCGAAAATCTAATCGATCAGAATAAAATTTTGCTCGAGCGAGATATAGTCGCTCAAGCGAAACACAACCCGAGACTCAAGAAAGGTTGTATATAGGGAGCTTATAATAGCGGTTAAACCTTAACCGCTATCTAATATACACTTTAGATAGCGGTTACATAGGAACCGCTATTATATCCTCCAATTATGACCGATCATTTTAAATTATGATCGATCAGGATCTTATTTCGCTCGAGCGAGAGTAGTATCGCTCGAGCGAAATACAACCCGAGACTGAATCTTAAAATATTTTTTTGAATATTATGTTTTTTAATTTGCTATTAGAGAAAACCTTTCAGAATTCAAAATGTTAAATAATTTTAAATATTAAAATTAACTTTATCAAAAATTAGGGAAACAAAATTTATCCAAAAGAGTTCAAAATGTATAAGAGTATTCTCAATTTTGAGTGTAAGTGATTGAATGATCTGAACTGGAGGACTTGATTGCAAAAGATGAATAACATTATAATTATTTGTTTGAAGAGCATTAGTGTGCATAGGTTTATAATTTTAGTAATGTTTCATTTAATTATTATTCTATTTTCATCTGTATTTTATATTTGTTTTAAATAATAATGTATAATTATATTATTAGTTTTCATAATTATTTGTTATTATCAGTCAATATTAATTATTATTTTATATTTTATAATTATTTAATTATTAGTCAAATAATTTATTTAATATGTCAACATTATTTGAATATGGATATGCAATGTACATAATTTTGTAATTGTTTATTTATATAATTTTTAATAACTATCTAAAAAAGTTAATTTTGTAAATTTGTTTCCAATTACAAACACTTTTAAATTTGTTTTTTCTTTTAACTATATAATCAATGTTAAAATATGGATAATTAATTAAAAAATTATATTTATAATCATTTGAACCTTATTTTATACAAAGGGTAAAATGGTAATTTTCTTAAATAATCAATTAAAATTATAATTTTTATATCTCATATCAATCAAATCATTCACAATTTCCCATAAACTTTCCTTTCACTTTCCATTCATCCAAACAACTTTAATTTCATCTCCATTTCTCTTCAAATCCCTCCTTTTCCACTCTCTCATTTCCACTCTCTCAAATCACTCCAACCAAACAAAGCATAAGTCTTTGAGTTCTTGAATCATCATCAAAATCAACAATCTTCATGTTCATCAAGTGCAACATCAAGTCCTTGAATGTTCAACAATCTCCCCCTTTTTGATGATGATCAAAATTATCTTTTAAAGCCTTGTAATAACCTGTTTTATCTGTCATACTAACAAACACATTAAACATACCAGATAATATTTAAAATCAACAATAGTAGGCTTTAAATATTTCTCCCCCTATTTTAATTATAATAAAAAATAATTCTGCATAACAATCATAAGAGCTCCCCCTCAAAATATGCATAAGTTGGATAAAACTCCCCCTCAATCGAAGCATTAAAGAAACATCATATTTTATTGCAGAAACAATCATTCATTACAATAACAAGAGAAAATAACAAAAGAACAAAATTTAAAAGTCTTCACTATCATCATCATTAAAGTGTGCATCAAATCTATTTTCTAAATGGCACACTTTATCATCTACATCAGATATACGGCGAATTATTTCCTCATGTCGTACTCCAGAAAGAGTGAAGAAAGATTGCATCCTCTGATTCATGTTAGATAACATGTCTTCCATGGATTGTCGGGTTTCATGATGAGTAGAGGAAGTTCCAACACTTTGGATTTGGTCAGAGGGAAACTCAGCAGCTGGAGGCATATCTTCATCAGAATCTTCATTAGCATCACCTTGATTAGGAACGTCATCTTTGTGAACATAAATGTCATTTACTCGCACCATTTGGAGTTGAATCAACGTACTGTCCAGCATGCGGTTCAAGTTATTTGTTCTTACTGCTTGTTCACCTTCTACATTCACTCCTTTATATTCAAGAATACGGGAGACAAGAAGGGCATATGGAATTTTGAAGGTGGGATGACGTTTTGCTTTTAACATGGTCATTGTGACAAGAACGCCCCAATCTAAAGGCTCATTATTCATTATTGCATGAATAATTCGAAGATCAATGGAAGAACATTGGGCATGATTCGTAGCCCGGGGACATAAGATCCATACAAGTAAATGTAGAATCATGCGTTCTTCCTTCTTCAAAGGTCCAGCAAGAAGGAGACGCCCAATCTCCATGGAGGGATTCCGCAGAAAAGAGCGATAAGCTAGGAACCTGTCAAAGTAATCTAGCTCACCATATACGTTAATAGCATCTTCTCTAATTGGAAAGTGAGCAATATTCTCCCAAATATCATCATCAAGAATTATTGTAACCCCTTTTACACGAGACATAGCGATTTGATCTCTAAATTTGAATCTAGAGTAGAATACCCTAACTAAGTCAGGATAGTACGTACCTTGCATTTGGATAAAGGGGAGAACTCCTTGAATTTCAAGAAGATTAGGAAAGTTGAATCCCCTATTGATAAACTGTTCGCCAATAAGGAACTTGGGAGAAATAATAGCACGTTCCTTCTAGTAGGACAAAAATTCTTGTTGGCCTTCTGCATCAGAGATCCATCCTTCTACAGAATTAGGACGGGGATGAGAGGAGGGTGCAGATCTTCTTCTAGTAGGGATCTTAGTACGAGAAGAGGAGGCCATTGAAAGATTAGATGAATATCAAGAAGATTTAGGAGGACAAGGTAAGTTAGAAATAGGCAAGATTGCTAGAATAAGGCAAGATAGCTTGATTTCAAGAGATAGAAGTGAGTAGAAGTGAAATAGAGGTCCCTATATATAACCAAGCATGTCTAACGGTCATATGGAAGTGAATAAAGGCCAAGAGAGCTGTTGGCAACGACTAGAACCCATACTTGCCAGGTTTAATCGATTAAAACTCAGAATAATCGATTAAACCAGTACCAGTCGCATTTAATCGATTATTTTGAGCTGATAATCGATTATCAGATGGTTTTAATCGATTAATTAACGAATTAATCGATTAATCCAGAGAGGAATGCCCTGTTTTGGATGTTTTGAGTGTAAATAATCGATTATAACTCCAATTAATCGATTATTCCAGAGAGTACATCAAATTTTTGAGGTTTTATACACATTATAACCTATTAACATCCTACACCACGAATTATAACAATACAATCATCCAAAAACAGTCAAATTAAGCAGAGTTTAAGCTATTTCTAATATCCCTAAGTCTCTTCTAAGATCATAGAATCTATCCTTGGGTAGAGGCTTAGTAAAAATATCTGCTAATTGACGTTTGGTGTCTACATACTCTATTTTACAGTTTCCTTTGCTGATATGATCTCTTAAAAAGTGATGTCTTATTTCTATATGTTTAGTCCTAGAGTGCATTACTGGATTCTTAGTTAGATTAATTGCACTCGTATTATCACACATCAAAGGTATGTCATTTAAAAAGATACTATAATCTTCTAACTGTTGTTTCATCCACAGAATTTGAGCACAACAACTACCAGCTGCAATATATTCAGCTTCAGTGGTAGATAAAGCAACACATGCCTGTTTCTTAGAATGCCAAGACACTAAGGATGAACCTAACAAATGACATGTCCCACTAGTACTTTTCCTATCAATTTTACATCCACCATAATCAGCATCAGAATATCCTATTAAACTAGTACAAGCATCAGACGGATACCACAAACCAAAACCAGTAGTTCCTTTTAAATATTTTAAAATATGTTTTACTGCAATTAGGTGAGATTCTTTTGGACAAGCCTGAAATCTAGCACACACACAGACAGAATGCATAATATCAGGTCTACTTGCAGTCAAGTATAACAGTGAACCTATCATACCTCTATACATAGATTGATTAACTTCCAAACCTGATTCATCCTTGTCTAGATAGCATGAAGTTCCCATGGGTGTGTTAGCTTCCTTTGAGGTGTCCATACCAAACTTTTTGAGAATCTCTTTGCAGTATTTGGTTTGAGAGATGAAAATGCCATCTTTAAGTTGCTTGATTTGTAGTCCAAGGAAGAATGTCAATTCTCCCATCATAGACATTTCAAACTCTCCCTGCATTATCTTAGCAAATTCTACACATAACGAATTATCAGTTGATCCAAAAATAATATCATCAACATATACCTGGACCAATAAGATATGTTCTTTAACTTTCTTAATGAATAGTGTAGAATCAATTTTTCCTCTTGAAAAATCATTTGAAGTTAGGAAACTACTTAATCTTTCATACCAAGATCTAGGAGCTTGTTTCAACCCATATAATGCTTTCTTTAATTTGAAAATATGATTAGGATAATTAAAATCTTCAAATCCAGGGGGTTGCTCTACATACACTTCTTCTTTAATAAAACCATTCAAAAATGCACTTTTAACATCTATTTGATATAATTTAAATTTCATCAAAGATGCATAAGCAAGAAGTAGGCGTATAGCCTCTAACCTGACAACAGGAGCATAAGTTTCATCATAATCTATACCTTCCTCCTGACAATAGCCTTTGGCAACAAGTCTGGCTTTATTCTTTGTTATATTTCCATCTTCATCAAGTTTATTTCTAAACACCCATTTAGTTCCAATTACTTGATGTGACTCTTCTCTTGGGATTAATTCCCAGACTTGATTCCTTTCAAATTTTTTAAGTTCTTCTTGCATGGCTATGCACCATTAGTCATCTTTAAGCGCTTCCTCAACATTTTTGGGTTCTATCTGTGACACAAAAGCTACATACATACAGAAATTAGTCATATTTCTAGTTCTTACCCCTTTTGAGATGTCACCTATGATATTGTCCATTGAGAGTCCTCTAGGTGATTGCCATTCTTTTGCTAATTCAGGCGTTTGAGAATGCTCATTTTCTTCCAAATATAATTCATCAAGAGCCTCTCTTATATATTCATCATCACCTGCAAGTCCTTTATTTGACTCAAGAGGATTTTCCCCAAGGTCTACAATCTCATCAAAAGTAACATGAATAGATTCTTCAATATTTAAAGTTCTTCTATTAAACACCCTGTAAGCTTTGCTAGTTAATGAATAACCTAGAAAAATGCCCTCATCGGCTTTTGAATCAGATTTTCCTAGATTGTCCTTTCCATTATTTAGCACAAAACATTTACATCCAAAAATCTTTAAATGAGCAACATTAGGTTTTCTACCATTAAACAATTCATATGGAGTAGATTTAATAATTGACCTAATGAGCATTCTATTTAAAACATAACATGCAGTACTAACCGCATCAGCCCAAAAATATTTAGGAACATTAGATTCATTTAACATAGTTCTTGCAAGTTCCTCTAATGACCTATTTTTCCTTTCAACTACACCATTTTGTTGGGGAGTCCTAGGAGCAGAAAAGTTATGTAATATTCCATTTTCCTCACAATAATTCTCAAACTTTTCATTTTGAAACTCACCACCATGGTCACTTCTTAAAACTTTAATTCTTAAGTCCTTTTCATTTTGAATTTGTTTTGCAAATTTTCTAAAGACTTTAAAAGCTTCACTTTTCATAGTTAGGAAAAATGTCCAAGTATATCTAGAGTAATCATCAACAATCACAAGTCCATAATAATTTCCACCAAAGCTTTTTATCCTAGAAGGTCCAAATAAATCTAAATGTAATAATTCTAGGGGTTTTGAAGTGGAAATAACATTCTTTGATTTAAATGATGATTTTACTTGTTTACCTTTTTGGCATGCATCACACAATCTATCTTTTTCAAATTTTAACTTAGGCAAACCAATAACTAAGTCTTTTGAAATCAATTTGTTCAAATGATGCATATTTATATGAGCCGCTCTCTTATGCCATAACCAAGGGTTCTCTTCCTTAGCAACTAAACATGTTATACTATACTCATGTAAACAATCCAAATCAATCAAGTATATGTTATTATGTCTAATGCCTTTTAATTCTACATTTTCGGAATCTATCAAATGTATGGTGCAAAATTTGCTTTCAAATATTACCTTAAATCCTTTGTCACATAGTTGGCTTATGCTAAGAAGATTATGCTTTAGTCCATCAACAAGAAGCACATCCTTAATCTCCAATGTGTTTGCACCACCTATGTTTCCAATTCCAAGAATCTTCCCTTTATTGTTGTCCCCATAAGTTACATATCCTTGTTCCTTAGTTTTGAAACTCACAAATTTAGTTTTATCACCGGTCATATGTTTTGAGCATCCACTATCAAGATACCACATAGACTTCTTTGATTTGGAAGTTTCCTACAAAACAAGAATACAGTAAACTTAGGTCTCCATAACTTTTGGGTCCTTGGGGTTAGATACAAACAAATTATTTAACAATAGGAACCCAAATGTATTTACCTTTAGGAACACCAAAATGTTTAATTTTACATCTATTTGAGGTATGACCTTGTTTCATGCAATAAAAACATGCTTTTGATGTAGCTTTAGAATAAGATGCATTACTTACAAAACATGCTCTAGATCCTTTTTCTACCCATACTCTTTTATTTTTCCTTTTAGCCTTTTTCAAAGGAACTTGTTGATTTACACTATTTTGAGCAAACACCATTTCATGCTTCTTAAGATCATCTATTTCCTTTTCGGCTTTGTCTAGCAAATGGTTAAGAATATCTATGTCATATTCATGCTCTTTACAATTCGCACATGCCAAGTTCTTATTATTATCCTCATCTAAACATACAATTTTCGTATTTAATAACTCCTTTTCTTCTAAACATGCAATTTTCGTTTTTAAGGAGTCAATTTCCTTTTCGGATCTACTTAATTCTTCTTTACAACTTTATATTCATTTTTCAAATTCTTAAAGGCACTAAATAATTCATTGTACGCATTTTGCAGTTCATCATGGTCATTATCATCATCACTAGAAGATGAGTCGGAATCACTAACCTCAAAATCGGAAGATATGTTGTCATTTGCCATTAAGCAAATGTTTGCTTCTATTTCCGAGTCACTTGATTCCGAACTTGAGTCACTATTGTCCCAAGCAATATAGGCTTTCTTCTTGAAGTGCTTTTTGCCTTTGTTTTCATCGTTTTTCTTGTTTGGGCATTCAGTCTTTACATGCCCTGCTTCACCACAACCATAACATTTTATATTTACAGAAGAATTTTCCCTTACCTTTCCTTTACCTTTGAAGGGATGTCTTCCTTTTGCTTTTCATGAATTTGGTGAACTTCTTTATCATAAGACTCAACTCTTCTTCTTCATTCTCCGAGTCTTCTTCTTCTTCCTTTTTATTTTTACCTTTGGAAATTTCGGTTTTGAAGGCTAGGTTCTTCTTTTGGTATTGACCTTCTTCCTCATTTAGCCTTCCAAGTTCAAGCTCATGCTCTCTAAGCTTTCCAAATAACGCCGCCATAGACATTGTGGCAAGATTTTGTGACTCCGAGATGGCCGTCACCTTAGGTTGCCATTTCCTATCCAGAGATTTCAAAATTTTAACATTTAATTCATCAACGTCAAACATTTTACCTAATCCGGTGAGATGGTTCACAATATGAGTGAAACGTTTTTGAACGTCAAATATCGTTTCGCCTTGTTGCATCCGGAACATCTCGTACTCTTGGATTAAAGAATTTTTACGTGCTCTTTTAACGTCGTCAGTTCCTTCGTGGGTCACCCTTAGCATTTCCCACATTTCCTGTGCACTTTTACAAACTGAAATCCTGTAAAACTCGTCAAGGGTTAGAGCAGATGAAATTATATTTCTAGCCCTAACGTCAAATTGTGCTTTTCTACTTTCTTCTGCAGTCCATCTAGAAAAAGATTTGGGAACGTCAACACCGTTCTCAGTAACTTTAGGAATATATGGACCGTTTAAAATAGCGTCCCAAACGTCTCTATCAACAGACTCTAAAAAGATTTGCATTCTTACCTTCCAGAAAGGATAATTTTGACCTGCAAAAGTGGGGGTCTGTTGATAGACGCACCTTCGGCAAAAGTTTGATTTTGTCCGGCCATTTTCGAAATATTTGAATGACTATCAAAGCAAGCTCTGATACCACTTGTTAGAATCGCTCAGCGGAATGTTCGCGTGGTCGGACAAAAACCAAGAGGGGGGATGAATTGGTTTCTTAACAAAAATTAGGTTTTCAAAATTTTCCCCAAATTTTACCGATTAAAAACTGTGTAAATGTAAATAGAAAAGAGAAGAGAATCTTACACAGGAGATTTATACTGGTTCGGATCAAAAGACCCTACGTCCAGTTGCTAATCACTCAAACAGAGGATTAACGCTGTCACTATAATCAAGTTGTTACAAGCAAATTACAATTGAAAAGATAAAGATAAGAAAACACCTCTTTTGAAATCCACAAGAGATGATGAGCAACTTTCCCTAGAGACGGCACAACACACAATCCACTAAGAATTCCACTTACTGATTCTTATCGCTTCTAGCCCATACCAGGTTCCAAAAGCCCCTTTTCCTTGCAACAAACAGTTCTCTGGCACTCACAACACTTAACTTTTGTATGGAAAAGGTTGTTCTTCTTTTCTGAGTGCCATAGAAGAGTTTAAGTAGAGAAATTAGGATTTAGGAATTGGGAATTTCGAAACTAGGGTTCTTGGAAATAGGGTTTTCGAAAATAGGGTTAATTTGAAGTTTAAAATAAAAAACAGACTGTAATAATCGATTAAATGAAGTATTAATCGATTAAAACAGAGCCAAAATCAACAGAACCCAAAACCTTTCTGTTTTAATCGATTAAAAGGGCTGTTAATCGATTAACAGGCCTGTTAATCGATTAACAGGTGGTTTAATCGATTAAACCAGTGAGAAGATACAGAAAATGGTTTTTCTCACTGTTTTAATCGATTATTTCCCTATTTAATCGATTAAAGCCGAGCCTGAATGATAAATTTGAGCTTTTTGAAGCTTCTAAGGTGCAGACTATGTATCGGCTATCTCAAACTCTAAAATTACAGACTCAATCTAATTAAAACAGAGTTATTACAATACAAAACAAGTCTTCAACACTCTAAGTCTTTGAGTTCTTGAATCATCATCAAAATCAACAATCTTCATGTTCATCAAGTGCAACATCAAGTCCTTGAATGTTCAACAATAATCGCCTAAATCAAAATAATAATTTAATATCTTTTTATCTTCTCTCTTAAAAGATAATAAAATCTATTAATACCTAATTTAAATAAAAGATAATAAAGTAATATTCTCAATATTTCTCCTTACTTTAATATCTATTTATTTGAATTTGATATTTTTTCTTTTATTTTGCTTATAATTTTTCCTCCTTTTTTGTTTATACTTCTTGTCATCTTCTTTCTTGAATGAGATCACATCTTCATTCAACTTCACTTTCTTCATCAAAATATTTATTCCTTTGTCAACTTCATCTCCTTTGTTTCTTTCAAACTTCATGGTAGTATTGTTGACTCTATGATGGACGTTGAAAACGGTTTCATCATCTACATCTTTATTTTCCTCTTTAACATCAAGTTTCTTCAAGAAATCTTTGTCATGCTTTTTCTTTGACTTTTCTTTTATATCTTTGTTTGTAATCAACTCTTCTTTCATCAAATCTAAAGTAAAACTTTTTCCTTTCCTGTGAACTTTGAATATTTCCAAGTTATCTATATATTTAATCACACAAAGTTTGTGATCAAAAGACACCTTATAACTTTTCTCCAATAATTGAGCAACACTTAACAAATTATGATTAATATTAGGAACATATAAAACATCAAAAATCAATTTGATACCCGAATGACGTTTAACTGTAATTGTTCCCGTACCTTTCACATCCATTTGTTCTCCATTACCGATTCTCACTTTAGAAATATGTGATTCGTTGAGCTCTTTGAAAAGTTCTCGATCATGAGTCATGTGGTTTGTACAACCACTGTCTATAAGCCAACCTGTGGATTTGTTTATTGTAGAGCAGGTTGATGCAAGGAGAAGTTCTCCTTCTACTCCATCCTCTGTAACTTGAAGAAGTTCCCATTCTACTCCATCCTCTATAATCTTGATGACTTCTTCTGGTTGTGATTTGCATATCTTTTCTATATGTCCCAATTGACCACATTTTCGACATTTCACATCAGGTCTCCACCAACACTTATTAGGTGTGTGATTATTTTTCTTGCAATAAGGACAAATAGAAAAGACTCGTGATTTTGTACCTTTGTTGTTCTTGACTTAGAGAGAACCTCCATCATGATATAGTAAAGAACCTTCACCAACAGCATGATCTCCTCTCATCAATCTTCGTTGCTCTTGCGCTTGTAAAGCATGTAACACTTATGTCAAAGTAATATTAGACAAATCCTTTGTATTTTCCAATGAAGCAATAGATGCTTCATATCTCTCTGACACAGTTACCAGAATTTTCTCAACTATTCTGGAGTCAGAAAATTCCTTGCCTAACAATTTTATTTTGTTAGCAATACCCAACAATTTGTTTGAGTATTCATTAATTGTTTGCATCTTTTGCATCTCAAATTCTCTTATCAAGTTTAGAACTTTCATACCTCAAATTTTCTCATCCCCTTCATATTGATCTTTCAAATAATCCTAAATTTCTTTGGGTGACTTTAGCGTCATGATTCTGGTGAGGATCATTTGTGAAACACCAGCAAACAGACATGATTTAACTTTTGCCTTCCTCATTTTTCTTTCTCTATGAAATTTCATTTCAGCTATGGTGGGATTTTCAGGTAGTGGATCAACAATATAATATTCTTCTACAACTTCCCATACATCCAATCCTTCAAGATAGGATTGCATTCTCACAGCCCATAAGTCATAACTTTCGCCATAAAAAACTAGAATAACGACTTGTGAAAAGTTTCTTTCTCCTTCCATTGTGTCGAACCAAAACTCAGATACCAATTTGTTGAGAATTTGTAGGGTTTTGTGTATATGTATTTCTGATATATCATGTGGGTATATTTCTATTCATGTACTCTATGTATATATAGAGTAAAAATATTACAAAATATCAAATATTAATAATATTTCAATCATAACTGCATAAATCAAAATAATAACCTAATATCTTTTTATCTTCTCTCTTAAAAGATAATAAAATCTCTTAATACCTAATTTAAATAAAAGATAATAAAGTAATATTCCCAACGAGAAAATAGAAAAGATAACTCTCACATACTAACAAACTCTCATATAGTAACAAAGATACCACTCATATGCTAACAATTTGTGAACTACTTACAAACAAAATTTAAATCACGTATAGAATTTAAACTGCAACAAAAAAAATAAAACCTTATTCTCTGTGAACAAACCCTCCCTTAAACTGTATGCTCCTTGCAACAGTTTATTTTTGGTTCTTTAAGCATGTCCAAAGTGCTTCGTAGATACTGGAAACTATCAACTTTAAGTATTGGCTTTGTCATTATGTCTGCTAATTATTTTCTGCTACTACAATAGTTTAGCTCAATAACACCATTATTACACAAATCTCTCAAAAAAATGAAATTCTTCTCAACCAAATACATTGACAAACACAAAATATAGTTTCTATGAACTCTCCTTATGTTGTGGATAACCAAGATATTACATCATCTCCCAATTTGAAAACATAACCAGATGTGCTCTTTCTATCTTCTACATCCCCTGCATAATCACTATCAGTATAGGCAAGTAATTCTACATTTCCTCCACCTATATAAAAAATTCTTAAATTTTAAGTTCCCTGCAAATATCTCAAAATAGTTTTGCTGCTAAAAAGTGATTATCTTTAGGATGGTCCATGAAGCGACCACTAATTGAATGTGCAATATTCGGTCTAGTAGCATTCAAATATATAAGGTTTCTTATAAGTACTATCAACTTCTGCCCCTTTGTCTGTTTTCAACAACTTAATACTTAGAACAATACGATTCTTAACTAAGTTACAGTCAAGCATATGAAATCTCTAACATATCCATGATATATTTCTTTTGTCCAATAAAAATTCCGTCACAACTTTGCAAAACTTCAATGTCCAGCAAGTATCTCATCTTGCCTAAGTCAGTCATAGCAAACTCATTCATCATTATACTTTTAAACTATAGAAACATTGATTCATGATTATCTGTGTATATCAAATAATCTACATAAACACAAACAATTAAGAGTGCACATTTCTCTTTCTTTCACAAATAGAGTGTGTTCATGTGGGCATTTTAAAAAATCATTACCTGCGAGATAAGACTCCAACCTGCTAAGACTATAGAGGGCTTTTTTAAGTTTGTATACCTGATGTTCACGTCCCTTAGAGACATAACTCTGTGGTTGTTCTAAGTATACATGTTCATTGATTGCCCCATGTAAGAAGGCTGACATGATATCAAGCTGATAAATGTTCCATCTTTATGTGGTGGCTAATGCAACAACAACTCCAATGGTTTCTAAACGAGCTAGTGGTGCAAAAATCTCACTATAATCAATGTCCTTTTCTTGGGTGTATCCTTTTACTACTAGTCTGGCTTTAAATTTGTCAATCTCACCTGTCTCCTTCAATTTTGTCTTGTAAATCCACTTGAAACCTGTAATTTTGCAATTTGGTGGTGGATCAACTAGCTTGCATGTATCATTTCTTTGAATGAATTAAAATTTAGCATCCATGTCATCTCTCCAACGTTGACTCTGTGATGCTTGGTTGTATGTTACTGGATCTGCACTTGCAAACATTGAAAAATTATAAGTGTCAAGTGAATTTACAAGACACAAATGAAGGAGACGGTGGATTGACAAATTTAAAGCCAGATTAGTAGGAAAAGGAGAGGACATCGATTATAGCAAGATTTTTGCATAGTAGCTCATTTGGAAACTATTAGAACTGTTGTTGCATTAGTAGCCACAAATAGAAAATTTATCTTGATATCAAGTCAACCTTCTTGGGGTAACATGATGTATACTTAGAACAACCACATGGCTATGTCTCTAAGGGACGTGAACATCAGGTATTAAGTTGCTGAAAACACATAAAGGGGCAGATGTTGATAGTACTTTATTAAAATGACTCATAGGAAGCCTTATGTATCTAAATGCTACTATAATTCTACTAGATCGGATATTGCACATTCAATTAGCGTGATTAGTCGCTTCATGGAGCATCCTAAAGACAGTCACCTCTTAGCAACAAAACGTATTTTGAGATATTTGTAGGGAACTCAAAATTTAGAAATTTTTATAAAGTTGGAGGAAATGTAGAATTACTTGTCTTTACTGACACACACGTTCGGTTATGTTTTTAAATTGGGAGATGGTGTAATATCTTGGTCATCAAAAAACAAAAAAAAAACTAGTGATTAGCTTAACTACAACAGAAGCAGAATTCATAGCAGCTGCATTTTGTGCTTGCCAATGTGTTTGGCTGAAAATAATTTTGGAGCATCTAGATCACTGTTAAGAGGGAGCTACTGTCATTTTTGTGAAAATGCTTCTACAATAAAATTATCAAAAATCCAGCCTTACATAGAAGAAGTAAACATATTGATGTAAGATTTCATTTTTTTCCTCAAAAAATTTGGTTCTATTATCGTCGTAAAATAAAGAAGCTAAATATATAGATTTAGCTTTACAACTGATGAACTATTAAAAAGGAAAGATACCTCCACATATTAACAACAAACTCACATGTACTAACAAAGATAACATCCAAGTACTAACACGTTGTGTATGTACAAAATTTAAACAACGTACAAAATTTAAACTGCAACAAACAAATAAAATCTTATTCTTTGTCAACAAATATTATTATCTTAGAAAACTTGGTTCTATTATCTTTCTAAAATAAAGAAGTTAAATATATAGATTTAGCTTTACAACTAATCAACTAGAAAAGAGGAAAGATAATTCCTACATACTAACAAACTCTCGCGTACTAACAAAGATAACACTCATGTACTAACAACTTGTGAACCACGTACAAAATTTAAAACCACGTACAAAAATTTAAACTGCAACAAAAAAATAAAATCTTATTCTCTATGAACAAACCCTCCCTTAAACTATATGTTCCTTGCAACAATTTATTTTTTGTTCTTCAAGCATGTCCAAAGTGCTTCATAAATACTGGAAACTATCAACTTTAAGTGGCTTTGTCATTATGTTTGTTAATTATTTTTTGTTAATGCAATAGTTCAACTCAATAACATCATTATTACACAAATATATCAAAAAATGAAATCTTACATCAATATGTTTACTTCTTTCATGTAAATTTTTGGATAATTTTATTATAAAAGCATTATCATAAAAAATGATAGTAGCTCCTCTTGACAGTGATCTAGATGCTCCAAAATTCTTCTAAGCCAAACATATTGGTAAACATAAATGGAGCTACTATGAACTCTGTTTCTATTGTGGATAAACTAACTATTGATTTTTTTATGACCAAGATATTACACCATCTCCCAATTTGAAAACATAGTAAGATGTGTTCTTTCTATTGTCGCCGCCGTCCGTTCCGACGTCCAGGGACATCTCGAACGTTTATGCGAGTGGTCGCGAAAAGATGGTTAGACTCACGTTTTTTGTTAAAATTATGTTCATTGCTTCCAAGGTGCTCAACACTGAACTGTCCTCTAATAGAAGCAAGGTTTTCGAAAAGGGTTCTTCTGGAGTCACCACCAATGTTTTGACCATAAACATTGGAAAAGGATAAAAGGCGTTGATTTTAATAAAAACCAAACTTGGTCATTATAACCAGAGTCGGGTAAGGGAGTTAGTTACGTGTGGGGAAGGTGTTAGCACCCCACAACGCCCCTTTCGGGTTCCCTATGACGGATTAATTCATTAAGTGAAGGTTATGAGAAATTACGCCATTACCCTATTTTATTCATATGATATTTAAATATGGCTATCTACATGATTTTATTATACATTGCACACATAAAGCAATAAATAAAGCAGTAAAAGAGAAGAGAGTTGAAAAGAACCTCCGTAGCAAGCTTTGTATTGCAACTCTTTTATAATAAGGATGCGTTTTGGCAATCCCTCGCTCTACAACGACTCTCCTCTCGACTACAATATCGACTCGACTAAAATTTTTATAGAAGAATCGAATGTCGGAATATAATTCCTTAACTGATTGTTACCTATTTAAGGCAATCAGAAAGATCATTCGAGGTAGGGAGAGAAGAAGACAAGTCTTGGGAGTTGTCTGGAGTGTGGAAAATGAGCAAATGAGCCTCCTATTTATAGTTTTCGCTGCCTGGCACATTTGGGACGACCATCTGGGTTGGGTCGGCCGTCTGGGTTGGGACGGCTGTCCCAATTGAATTTTTTGTTCTTGGCTCCACCCCTAGAAGTGTGGGACAGCCAGTCTGGGTTGGGACGACCGTCCCAGTTGAATTTTTTGTTCTTGGCTCCACCCTTGGAAGTGTGGGACGACCAGTCTCACTTGGGACGGCCGTCTTGACTGTCCTAGGTTTTTTGGGACGGTCGTCCCAACTTTGGGACGGCTGTCTCAACCTGTTTTCAGCAGCTCTTGTGTTCTGGGACCCCTGGGAAGCTTTCCTTGCTATTTTTGGACGTTGGTTGATGCCAATAGATGTCCATTGAAGCTTTATCTTCATATAGGAAGTCTTCTTGACCCTTATTGAGATGCCGGACGAACTTTATCTTCGTTTATAGGAGGTCTCCTTAGCCTTTATCGAGAAATCGTATGAACTCTGTGTTGTTGTAGGAGGTCTCCTTGGTTTTTATTGAGAAGCTGGGCGAACTTGATCTTTATGTGAAGTTTTCCTAGCTTTTATTGTGAGGCCGGGCAAAATTAGGGGTCTACAGCTGCCCCCCCTTCACCTGCCTAACTAATTTGTTGACAAAATTAGTTGGTAGGGGAAGGAGTTAACCCTTTTGCCCAGTTATCCTTCGGATGCTGCTCCTTGCTGATCCTCCGGATGATAAATATTTTTATAGGTACCAACCCCTATCTGGTTTGAGCCTTCTTTTTTAAGGCTCTGGTGAGTACTTACCCTCACCAGGTATAAGTCTGTATTTACTAGACTTTTGTGGGTACCTACCCCTGTAGACCCCAAATCTTGCCCGGGCTCCAAATAAAGTCAGAAGATCCCCTATTCGAAGACGGCCGAAGCCTAACAAGCCACTAGGAGAGACTATTAGGCTCCCGTACCAAGATAGGAGGGTTTTTTTGGCCCAAAATAAAGATTCTCGCGTTGAAGGGGACTCCCGGGTCAAGTCTCGCTCAAGCGACGGATTTCTCGCTTGAGCGAGCGAAGGACGAGACGGCGGTCTCGTTTTTCCAGACGGCGGTCTCGTTGCCTACAAAAACGAGACGGCGGTCTCGTTGGACGAGACGGCGGTCTCGTTGGACGAGACGGCGGTCTCGTCTGGACGAGACGGCGGCTCTCGACCGCCGTGCCGACGAGAACGGCGGTCCGGACCCCGACAGCGCAAAAACTATAAATAGGGGTCCTCCCCCCTCATTTCGACACGTAAAAACAGTAGCTCTCCCTTCTCTCTAGATTTTCTCTCTAAGAATCTCTCCGAGGCATTTCCGGAGTTTCGAGCGTCTCTAGGCATAGATCGAGCGTTCTAAATCTTCTTAAGAATCCCTCCGAGGCATTTCCGGAGTTTCGAGAGTTGTAGAGTGAGAGGGCTGCCACAAAGCACCCTTTTTTTAAAGAATATAAGAAAGCTTGCTTCGAAGGTTCATAAACCTCTTTCTTTACTTTACCGCTTTCATTTAAATTATGCAATAGACGTTAGGGCCATGTAGTCATAAATTTAAATACCGCATAATAAAAGGGTAAAAGCGCAATTTTCTAGTTTATCAATAAAAATAAGCCGGCCTATCATAGGGAACCCGAAGGGGCGTCGCAAAGGGACTAATACTCCCTTTGCACGTAACCAACTCCCTTACCCAACTCTGGTTCTAATGACCAAAGTTGGTTTTCGAAAACCAACGCCTTTTTAAAACCCCTTTTCCGATGTTTATGGTAAAAATATCGGTGGCGACTCCATAGAACCCAAAATAAATAAGTCCTTGGGTTAGCCCGTTGTCGGACAACTCAAGGACACTTTTCGAAAACCTCGTCTCTAGGTTAGCCCTAGTTATCGGACAACCTAAGGACGTTGTAACCACCAATAAAAAACGCGAAAACAAGAGGGTCGATAAAACCATCGCGTCGCTCCGACCGCCTCTTTTTGACGGCGGCGACAGATGGCGACTCCACTGGGGAAGCCTAGAGAGTTAATCCCATTTAGTGATGGGCCGGCTTAAACAATAAATAAACCAAGAAAATACACTTTTGCCCTTAACTTGTATTTATAACATGTTTTATTGTTTGGCTTTCAATAAACTGTTGTTTGTTTATACTTACGCAATTGATTGAAATATAAATTGCACACAGTCCCTTGCACACTACAGTTCCCTCTATACCCGGGGGCAAGTGAGAAAACCATAGGGAGTGGGTGGCAGGTACGGTTCGCTGCAGTTAGGGCCTCGTGCCCACCAGCTGTGATCGGAAACCACCACTCAAGGTGATAACCTTCCTCTTTTGGCAACAAGACCGACTCTGGCCTTAGTGTTGAGCATGGTCGGACGGCTGGAGAGTGGGGACCCTATAATGGGGGCACCTTGGGGGCCTTAGCCTGGTGAGAACAGTTAGAACCAACCCTTGCCAATGCACTTTTCTGCAGGAAAACCCTACCTCGTGATAAAAATGAATTCTCGCCTGTTCGTGGATGATCGAATTGTGTGTGCATATGTTTGTTGCATTTGACTCGTTGCATAGCATAAACAAACAACAGAACAAAATCACCAAAAAAAATATATTTTACAAATAAACACCCTTATCTCTGACAGCCTGCCTTTTAGTTAGCCTGGTTTCAGGTTCTTTGTAAGCTAAGTAGCCACGCAGCTCCGACGTAAGAGATAAGGGACGCTAAATATTCTTTCGCATAAAGCCACATTTTATCTCTGAACATCCGCTTTTTAGCTAGCCTGGTTTCAGGTTCTTTGTAAGCTAAGTAGCCACGCAGTTCCGACAGAAGAGATAAAAGGCTATAAAATAAAAAGCAATAAAAATCAAAATAAAAATCCAAAAAAAATAAAATAAAATAAAATAATAATAACAAAATCAAAACATTTATAAAATAATGTTGACAAAGTCGTGTCATTCATATTGCATCATGCCATAAGTGAAAAAACAAGAGAGAAAATAAATGCATAAGGAAAGTATGCATACACATCATTTTAATAAACCTATCAAAAATGTGTCTTAGAGGCGTTTTTTGGGAAAAATACTGGGCCAAATCCCCTTCGGGAATTTGCAGTTTGGTTCTTCACCTTTTTCTCTTCGTTTTGGTATGCTGTACGTCCAAATCGGACATCTCACTCAAGAGTTATGCCACTTTGAACATCTGCTGCCTTTTGTAATGGTGCATGCATAGATACATTCATTCTAGGGACCACTAGATATCCCTAAGACAATGGCGAAAGAGGCCCTGAGCACATTTGTGACCTTCGCGGCAAGGAAGGGACAAGTGTACTAAGGTGTGATGGTGACCCCCATTATACTTGTCAAATCCGTGATGGGTAAGGAACCATTACACCAAGGTGGGTAGGATACCCCACAAAGCGTAAGCTTTAAAGAGGATACCTAAGCCATTGTCTTAAGGAATATCCATTTCATAAATCATTCATTTTAAACAATAAAAATCTTTTGGCATTCTAGAAAGCGGCTAGTATTCTTCATGCTGTCATCCTCATGCAAAAAAAAAAAAACACATAAAATCCCAAACACTATCATACATCATATAAGAAAATAAAACATAATAATGTTTAGGAAAAACAAACACTTGCATACATGCATCCACCAAACTTCATACATCTAACAATAGACAGTTGAAGAAAGTGAACATTCCTCAATACCATGAAAAGAGGGTAAGGCATTCGCATGCCATGCACAAAAAAAGAAATTAAATAGAAATTCTAACCCGCCTATTTAGGCTTCAAAACATTGCATTGAGGAATGTACACCGTATGGACGAAATAAATAAAATTGTTTCTTTTCATCATCTCTCAACCGTCTATTGCGTTGCATTCATGAATTGCATTCATTCTCATAATAATAAGATAATAAAAAGAAAGGATTAGTCGATGTGCTCTCCGTGAATTAGAATAAGATGGAGAGTAAGCCTTCGTCATCAAGTTCTCTCCAACGGTTGATCCGCCCAAGGAGGATAATAAGCCTCAACCGTTGGGTATCCGAGTTAATAAGGAAGAAGGGGCAAGGATATCGTTACATTTGTTCACCCCATACATCAAATAAGGTTGCACCATGGAGATACGCAAAAACACCGCCCATTAACAAGAATATCTCCACAATAGCCGACATTGGGGGCAAAATTAGAAATGGAAGAATCTACTCCCCGAGGAGCTACCAGACAATGCTACCAAGAATAAAGGAAAAATAAAAAGACCGAAGAAAAACATAAGCCAAAGAGGAAACTGAGAAGACTTTGGACTCATGACGCTAGGCAATAAGCTGGTCACAAAGACGACATTCGGATCAGCAAGTCGTCTATCCTACTTTGAATAAAAGCGGCTAAAAAGGACCTTCGAAATACCTTTTGCCAATATAAAAAGACTTCCCCAACAATATGAAGGTGGCCCACGAGATAAGAAAATATGGATGCCGCCCAAACCAAGGGCTCGTTAGAAACTCTCAAGAAATAAGAGAGCCACCAAATTTTAAAGACGATCCTTTAAAGCATTACCCTATAAAGGATCAAGCTGCACAACGGAGAAAAGGGAAGTCTCCCTTCGCACCTCAAATCGATTCTCCCGAGTAGAGGGATTCAAGCGTCAAAAGCGACTTTAGTCATTAGGTGTTTTCCTTCCGATTCTTAGGGCTTGTAAATCCAATGACTATTAGAAATTACTCCTCTGGGCTAGCCCGACCCCCGAGCATTGTAGGGCACACATTTCCCTATTAATTACAAAGAATGTCATTCTTACTTTCCGCTTCTCTTCTTGCTATTCATGTCTAAACCTCATTAATAACCATGTTTAAGCAAACGTTTTCAAAAGTGCGTCAAAGTAATCAAAATGAGCCATTGACCAAAATAAAAGTCAAATCCATCATCACCGATTGACTAGAAACACAAAATAAGGTTTTACCTCGTCATAAATAAAGTCATGTTTCGCCAATGTTGTGCAAAAAGAAAACAAAAATCAAAAGAAGCCCATAAAAGCCAAAAGTCAAAAGAAAAAGGCAGGATACCCTGTAGGAAACCCATTAAAGGGGGCTACGCAAAAGTTAGGGTAAACCCGCTAGGAAACCCGAACAACCATAAAGGGTAGCCTAGGCAAAAACTAGGGTTACAAAATAAAGTCCGCTAGGTTTCCCAAAGTAACAAAAAAAAAAAAGAAACCTAGACAAAAGTTAGGAAAAAACAAAACACAACATCCTAGGCTAAAAACCCAAAGGGTAGACTAGGGAAGTCAATCAGTCATAGCAAGCGCCATACAATAGGACGTCACTCCATAAACAAAACGTTTGTTTAAACTAGCCTAAACACTCTAACCAACCTTGGCTAGCCGTGCTTACAAAAACCATTTTTTGTCAAAATAAAACAATTCTAAAACACAAGCCTTTGAATTAAATATCCTCTTCTTTCTCTTCTCTTGACCCTTACTACTACAACATTCTAGTAATTAGTAGGGAAATGTGGAGATAGTAATCAATAGAAGGATTGACATCCCCAAGGAAAAGGAGGGGCGCACTGACACGGCAAAGTCGCTCTACAATTAAACACAATCATTCTTTGGTCATGATAAAGTCAAGACGGCGAAATTGGTATAGCCTATTCTGTCAACGAAAGTACAAAACGTCAGAAGCATATCAAGAGTAAAAGCACATTGGTTAATCCTTTTGAAAAATTAATTGAAATAGCATTATAGGATGCATATCGCAAACATTGCATGCATATGATAGGCTCCTATCTCTCAAAAAAAAAAAAAGAAGAGAAAGAAAAAATGACAATAAAAAGAATAATGCCTCGCTAGGAGATTCTTAGGCAAAAGTTAGGGTAGCCTCGCTAGATCGAAAACCCGCAAAGGGCGGTCTAGGCAAAAGTTAGGGCATTCATAAAAAAAAAAAGGGAAAAAAGCCCGCTAAGATATCCTAGGCAAAAAGTAAGGCAGCCCGATAGACCGAAAACCCCAAAAGGGCGGTCTAGGCAAAAGATAGGGCTAAACCAAAAAATGAATAAAAGAGAGGGGTCCTTCATCATAATCATAAAAAAGTCCAGCAGGAGAATGCCAGTCACTTTTCCAAATGCATCAATAAAAAAGAATAGATTGCATTTAGGGCATCCACATACAAGTAGTCGCACAAAACGACTTTGTCAAGACAAAAAATGAAAGAAATAAAAAATTACTTCAGATAAAAAAAAACAAAAAAATGAAAAGCATTCATACATATAAGGAGACTAGCTCCATGATTGTGATTGAAAACAGGATCACCGAGACCAACTCTCCAAATAATGCCCTCAAGAAAACGAGCAAGTCGTCAATCAAGCGACTCATCAAAATAAGAGCTTCAGCTACCATCCTTCTACCCAAAAAAGAAGGCACATATAAGAAGAAGAGCGAGTTGTCATCATCAAATAAGCTCGGAAGAAATAAGAAGCTTCCGAAGCAAAAGCTCCAGTCATCATTTTTCTACCCAATAAAAGAGGGCACAATCATCAAGACATCATAAAAGAAAAGCCGACGGAAAGGCTTAGTTATCCCCAAGAGGATCCTTGCCTACTCCGGAGGCAAAACAAAAAGATTACCTCACGACTCAGCTGCATCACCACATGAGTCATCGAGCACACTCACCCAAAGTCGCCTCCACACTCCCCAATGGAGAATAAAGGTTTCAAGAGCCCATCATCATCAATAGTCAAAAGAGTCCAAACCAACAAGGGCTCAACAAAAAAAAGAGGAAAAAAGAAGAAAACTCTTGCATCCCCAGCAGATGTCCAAAAAGGCCATGACAGAGAAGGCCAAATAAAAATCCTCAAGTGGATCTCCAAAAAATCCAACAAAAAAAGAATCGAAATTCCCACTCTCCAATGGAATAAGAGCTTCACAAGTCTAGCTCGCATCAACCTCAATCAAGGAGCCAAGACTCCATTCCTAGAAAAGAAAAATCAGATCCCCAGGAAGTCAAAAAGAAATAAAAAAAAAAACGTCAAAAAGAAAGGAAAAAGCCAGCGTAATAAAAAGAGACTAAAAAGTAAAAAGGCTTACGCATTATCCCCACAAAAGCCGATTTCAAAAATCGCGATAAAAAAGAGATAGATCGCGGAAAAAGGCGAAATCAAAACCATTGCAGCAGAATAAAGAGCTTCAAGGAAAATAGCTCTAACCTTCTACACCAATAAACAAAGGTACACCAGAAAAAGCCAACGGAAAGGCTTGGTCATCCCCAACTGAATAAGAGCATAGGCAAAGCCAGCTCAAAACAACAACATCCAACAAGGAGTCAAAAACTCCATTTTTCCCTCGGGGGCAAATCAAAATTAGATCCCCGGAAGGAAACCAATTCCCAAGTGGATCAATCAAAAAGAAAAATCATCTCCAAGTGAGCCTACGACAAAGGCAAGTTCCAAAGGCAAGAGCCAATTTCCCCGTAAAGGGACATCCACCTATTCGGAGGCAAGCAAGTATAAAGTCTTCACCACTAATGAAGCATCCGCCTACTCGGAGGCATAGGAAACAAAAAAAAAAAAAAAAAAAAAAAAAAAACTCCATTTCCCCAGAGAAATAAGAGCTTGAAAAAACCAGCTCTCATCAACACCAAACAAGGAGTCACAACTCCATTCCCCAAAAGACGATCAAAATTAGATCCCCGGAAGGCAACCAATTCCCTAGTGGATCAATCAAAAAGAAAAACTTACCCGGAGAGCCTACCGCAAAGGCAAAACTTCAAACGCATATCCTCAGAAAGCTACTTGCCTAACATGGATATCCCTAGTGGAACGCATAGGCAAAACCTTGCAAGCAAAAAAGCAACATTAGCCTATTCGGAGGCAAAGAAAAAGTCAAAACCAAAAGTCTCGCACCTCCAAACAGAACATCTCGCCTACTCGTAGGCATTACCAAAAACTCAATGGATATCCGCCTACCCAAGAGGCGTCACCAAGATCACCAAATCCCCGGAGGATTCCTGCCTACCTAAGAGGCACTTATCAAAAAATCCCCGACAACCAGACAAAGTCGGATGACCACCACAAAAGATCAAAAACAAAGAATCCCCAAGAATCAACAAGCCGGACGAACACCAACAAAATCCCCGCGTGACCCGGATGACTATTCAAGAAATCCGAAAGCAGTCAACTCAACACAAGCAAGCACTCTCCGGAGAGCTGCGCTTGATCTCGCGCCCGAGCCGATAAGTAAGTCGCATTACCACCCCGATGGGGGGTTCATACCCATCCGGTCCCGTACAACGGATCGTACCACCCCGATGGGGGTTCATACCCATCCGGTCCCGCACAACGGACCGTACCACCCCGATGGGGGCTCGTACCCATCCGGTCCCGCACAACGGACCGCAACTACCAGCCTGATGGGGGGTTTATACTCATCAACCGAAGGATCGGCTACGTCAGGAGTAGTATCCTGGAGGTTCCACCACGTGTCCATCGAAAGGATCGGCTACGTCGAAGTAGTATCCTGGAAGTGCATGAGCACGAAATCATTCCCCGCAGAGTCTGCGCATGAGCGACCCGAGCAAGAAGCCGCCATCACCACCGGTCCTACGCAATGGACTGCGCCAGCCAGCATAGGGGGTTTATACCTATCAACCAACACACGAGAAGCGCCTTGCCGGCGCATGGGCCACATGAACTGTAAGCCGCCATTACCACCCCGATGGGGGTTCATACCCATCCGGCCCCACACAACGGACCGTACCACCCCGATGGGGGTTCATACCCATCCGGTCCCACACAACGGACCGTACCAGCCCGATGGGGGTTTATACCCATCAACCAAAGGATCGGCTACGTCGAAGTAGTATCCGGAGGTTCTACCACGTGTTCACCAAAGGGATCGGCTACGTCGAAGTAGTATCTCGGAGGCACACGACCACCACATCTCCCCGCAGGATCATCCGCCACAAGATGGGACATCCGAAAGGCAACCGGCAAGAGGGTCAACTCCTTTACCCCCAGCCGATCATCCCGACAACGAAGGCCAGCGATCGACTCGGATGGGTAAAGGGGGGCAACTGTAGACCCCAAATCTTGCCCGGGCTCCAAATAAAGTCAGAAGATCCCCTATTCGAAGACGGCCGAAGCCTAACAAGCCACTAGGAGAGACTATTAGGCTCCCGTACCAAGATAGGAGGGTTTTTTTGGCCCAAAATAAAGATTCTCGCGTTGAAGGGGACTCCCGGGTCAAGTCTCGCTCAAGCCGACTGGATTTCTCGCTTGAGCGAGCCGAAGGACGAGACGGCCGGTCTCGCTTTTCCAGCACGGCGGTCTCGTTGCCTACAAAAACGAGATCGGCGGTCTCGTTGGACGAGACGGCGGTCTCGACCACTGTCCGAGACGAGAACGGCGGTCCGGACCCTCGACAGACGCGAAAAACTATAAATAGGGGTCCTCCCCCTCATTTCGACACGGAAAAACAAGTAGCTCTCCCTTCTCTCTAGATTTTCTCTCTCTAAGAATCTCTCCGAGGCATTTCCGGAGTTTCTGAGCGTCTCTAGGCATAGATCGAGCGTTCTAAATCTTCTTAAGAATCCCTCCGAGGCATTTCCGGAGTTTCTGAGAGTTGTAGAGTGAGAGGGCTGCCACAAAGCACCCTTTTTTTAAAGAATATAAGAAAGCTTGCTTCGAAGGTTCATAAACCTCTTTCTTTACTTTACCGCTTTCATTTAAATTATGCAATAGACGTTAGGGCCATGTAGTCATAAATTTAAATACCGCATAATAAAAGGGTAAAAGCGCAATTTTCTAGTTTATCAATAAAAATAAGCCGGCCTATCATAGGGAACCCGAAAGGGGCGTCGCAAAGGGACTAATACTCCCTTTGCACGTAACCAACTCCCTTACCCAACTCTGGTTCTAATGACCAAAGTTGGTTTTCGAAAACCAACGCCTTTTTAAAACCCCTTTTCCGATGTTTATGGTAAAAATATCGGTGGCGACTCCATAGAACCCAAAATAAATAAGTCCTTGGGTTAGCCCGGTTGTCGGACAACTCAAGGACACTTTTCGAAAACCTCGTCTCTAGGTTAGCCCGATTATCGGACAACCTAAGGACGTTGTAACCACCAATAAAAAACGCGAAAACAAGAGGGTCGATAAAACCATCGCGTCGCTCCGACCGCCTCTTTTTTACGGCGGCGACAACCCCTACTAGGTATGAACCTTGTTGTACAAGGTTTTGGTGAGTACCTACCCTCACCTGGTATGAGTTCGCATTTTGCTAAACTCTTGTGGGTACTTACTTCCGAGGTGCTCAACACTGAACTATCCTCTAATAGAAGCAAGGTCTTTGCAACCCGTTTTTTGTAATGCTCTGGTGAGTATTTTTACTCTACCTGATGCATTTTGCTAGGTTTTCTGATGAGTACCTACCCTCATCTGGTATAAACCTTATTTTATAAGGCTTTGGTGAGTACCTACCCCCACCTGGTATGAATCTACATTTTGCTAGATTCTGATGAGTACCTACCCTTATCTGGTATGAACCTTATTTTATAAGGCTCTGGTGGGTACCTACCCCCACCTGGTACGAATCTGCATTTTGATAGACTCTTGTGGGTACCTACCCCCACCTGGTACGAATCTGCATCTTGACAGACTCTTGTGGGTACCTACCCCCACCTGGTACGAATCTGCATTTTGACAGACTCTTGTGGGTACCTACCCCCACCTGGTACGAATCTGCATTTTGTCAGACTCTAGTGGGTACCTACCCCCACCTGGTACGAATCTGCATTTTGCAAGACTCTTGTGGGTACCTACCCCCACCCGGTACGAATCTGCATTTTGACAGACTCTTGTGGGTACCTACCCCCACCCGATACGAACCTTGTTCTACAAGGTTTTGGTGAGTACCTACCCTCACCTGGTACAAATCTGCATCTTGACAGACTCTTGTGGGTACCTACCCCCACCTAGTACGAATATGCATTTTGCTAGATTCTAGTGGTTTTTACACCCCCACTTGGTGTGAACCTGCATTTTAGCTAGATTCTAGTGGTTTTTACACCCCCACTGGGTACGAACCTGCATATTGACTAGGCTCTAGTGGTTTTTACACCCCTACTGGGTGCGAACCCGCATATTGACTAGGCTCTAGTGGTTTTTACACCCCCACTAGGTGCGAACCTGCATATTGACTAGGCTCTAATGGTTTTTACACCCCCACTGGGTGCGAACCTGCATATTGACTAGGCTCTAATGGTTTTTACACCCCCACTGGGTGCGAACCTGCATATTGACTAGGCTCTAATGGTTTTTACACCCCCACTGGGTGTGAACCTGCATATTGACTAGGCTCTAGTGGTTTTTACACCCGCACTGGGTGCGAACCTGCATATTGACTAGGCGCTAATGGTTTTTACACCCCCACTGGGTGCGAACCTGCATATTGACTAGGCTCTAATGGTTTTTACACCCCCACTGGGTGCGAACCTGCATATTGACTAGGCTCTAGTGGTTTTTACACCCCCACTGGGTGCGAACCTGCATATTGACTAGGCTCTAATGGTTTTTACACCCCCACTGGGTGCGAACCTGCATATTGACTAGGCTCTAGTGGTTTTTACACCCCCACTGGGTGCGAACCTGCATATTGACTAGGCTCTAGTGGTGCTCTCATTCAATTTTTTGATGACTTCAAACCCTTATCGGGCTTTTAGAGAAGTGTCGGCGGCTTACTGTCTTTGATCACACGCCTATTCCTTGGGGAATGATTTTATTTTTCTTTTTGACTTTTTTGTTTTAGTCATCCGGCTTTGCCAGGGATTTTCGTTTTTTGACTTTCTTTTTAGCCATCCGGTCTTGGCCGGGGATTCTTTGATTGTGGCTTTTCGGTTTAGCCATCCGGTCTTGCTGGGGATTCTTTATTAGTTGCCTCTTATTTAGGCGGGAATCCTCTGGGGATTTGGACTTTCTTTTGATTGTGCCTCTTGATTAGGCAGAAATCCACTTGGGGAGATTTTGTTGATTCTTGTTGTTTCTGCCTTTTGATTAGGCGGATACTTCACTAGTGATGAAGACTTTATGCTTTGGGCTTGTATTGCCTCTTGCATAGGTTGATTTCCCGTTTCTTGGGGATATTGGCTCTCTGCTTGCCTGTTGGAAGTGAAGGCTTTGCATTTCACTGGGGATATCCATTTTTGGGCGTTATGAGCGATTAACTCCCTGTGGATATAATTTTGTAGTTTTGCCTTCGCTGGTAGGCTTGCTGGGGATTTTCTTTTTGGTGATCCACCAGAGATTTGATCGTTTTTTGAAGATCTATTTGGCATTGCCCTTTAAGAAGGAGTTTTTGACTCCTTGTTGGGTGCTGTTGCTTGAGCTGGCTTTGCCTATGCTCTTATTTCTGTTGGGGAATGGGTTTTTACGTTTTTCTCATGATTGTGCTTTTTCACGATTTTGAAATTTTGATTTTGAATGCGTGTGCCCTTTTTCTTTCTTTTGTGCACGCAGACTTTTTGTTATCCGCTGGGGATGAAGAGATTTTATCTCTTTTCTTCTTTTTCTCTCTTTTTTAGCGACCCTGGGGAATTTGTTGGCTTCCTGGGGGTATGACGGAGTCCTGGCTCCTGGTTTTGTGAGGCTCTTATTTGAGCGGAATGAAGAAATCTTCTTCTTTTTTGCTTTCTTTTTGTAAACTTTTCTTGATATGCTCTACTTGAGGATTTTCATGCGGCCTTTTTCTGTAGTGGCCTCTGTTAGGGGATGAAAAGTTCTTCTCTTTTCTTTTTATTGCCCCCTGGTGATATGGAGGATTTGTCTCCGTATTTTTCTTTGATGGACTTCTTGTGTAGTCCTTATTCTCCTTTTGGGGAAATGGCGGAGATTCTGGATGAGTTTGCTTGATGACTCATGTGGTGACATTGCTGAGTCGTGAGGTAATCTTTTTGCCTTGCTTCTGGAGTAAGCAAGGATCCGCTTGGGGATGATCAAGCCTTTCCATTGGCTTTTCTATTTTGATGGTTTCCTTCTTTCTTGGATGGAAGGATGTTGATTGAAGCTTTCTTTTTGACGGCTCATATGGTAATGCTGAGTCATGAAGTAATTTTTGTTTTGCCTTTGGAGCAGGCAAGGATCCATTTGGGGATCATCGAGCCTTTCCGTTGACCTTTTCCTATGTACCTTCTTTTATTGGTGTAGAAGGAGAAGGGTTAGAGCTATTTTCTTTGAAGCTCCTTATTTTGCTGAAGTGATTTTGATTTCGCCTCTTCTTTTTCTTGAGGGAATTTTTTATTTGGAGACTGGATTCTGGCGCCTCCTAATTTCAATCACAAATATGGAGACTATCCTCCTTATATGCATGTTTATTATTCTTGTTTAAAGAGAAATTATTTTTTCTTGATATTGACAAAGTCATATTATGCAACTACTTTGTGTGTGGATGTCCTAGATGCAATCTATTTGTTTATTTATTTTTGATGCATTTAGAAAGTAACTGGCCTTCTCCCGTTGGCTTCTTATGAATATGCCAATGGGCTCCTCCTTTATGACCATGATGATGAGCTCATCTTTTATTCATCTCTTGGTTTTAACCCTATCTTTTGCCTAGACCGCCCTTTACGGGTTTTCGATCTAGCCGGCTACCTTAATTTTTGCCTAGAATATCTTAGGGGGCTTTTGTCTTATCTTTTTCCTAGATCGTTCTTTTTGGGATTTCCGATCTAGCAGGCTACCCTAATTTTTTCCTAAGAATATCCTAGCAGGCTTTCATCTCTTTATTATTTTTTATATGCTTCCTTCTCTTTTAGATGCATGTCTAATCTTTGATTAAAGATCTTTGCGCATATTTATGATTTATCAATAAAGAGGCATTTCCATAATATTTGGTCAAGAGAAAAGAAATGAAAAGGAATTTTATTGATAAATGAGGAAAAATTTATTTCTTTTACCGAAGGATTTCAAAGGATATTTAGAAGAATGACTGGTTAGGGTTGGCCATACTGTATAGGCTTAAACAGTCATGTCTATGATATCTGCCCCCCTGGTTCTCCTAATTGCTTCAGTTGAGATGCTTGAGCTCAGAGTGAAGACTATGCAGACTGCTTGCTTTTGGAAGAATGTTACCTTAGCCGCCTTTTCGGTTTTCGACTGAGGTAACCATTGCTCTTAGTTTTTTTTTTTTTATATATATATTTTTTTACCTCTACTTTTTGCCTAGGACGTATCCTAGCGAGGGATATAAACCCTATCTTTTGCTCAGGGATGCCCTTTGCAGGTTTTCATTCCTGACGGGTCTTGAGCAATGTCTTCAAGCATAATACTTCTTCACCATACCAGAATTGATTGGGTGTCGAAGTTCCTCTCCGTCCATATTGGTGAGGATAAGAGCCCCTTCCGAGAAAGCTCATTTGACCACAAAGGGTACTTCATAGTTTATTGCCCATTTTCCAATTTTATTCTTCTGGGCCGGAAGCAACTTATTTACCATTTAAATCTTTCTTATGGTAAATATGAGGGTTGACTTTTTTCGTAAGCCTTTTTTTATCTTCCTTTGATAGGCTTGCTCACGACATATATCATTCATTCGTTTTTCTTCAAAAAGGTTTAGCTGGTCATATCGGCTTTGAACCCATTCAGCTTCTGTTAATTTTGCTTCCATCATCATGTGCTTTTATCAACATGATTAGCTATACTGATTTTCCGTCTTGGACTTTTCTTGCTATAGCCGAAGAACAATCTTTTTGAATATAGAGCAATTGTCATATCAATGCCCCTCTTCCTTTCCTTAGGGATTTCAATCCTCCTATTGATCACTATATTTCCACATTTCCCAGTCAATTACTTGAATGCTTTATGGTGAAGGGTCAAGAGAAAGGAAAGAAAGGGATTTATTGCAAAGACTTGTGTTTTAGAGGGAATTTTTTTTGTAATAGAAGTTTCTGTAAGAATGGCTAGCCAAGGTTGGTTGGTGTTTAGGATAGTTTAAACAAACGTTTTGTTTTTATGAGGTGGCGTCTTCAAATGAATACTCTGGCGCCTATTTGTGATTGATTAACTTTCTTAGTCTGCCCTTTTGGGTCTTCAGCCTAGGATTTTGCCCTTTTATCTTTTTGTCTTGGCCTTTGACCTTGATGGGCTTCTTTTAATAATAATTTCTTTTCTCAAAACATTGTCGAAACACGATTTTCTTATTCGTGTCTCTAGCTAATCAATCATGTTAACTTTGCTTCATTTTGTCTATGGCGTTTTGATTGTTTTGACGTATTTTGGAACAAAACGTTTGCCTAAACATGGTTATTTATGGGGTATAGATATGATCAGCGAGAAAAGAATCAGATAGTAAGAATAACATTCTTTTGTAATCCAAAGGGAAGTGTGTGCCCTAAAGATGCTCGGGGGTCGGGCACACCCCGAAGAATGATCTCTAATAATCATTGGGTTTACGTCCCTTAAAATCGGAAGAAGGACACCTAATGACTAACGCTACCCTTTGCGCTAATATCCCTCTTTTTCAGGAGATCGTCTTTGAGGTATGAAGGGGAGACTTCTCTTTTCCTTGTATGACTTGATCTTTTGTAGGGTCGTACTTTAAAGGATTATCCTTAAAATCTGGTGGCTCTCTTATTTGTTGAGCGTCCTTTCCAAGCCCTTGTTTGGGTATCCATATCTCTTCATTATATGGGCCACTTTTAAATTGCTATGAAGTTTTTCCATATTTTCAAATGTCTTCTTTAGTCGCGTCCATTTAAGGTATAGTGGACGGCTTGTTGATTCGAATGTAGTCTTAAGCTTGAACCATGATCAACTTGTCGCGTACCACGAATTTGATTTTTTCAGTGGAGCGTTGAAGAAACTGCCCTAGCACCGTTAATCCAAGGTTTACTTAATCTTCCCCTTGGATTCTTTATTTTTCCTTTGTTTTTAGGAGCATTATCTTGTAGCTCCTTGGGGGAATAAATTCTTCCACTTCTTGTCGTGCCCCCAATGCCAGCTATGTTGAAGATATCTTCATCGACGGGTAATTCTTCTGTGCATATCCATAGTATAGCTTTATCTGATGTATAAGGGAAAGGATGAGGCATGAATAAGCGCAAAGGTGTTATTGCCCCTTCCCTGACATTATCAATTTGGGTACCGATATTTACTTCTTTCTTATTATCTCTTTGTCCCAAATTGATGGCCTAAGTTTTTCCTGATGGGGCTGTATCAATTGAGCTTATTTTTCAATAGTCTTTGCATGTCCAGGGAAATGGTCCCCTCCTCACTGTCTGACTCAATCCATTCGCCTTCGGCTTTTAGATCCCACAGAGAGTTTTCAATCACAGACATGACTGTTTATATGGTCCTTATTTGAGTCTAGATTTTATTCAATTATTTTGGAGTGAGAGAGAAAAGAATGAGAAGCATATGAATATCATGAAAAATGCCTCATTGTATCACTACTAGAAAAATGTCAAATAGTAACCGAAATCAGTGACCGAAAAATTTAGTTACTATCGGTGACCGAATCAGTAACCAAATTATTATTTTTTAGTCTAATAACAGAAATAGTAACCGAATTTTCGGTCACAAAAAATCGGTTACTATTTCAGTCACTTTATTATTTAATTTATTTTTTTAATTAATCTATATTTAATTTATGTAATTATTTACTACAAAAATGGTTAATAGTGACTGAAATTAGTGATCGATTTTTTTTATATTTAGTAATCGATTTAGTGACTAAAATTTCAGATCACTAAAAAAATAATTTTTAAGCTGATTACTATTTTTCATTTATATAAATATTTTATTTAAAATATTTTAAATATAAATTTACTTAATGATTTAAAATAATTGATAACATTTTTAATAAAATTATAAATATTTAAAAAAAATTGTTTACTAACTTATTAAATAATTTAGTAATATAATTATTTGATTTTATTTTTTAATTTAGCATGTGAATAAAAAAATTAAAATTGATTATTAAATTAGTCACTGAATCGGTCATCGATTCGGTCACCAGAATCGATCACTAATTCGAGTCATCGAATCGGTCACTAATTCGGTCACTGATTGAGTCACTGATTCAGTCACTAATTCGGTCATCGAATCGGTCACTAAATCAATAATTAAATTAATTATTAATTTAGTCTCTTTATATATATATATATATATATATATATGTATATATATATATATATATATATATATATTACTTATATGTTAATAAAAATGTATTTCAATGTATTTATAAAAAATTAAAATTATTTTAATTACTTGAATTGATATTTTAAATTTATATTAATATCTTGAATAATTTAATAGTTGGATATATATATATATATATATATATATATATATCACTTTAATTTTTTTAATTAAAATTAATTTCATAAAAAAATTAATATTTGAAAATTAAAATGCAAAAAAATATATATATATATATATATATATATAAATTTATTTATTTTTTAAAGATGATATATTCAATGTATGTTAAAAAAGTTCAAGTCAAACTGTTTTTATAGAAGATTTTCAAAACTGCTGGTTTAATTAATCTGTTAAAAGATTCTTTTAATATGTTAAAAGTGCAGTTTTAATCTGTTAAAACTTCTTTTAATCCATTAATACGTTCTTGATTCTTTAACAGATTTGTTTTAACTGATACGACAACGTTTATATCAATTAAAACACTTTACAAAAAATCTTCTAAGTTGATTTAATCGATTGTTCAGCGATTCAATCGATTGAAATATCTGCAAAACTTTCTCCTAAAACTTTTCAAGTTATTTTAATCGATAAAAATAAGTTTTAATCGATTAAAACGCTATGTCAGAAATCGTTTTAATCGATTGAAACTAGATTTTAATCGATTAAAATAGTTATGATCGGTCATAATTGCATTCGACCGATCATAATGGAAACCATATAATAGCGGTTCAACGGTTAACCGCTATCTAAGTGAGCTTTTAAGAGCGGTTCTCGTGTAACCGCTATCTAAACTCTATCTCGCTTGAGCGACAACTTTCTCGCTCGAGCGAAACGCCCCTGCACAAAATTGGTACTCTCGACTTGTATTTCGCTTGAGCGAGTCTAGTCTCGCTCGAGCGATAATTGATTCTGATCGATTATATGTTTGAAATGATCGATCATATTTGATAATTTTTTCAAATAATTAATTATAATCGATTAGTTTTCTAAATTATTGATTAGAATTGATTAGTTTTTCAAATAATAGATTAGAATTGATTAATTTCTGAAATATATACTAAAAAAATATAATTAAAACTATAAATTAGTTAAGAATATTGACTATTGTAAAGATAAAGTAGAAACATTGGAGGAGATGAGGATGATAATATAATGATAGAACTTACAAAAATGTAGAATTGAGAAGTTTGAAACAAATAAAAATAAGAAAATAGATATTTAATTACACTTTTAATAAATTTAAGATAATACTAGTTTTAATTTTTATTTTTAAATATTTATTTTAAATATTTATTTTAAATATTTAAAACAGAGAAACTATAATTTTAGTTTCTAGCTACTGAATTTAAAGAATTAAATTTATTATTTAATCTTTTAATTTGTAGAATTAAACTCAATATAATTGTGAAAAATACTTTGTAGAGGCATTTGAGAAAGCTTTTGTCAAAATACTTTGTTTTTAATTGTTAAAAACATTTGTAGAGGCATTTGGCAAAACATAATTGAGATGATATGATAGCGGTTCCACCTTAACCGCTATCTAAAGTATAATTAAGATAGCGGTTAATGGTTAACTGCTATTAGAAGTTCCCTTTTAAGAGCGGTTCTGTGAAACCGCTATCTAAAACGTATTTCGCTTGAGCGACAATATTCTCGCTCGAGCGAAACTCCAAGTGCACGAGACTCGCATTCTCGGGTGTATTTCGCTTGAGCGACACTACTCTCGCTCGAGCGAAATACGATCCTGATCGATCATAACTTGAAATGACCGATCATAATTGAGAGGATATAATAGCGGTTCCCTCATAACCGCTATCTAAAGTGCATATTAGATATCTGAGGTGTATTTCGCTTGAGCGAGACTACTCTCGCTCAAGCGAAGTCCGATTCTGATCGATTATATTTTCAAAATGACCGATCATATTTGATAATTTTTTCAAATAATTAATTATAATCGATTAGTTTTCTAAATTATTGATTAGAATTGATTAGTTTTTCAAATAATAGATTAGAATTGATTAATTTCTGAAATATATACTAAAAAATTATAATTCAAACTACAAATTAGTTAAGAATATTGACTATTATAAAGATAAAGTAGAACATGGGAGGAGATGAGGATGATAATATAATGATAGAACTTACAAAAATGTAGAATTGAGAAGTTTGAAACAAATAAAATTAAGAAAATAGAGATTTAATTACACTTTTAATAAATTTAAGATAATACTAGTTTTGATTTTTATTTTTAAATATTTATTTTAATTATTTCAAACAGAGAAACTATAATTTTAGTTTCTAGCTACTGAATTTAAAGAATTAAATTTATTATTATTTAATCTTTTAATTTTAGTATTAAAATTTTAAATTATATTTTTCTACTTTGAGAATGAACCATATAATTAAACTCAAAATTGACAATATTATAATACATTTTTGAACTCTTTTGGATTAATTTTTTTTCCTAATTTTTGATAAAGTTAATTTTAATATTTAAAAGTATTTAACATTTTGAATTCTGAAAGGTTTTCTCTAATAGAAAATTTAAAAACATAATATAAAAAAATAGTTAATATAAGTTTTCAAGTTATTTTAACTGATAAAAATAAGTTTTAATCGATTAAAAGGTCGTGCAGAAATTGTTTTAATCGATTGAAACGAGATTTTAATCGATTAAAATAGTTATGATCGGTCATAATTGCATTCTGACCGATCATAATGGAAACCATATAATAGCGGTTCAACGGTTAACCGCTATCTAAGTGAGCTTTTAAGAGCGGTTCCTGTGTAACCGCTATCTAAACTCTATCTCGCTTGAGCGACAACTTTCTCGCTCGAGCGAAACGCCGCCTGCACAAAATTGTACTCTCGACTTGTATTTCGCTTGAGCGAGTCTAGTCTCGCTCGAGCGATAATTGATTCTGATCGATTATATTTTTGAAATGATCGATCATATTTGATAATTTTTTCAAATAATTAATTATAATCGATTAGTTTTCTAAATTATTGATTAGAATTTATTAGTTTTTCAAATAATAGATTAGAATTGATTAATTTCAAAATATATACTAAAAAATTATAATTAAAACTATAAATTAGTTAAGAATATTGACTATTGTAAAGATAAAGTAGAACATGGGAGGAGATGAGGATGATATAATATAATGATAGAACTTACAAAAATGTAGAATTGAGAAGTTTAAAAAAAAAATTAAGAAAATAGAGATTTAATTATACTTTTAATAAATTTAAGATAATACTAGTTTTTAAACCTTTTTCTAATATTTGTTTTTAAAAATATAATATCATTTTTAATATTTTATAGATTTTATATTTATATATTTATAAAAGTAATTGGATTAAATTTATTATCCTCTCATATATTATTATACATTTAGCGTAATTTTAGTTTATTTAAAAATTAGAATACAAATATACTATACCAATATACCATTATATTATTTTCATTGTATATAAATTACAAAATTAATAATTTGTATACTATACTATACTAACATATTATTTGTATACTATACTAATAGTATAATATACTATATTATAATATTATTTGTATACAAAACTAATATCTTTATATATAAATATATAAATATGGAAAGATATAAATATATGTAAAAATATAAACATATAAATATATATAAATATGTAAAGATATAAACATATATCTTTAATATTTTGTAAATGTAAATATAATTTATATATATATTTTTAAATCTTTTTCTAATATTTATTTTTAAAAATATAATATTATTTTTAAAATTTAATTTTTTTTTCAAATATATAAATATATAAAGATATAAATGTATAAGGATATAAATAAATATATAAATATATCAATATATAAATATATCAAAATATAAAAATATAAATATATAAATATATTAATATATAAATATATCAATATATCAATATATAAATATATATAATATATATATATATATATATATATATATATATATATATATATATACAAATATATCAATATTATCCCCTCATATATTAATATACATTATTAGCATAATTTTAATTTAATTAAAAATTAGAATACGAATATACGATACTATACTAATATGCCATTATTTGTAGATTTTATATATTAAAATATATAAATATATTTTTATTTATAGATTTTATATTTATATATTTATACGGATATACATTTATTTGTATATAAATATAATTTATTTGTAAGTTATTATTAAAAGATCCTAGTAGCTCAGTGGTTGGAGTTTCAGCCTCCAACTCTAAGGTACCGGGTTTGAATCCCGACAATGACAATAAACCACCTAATAATAAGTTAAACTTCTAAAAAATATAATAAAGATAGGGGAAATAAATATAAATAAAAACTTAAATAAGCAAAATATAATATAATTAAGAAATAGGGAAAATAAATAATAGATATAATAAAAGTGTAAATAAATAAAAATAATTAAATTTACTTTTTCATTGATTTAGTGACCGATTTGGTTATATATAATCGGTCACCGAATCGGTCACTGAATCGGTCACTGAATCGGTCACTAAAATCAGTGACCAAGGAAATAGTGACCGATTCCATTCGGTCACTGATTCGGTCACTGATTCGGTCACTGAATCGGTCACTGATTCGGTCACTAAATCGGTCACTGAATCGGTCACTGAATCGGTCACTAAATCGGTCACTAAATCGGTCACTGAATCGGTCACTAAAATCAGTGACCAAGGAAATAGTGACCGATTCCAGTTGGTCACTATTTCGGTCACTATTTTAATTAGTAACCGATTTTGTAGATTTAGTGACCGAATTTTCGGTCACTATTTGATGTTTTTCTTGTAGTGTATTGATGAAAAGAGAAATATATACAGAGCCTCCTTAATCAAAAGATCTCGCGGCCACGGGTAGAGACCGCGAGAGATGCATCGGAAGCTTTTTATTTTTATATTTATACTTTTTATTTATTTATATTTTTTTTAATGAGGAGCCCTAATCGGCTGGTCTTCCCCGTCATTCCGGTTGAGACAGAGGCGTGTCGTCCACCTAAGGGTCGGGAGCATTGAAAGTAATCCACCCGGCATTCAACAATTCTTGGACCTTATATTTCAAGGCCATGCAATTCTCCACAGAATGCCCAGGAGCGCCTGAATGGTAATCGCAGTTCTCATTAGGTTTGTACCATTCTGGGTAGGGTGGATTCATCTTCTTTGGAGGGACATATGCTAGGAGATGATCCTTTATCAATTCTGGCAGCAGCCTTCCATAGGAGGTTGGAATGGGAGTGAATTTCTTCTCATGTTTGTGTGACTGCCTAGATGGTTGTGAAGAAGAAGAAGGGGTAGTGAGGTTGATGGCATTTATGCTCCCCTCTTTCTTCTTGCCAAAGGACTTCCTGAATGATGTGTGGGATTTCTTAAACTTGGGAGGGAATTGAGTATTTTCGACGAGGCGTACGTCGGTTACCTCCTTTACATCAAAGTTGTGTCCCTCTAATGCCCTTAATTTCTCTTCTAGGGCAGAAATTTGTTGTTTAGAAACCTCATTGTAGAGGCATTGTTGGCGTATTAGTTCCATTAAATACGCTATCTACTCTTTTACGAAGTTAAGCTCAGTGGTGAGGCTGTGGTTTTGTTTCTCTAACCACTCCTTTAATTGCGGCATCTGCTTCTTTATGGTATTAAGCTCAGTGGTGAGCATACGGTTTTGCTTCTCTAATTGCTCCATCTTCTTGGCTTTTTGAGCGCGAGTGAGAACAGGTAGAAGACCAACCACTTTCTAAATGATTTTAACGATTTTTATTATAGCTTTTTATTTCAAATGATTAGTGTGAAATAGATATGCCTTAGACAATAGCTTTGGTATCTTCTCAAAAGCCTATGTTTTAAAGGTACCATACCCACCTCAGTGTGATGACTTCCTTTCAAAGGTTGCCAACATACTTTAGCGCACTTATCTCTTCTAGGAAGGTGATAAACGCACTTGGGTCTCTTTTGCTATTGTCTAAGGATATCTAATACATCCTAGAATGAATGTGTTTATGTATGAGAGATTTTATTATGATGATGTTTATGCATACTTTTCTTAATGCATTTATTTTCTCTCTTGGTTTTACCACTTATTGGATGATGTAGTATGAATGATACGACTTAGCCAAGAATCTTTTTATTATAAAAGGCATTTTTATGGCTTTAAATTGTTTTTATTTTTTATGACCCTTTATCTCTTCTGTCGGTCAACGTGACTACTTAGCTTACAAAGAATCTGAAACCAGGCTAGCTTAACTGAAGACTGTCCGAGATAAAGTTGGTCTTACTCTTATCACTTTTATGATTTTTAGGGTTTTCACTATTTTACTTGTTGTATGATTACCCTATGCTAATGCATCAATACAAATGCAGCAAACAAATGCACACACAATTCATACATCCGCGAGCAGAGCCATGCTTATTACGAGGTGGGGTTTTCCTGCAGAAACGTGCTTGGTTTAGGTGGTTCTAAACTGTTCTCACCAAGGCCAAAGGTCCCCAAGGTGCCCCCATTATAGGGACCTCTCAATCTCTCAGTCCTCGGGTCATGCACGGAATTCCGTGTCGACATCCTTAGACCAAAAGAAGAGAGTTATCACCTTGAGTTGGTGGTTTCCAACAACGGTTGTAGCCCTGTGTGCCAACAAGCCGGTCGTATCTGCCACCCACTCCCTATAGGTATTCACTCTTGCCCCCGGGTATAGAGGGACTGTTGTGTGCAAGGGATTTTGTGTGCAATTTATATTTCAAGCAATTTGCAGAAATAATCATACAACAGTTATTTAAAGCCATACAATAAAACATACGGAAAAAGGGTAAAGGCGTAATTTCAAATCTTTACTTAGTTTGAATTTATCCGTCACTAAATAGGATCAACTCGCTAGATTCCCCAGTGGAGTCGCCATCTGTCGCCGCCGTCCGTTCCGACGTCCAGGGACATCTCGAACGTTTATGCGAGCGGTCGCGAAAAGATGGTTAGACTCGCGTTTTTTGTTAAAATTATGTTCATTGCTTCCGAGGTGCTCAACGCTGAACTGTCCTCTAATAGAGGCAAGGTTTTCGAAAATGGTTCTTCTGGAGTCGCCACCAATGTTTTGACCATAAACATTGGAAAAGGATAAAAGGCGTTGATTTTAATAAAAACCAAATTTGGCCATTATAACCAGAGTCGGGTAAGGGAGTTAGTTACGTGTGGGGAAGGTGTTAGCACCCCACAACGCCCCTTTCGGGTTCCCTATGACGGATTAATTCATTAAGTGAAGGTTATGAGAAATTACGCTATTACCCTATTTTATTCATATGATATTTAAATATGGCTATCTACATGATTTTATTATACATTGCACACATAAAGCAATAAATAAAGCAGTAAAAGAGAAGAGAGTTGAAAAGAACCTCCGTAGCAAGCTTTGTATTGCAACTCTTTTACAATAGGATGCGTTTCGGCAATCCCTCGCTCTACAACGACTCTCCTCTCGACTACAATATCGACTCGACTAAAATTTTTATAGAAGAATCGAATGCCGAAATATAATTCCTTAACTGATTGTTACCTATTTAAGGCAATCAGAAAGATCATTCGAGGTAGGAAGAGAAGAAGACAAGTCTTGGGAGTTGTCTGGAGTGTGGAAAATGAGCAAATGAGCCTCCTATTTATAGTTTTCGCTGCCTGGCACATTTGGGACGACCATCTGGGTTGGGACGGCCGTCTGGGTTGGGACGGCTGTCCCAATTGAATTTTTTGTTCTTGGCTCCACCCCTGGAAGTGTGGGACGACCAGTCTGGGTTGGGACGGCCATCCCAGTTGAATTTTTTGTTCTTGGCTCCACCCCTGGAAGTGTGGGACGGCCAGTCTCACTTGGGACGACCGTCTCGACTGTCCTAGGTTTTTTGGGACGGCCGTCCCAACTTTGGGACGACTGTCTCAACCTGTTTTCAGCAGCTCTTGTGTTCTGGGACCCCTGGGAAGCTTTCCTTGCTATTTTTGGACGTTGGTTGATGCCAATAGATGTCCATTGAAACTTTATCTTCATATAGGAAGTCTTCTTGACCCTTATTGAGATGCCGGACGAACTTTATCTTCGTTTATAGGAGGTCTCCTTAGCCTTTATCGAGAAATCGTATGAACTCCGTGTTGTTGTAGGAGGTCTCCTTGGTTTTTATTGAGAAGCTGGGCGAACTTTCTCTTTATGTGAAGTTTCCCTAGCTTTTATTGTGAGGCCGGGCAAAATTAGGGGTCTACATCTATCTTTTGGATCCCTTGCATAATCACAATTGTTATCTCAAAAAACTTGGTTCTCTTTTCTTCGTAAAATAAAGAAGCTAAATATATAGATTTAGCTTTATAACTGATGAACTAGAAAATAGGAAAGATAATTCGCACGTACTAACAAATTTCCACGTACTAACAAATATAACACCCACGTACAAAAGTAAAACTGCAACAAACAAATAAAACCTTATTCTCTATGAACAAACCCTCCCTTAAATTGTATGCTACTTGCAACAGTTTATTTTTGGTTCTTCAAGTATGCCCAAAGTGCTTCATAGATACTGAAAACTATCAACTTTAAGTAGCTTTGTCATTATGTCTGCTAATTATTTTCCGCTACTACAATAGTTCAACTAAATAACACCATTTTACACAAATCTCTCGAAAAATGAAATCTTACATCAATATGTTCACTTCTTCCATGTAAGACTCGATTTTTCATATAATTTTATTGTAGAAGTATTATCACACAAAAATAACAGTAGCTCCCTCTTAACAGTGATCTAGATGCTCTAAATTTTTTTTCAGCCAAACACATTGACAAATGCAAAATGTAGCTGCTATGAACTCTGCTTCTGTTATGGAGAAGCTAACCACTAGTTATTTTTTTTTATGACCAAGATATTACCCCATCTCCTAATTTGAAAACATAACTAGATGTGCTCTTTCTATCTTCTAGATCCCCTGCATAATCACTATTAGTATAGGCAAGTACTTCCACATTTCCTTCAGCATTATAAAAATTTCTTAAAATTTGAGTTCCTTGCAAATATCTCAAAATATGTTTGCTGCTAGGAAGTGATCGTCTTTAGGATGCTCCATGAAGCGACTAATCACACTAATTGAATGTGCAATATCCGGTCTAGTAGCATTCAAATAGATAAGACTTCCTATAAGTCGTTTGAATAAAGTACTATCAACTTCTTTCACTTTATCTGTTTTCAACAACTTAATACCTGGAACAATACGATTCTTAACTAAGTTACAGTCAAACATATGGAATCTGTAACATATCTCTGATATATTTCTTCTGTCCAATAAAAATTAATGCACAGCTTTGCAAAACTTCAATGTCAAGCAAGTATCTCATCTTGCCTAAGTTAGTCATAGCAAACTCATTCATCATTATCCTTTTAAACTTTAGAAACATTGATTCATGATTATCTATGTATATCAAATCATCTACATAAACACAAACAATTAAGAGTGCACATTTCTCCTTATTTGACAAATAGAGTGTGTTCATGTGGGTATTTTAAAAAATCATTAGCTGCAAGATAAGACTCTAAGCTACTGTACCAGGCTCTAGCAGTCTGTTTAAGACTATATACAACTTTTCTAAGTTTGTATATTCACGTCCCCTAGAGATATAACCTTGTGGTTGTTCTAAGTATACATCTTCATTCACTGCCCCATGTAAGAAGGCTGACTTGATATCAAGCTGATAAATGTTCCACCTTTTTGTGGTGGCTAGTGCAACAACATTTCTAATGATTTCCAAATGAGCTACTGGTGCAAAAATCTCGCTATAATCGATGCCCTCTTCTTGGGTGTATCCTTTTGCTACTAGTCTGACTTTAAATTTGTCAATCACCCTGTCTCCTTCAATTTTGTCTAGTAAATCCACTTGACACTTGTAATTTTGCAATTTGGTGGTGGATCAACTAGCTCGCATGTATCATTTCTTTGAATGACTTGAAATTCAGAATCCATGGCATCTCTCCAATGTTGAGTGTGTGATGCTTGATTGTATGTTAATGAATATGCACCTGCAAACATTGCAAAATTATAGGTGTCAAATGGATTTACTAGAAAAATTTGAACGAGATAGGGGATGGACAAATTTAAAGCCAGATTAGTAGGAAAAGGAGAGAACATTGATTATAACGAGATTTTTGCAAAATAGCTCGTTTGGAAACCATTAGAGCTGTTGTTGCATTAGTAGCCACAAAAAGTGGAAAATTTATCTTGATATCAAGTCAACCTTCTTACATGGGGCAAGATGATGTATACTTAGAACAACCATAGGGCTATGTCTCTAAGGGACGTGAACATCAGGTATTAAGTTGCAGAAAATAGATAAAGGGGCAGACATTGATAGTACTTTATTCAAATGACTTATAGGAAGCCTTATGTATCTGAATGCTACTAGATCAGATATTGCACATTCAATTAGTGTGATTAGTCGTTTCATGGAGCATCTTAAAGACAGTCACTTCCTAGTAGTAAAACATATTTTGACATATTTGTAGGGAACTTAAAATTTAGGAATTTTTTATAAAGCTGGAGGAAATGTAGAATTACTTGCCTATACTAATAGTGATTATGTAGGAGATCTAGAAGATAGAAAGAGCACGCCTGGTTATATTTTCAAATTGGGAGATGGTGTAATATCTTGGTCATAAAAAAAAAAACCAGTGGTTAGCTTCTCCACAGCAGAAGCAGAATTCATAGTAGTTGCATTTTGTGCTTGCCAATGTGTTTGGTTGAGAATAATTTTGGAGCATGTAGATCACTGTCAACAGGGAGCTACTGTCATTTTTGTGAAAATGCTTCTACAATAAAATTATCCAAAAATCCAGTCTTACATGGAAGAAGTAAACATATTGATGTGAGATTTCATTTTTTTCCTCAGAAAACTTGGTTCTATTATCTTCGTAAAATAAAGGAGCTAAATATATAGATTTAGCTTTACAATTGATGAACTAGAAAATAGGAAAGATACCTCCACATATTAACAAACTAACTTATACGTACTAACAAAGATAACAAAGGTAACACCTACATACTAACACCTTGTGAACTACGTACAAAATTTAAATAACGTACATATGGCGAGATGACCGTGTCGATCCTTTGGGTGAAATTTCTTATTTTTTGTGTACAAAAATAAATTTTAGGGACATTTTATGTAATACCCTACCTTATAAACCCTCTATCAGAAGAATTAATAATTTTTAGTGGAAATTTTTTTTTAATCGATAAAACCAATAATAATTTTTCCCTCATACATAATATTAATATATTAAACCAATGCATTAATAGTAAAAATAAACTTTAACAATTTTAAATAACTCATTCCTGCATTTCATCATTTTAGAAAGTACTAAAAGTAAACATTCATAATTACATATAGATAAAATACTAGTACAAAACTTCATAATATTGAGGGCAACATTGGGGATAACTTCCTACAGAGCAGTAAACTACACAAAAGAGTGACTACTACCCAGTACCATGTAGGTCTATGTACTACAAAAGACTGCCTATAAAAGTTTAGATATGTTTATCCCAATACATGTTGCCATCATTGTGGCTCCCAGCTAATGAGTATGAGTTTCATATTCATCGGGTGTGGAATCTATGCCATCTCCCCTCTCTTCAAACAATGACTGATCAGGTCCAACGAGTACCGCAAGTACAAAGGAAATAAAGAAAACAGAAAGACAAGAGGGTGAGCAACAGTTCATACATCATTTTAAAATCAACATCATAAACATTCACAAGTCAATCAAATTTCAAATGATTGATGTTAATGGTGCATGATCCTAATATGTTTTCTAAAATGTTTATGCATGCGGGCCTGAATCATTTCTCAAATTAGTACTGGGGTAGCCAGGAGTTGACACTACTAGGCATGGAAAATCCACCCACGGGATTGTTGAGACCCATGCTCAAATATAAACCCAGTAGCTCACTGACCATTGATATACGGTAAGAGCACAGTCAGGTACAGGAGAGTTTGTACATTGGGATCTGATGTGAACATGACCTATGATAAGGGCTAGAGCAAGGGAAGCAAATGAAGCTCTTCAACAAATATTGTTGGTTTACCAAATTGTGTTTTGGATTAATCAATTAATGGGCTTTAGTTTAGTTTTATTGCAAGTTGTAATAAGGGCCCAATTGGAAATTTAGTTATCAGTCTTTGGGAGACCAAGAGGGTGCAATTGACTTTTGGATGCCACAATTTCAGTTACAATCAATCATTAAGTTGTTTTCAATTCCTAAGTTAATAAATCACTATTAGCTTTATTTTCCTTTAATGAATATTTGTAACTCTGATGGAAAAACTTCTTTATAAGCTGAACCATTTTTATAAGAAATAACAAGTTGAGTTTATTTTTAGAAATATTAGAGTTTATCTCTTTTATCTTAGTGAGAGTGATTCTCCTAAGTTCTTGAGTGATTCAAGAATATTTGGCTATATCAAAGGACTTTCACATCCTTTGTGTGTTGCCTTCCTTGGGAAGAGTGATTCTTTCCTTCCACCTTCTTTCTAATTCCTAAATTTCTTACAAGGTTCTAACCCTAAAGATCCTAAATTACCCCTTGTGATCCCATTAATTGGTTAATGGATCATTATTAGCCTTTATTTGTTTCCATTAAATAGTTTTCAATTCCTAGATTAATGGGTTATTATTAGTATTTATTTTCTTTTATTGAGTCTTTTGTAATTCTGATGGTTCTCTCCCTCTTGAAAAAGATTTGTCCTCAAATCGGATTCGTCATCTACATAAAAAAGAGATAAGTCTGATAAATTGAATGTAGAACTAACATTATACTCACTTTTATGGCTAAATAGCTCTCCTTCACTTCAAGTGTTTCACTCTTCTTATTTTTTTCTTGAAGAAATTTTTCTCTCATTTTCTTTTTATCCTCCTCTGCCATCAATTTGATGTTCAAACCTTTAAACTGGGGCTCTGATACCAACTGATATGAATCACAAGGGGTAATTTAGGATCTTTAGGGTTAGAACCTTGTACGAAATTTAGGAATTAGAAAGAAGGTGGAAGGAAAGAATCACTCTTCCCAAGGAAGACAACACACAAAGGATGTGAAAGTCCTTTGATATAGCCAAATATTCTTGAATCACTCAAGAACTTAGGAGAATCACTCTCACTAAGATAAAAGAGATAAACTCTAATATTTCTAAAAATAAACTCAACTTGTTATTTCTTATAAAAATGGTTCAGCTTATAAAGAAGCTTTGCCATCAGAGTTACAAATATTCATTAAAGGAAAATAAAGCTAATAATGATTTATTAACTTAGGAATTGAAAACTACTTAATGATTGATTGTAACTGAAATTGTGGCATCCAAAAGTCAATTGCACCCTCTTGGTCTCCCAAAGACTGATAACTAAATTTCCAATTGGGCCCTTATTACAACTTGCAATAAAACTAAACTAAAGCCCATTAATTGATTAATCCAAAACACAATTTGGTAAACCAACAATATTTGTTGAAGAGCTTCATTTGCTTCCCTTGCTCTAGCCCTTATCATATAGGTCATGTTCACATTAGGATCCCCGACAATAGGTAGCGAGCCTGGGTCTTTTGGGGCCTCCAACCACTACCCTTTCTATCCTCAAGTCGTCCCTCAGGGCCTCCCTATCGTATTCTCAGAGTCCATAATCTCTGATTCCCCAGATTTCACAAATCACCATTTTCAAATGAGTAGTGTATGAGTCCCTAAGTGGTTTTTCTTAGAAATTCACATTTTTCCAAAAATTTTGACAGAGTTTCCCCTGTAATACGGACTTCCCAAAAATTTCAAATCACCTGTTACAAGCAGTAAAACTTCCAATACAATTCAAAAGGGTTCACAACCCATCATCCAATTCTTTCAATTTAATTTTCAATGAATTTTCTCATGAAAAATCACCATGCATATAAATGCTCACTCAAAGACAATACATATCATAATAGAGTACCAAGCATGTATTTTACACCACACGTGAGCATTTCGTGATCACTTTCACAACCAAACATATAATGAAATCAAAATTATCAATCATAACAAATTTAGACAAATTCAACAAATAAGGTCAAACAAGTTTATAATGTAATCCTTACTATATAGCCCACCCCTTACCTGATACGTTCACACTTATTCCTTTCAAAGCTTGATGTTGTATTTCAGCAAAATCTATATACGTAATAAAATACTAGTTAGAATCTTATATTTCTATGATTCTATCTCATGAGAATTTAAATTCACTTTGTATTGCTAATCCATTTTTAATAATATTTTAAGCTCACATTCAGCTTAGAATTAACTTAAAAAATTATCCTATTTTGTATACACTTAGAGTAGAAAAAATCCTAATAGCAAACATGAACAAGGTTTAGTATTTCTAAATTTTCTAGAGTTATATAAGCTATTTTGGCATGAGATTTGAGCCAAAATTTCAATAAGTTAATTACCTACAATATTGATGAAGGAAATAAATTCAAATACCCTATAGAATAGATGCAGTTTTCAGTGGTTATTTCCAATTGGGCTCAATTACAATAACACTCTGAACATGCCTTGGTAATTTGACTATAACTCATGCTACACATAAGCTATTGACATGAAACAATTTTCTAAATTTCGGGGATATACTTTCCTACAAATTTTATGAAGGAATCAAGTCCTAATTTCACACTTATCAATCTCAGTAATTCAAAAACCTAGGCTGTTGAAACAGGGCTACCTCTTAACGTCATAACTAGAATACTTGACAGTAAAATGAGCATAACTTGAGCTATAAATATCCGTTTAATGTGAAATCAGTTTCTAAATTTCGACAACTTAAAGAGCTACAACTTTCATGAAGATACTAATTTCTAATTCTGTTCACACAAGTACCAGAAATTCAATGAACATTACCTACGAATTAGGGTTTTTAAAGTTTTTAGCTTAACCACTTCTAATCCTCAATTTTAAGCATTATTTTAGTATTCTAGGTGTAAAACCTACAATAACATTCTTCATACACCCATTCAAGCTCAGCCAAGTGAGGAGAAAAATAGAAAATGCATCATTTTGAAAAATAAAATGGTAGAAATGTAGAGGAGATTAGGGATGGCAAAACGGGCCAGCCCGCCCCGTTTTGGCCCGTCCCGTCTTTGGCCCGCCAAAAGCTGGGCGGGGCGGGCTGACCCGATATAGTCATGACGGGCTGTAGACCTTAGCCCGCCCCGCCAAGGGACGGGTTGGCGGGCTGGCGGGCTGGCCCGCCATAATTTAGAATTTTTTTTTAAATAATTTTTTTTAATAAATTTAATAATAAAATTATTATTTGTTTGTCAATAATTTAATATATATATATATATATATATATTATTTTAATTTAATAATATAAATCAATACATTATTTTAAAAAATTATAATTTAGAACAATAATAAAATTTATATAATAATAAATAATAACAAATATATATATATATATATATATATATATATATAACGTTAAACTTATAAAATTTATATTTTTTATATTAAAAAATTCAAATACCTATATCTTTTTTATTTGATAAAACTTCATATTATTCTTGGTTGAGTAATTCTTACACCATTAATTCAAGTAATAAGGATAAAAATAATCGGTGCTTAGGATAAACAAGGAGAACAGGAGAGAATATTATGTTTTAGGAAGGAGAATATTTTCTCGTGAGAATAAAAAAATTTTAATTCTCTTTTTAAAATTTTTAACTTTATATATTATCTTTATAATTAATTTTATTACAGTAAAAAATTATTTTTTTATTAATTAGGCGGCCGCGGCCGGCTCGCCCTGTCCCGCGGGTTGGCCCGACGGGTTGGAGGGCTTGGCGGGGCGGGCCAAAACGGGCCTAGCCCGTTTTGCCATCCCTAGAGGAGATTGAGATAAACCAACTTACCTCTTGGAGGTCCTTAAGAAAATCAAGATTTTCCCGTCAAAATCAAGCTTAAAGATAAGAAGAGGTGTGAGAGAAAGAGAGAAACGATGAACCTACGAATGAGTCTCTTTCATTTAAAAGTCAAATTCCTGAGTCCTATTTCACCTAATTTTCCACTCAGCGGATTATATTACAAAAATTTTATCCATTATTTTCTTCTTTTTTACTCTAGCCAGGATTTGAACCCACAACCCCTAAGACTCCAACATCACTACAAACCATATCAACCATCATAGGTTTCTTATTAACTTATACACATAATAAACTTTTATTGTACCCACACTCAATGCATACAAGAAAACAATAATTTCTAAATGTGACAATTAAAATTGTTAAGTCCACTATTTCAATTTCAACCCTAAATCATATAATTAATATCAAGCGCCTAATTGCTCGCGAAACAGATCAATTTTAAGTATTTTCTAAAAATTCCAGAAAAATTCTAGAAAATCACAAATAATCTAACAAACATAAAACTCCACAGTTACTTTACCCAATTCCTAATAATTTAATTATTAAAATTTTGACAAAGATTTTGTCAAAATTTAACAAACCAGGGGTTGAGTGTTGGGCTAGAAGCGATAAGAATCACTAAGTGGAGTTCTTAGTGGATTGAGTGTTGTGCCGTCTCTAGGGAAAGTTGTTCTTCATCTCTTGTGGATTTCAAGAGAGGTGTTTTCTTTACTTTATCTTTTCAATTGTAATCTGTTTGTAACAACTTTGACTAAAGTGACAGCGTTAATCCTCTGTTTGAGTGATTAGCAACTGGACGTAGGGTCTTTTGATCCGAACCAGTATAAATCTCGTGTAAGATTCTATCTCTACTCTATTTACATTTACACAGTTTTTAATCGGTAAAATTTGGGGAAAATTTTGAAAACCTAATTTTTATTAAGAAACCAATTCACCCCCCTCTTGGTTTTTGTCCAACCACGCGAACATTCCGCTGCACGATTCTAACAAGTGGTATCAGAGCTTGCTTTGATAGTCATTCAAACTTTTCGAAAATGGCCGGACAAAATCAAACTTTTGCCGAAGGTGCGTCTATCAACAGACCCCCACTTTTTGCGGGTCAAAATTATCCTTTCTGGAAGGTAAGAATGCAAATCTTTTTAGAGTCTGTTGATATAGGCGTTTGGGACGCTATTTTAAACGGTCCATATGTACCTAAAGTTACTGAGAACGGTGTTGATGTTCCCAAACCTCTTTCTAGATGGACTGCAGAAGAAAACAGAAAAGCACAATTTGACGTTAGGGCTAGAAATATAATTTCATCTGCTCTAACCCTTGACGAGTTTTACAGGATTTTTTTTTGTAAAAATGCTCAAGAAATGTGGGAAATGCTAAAAGTGACCCACGAAGGAACTGACGACGTTAAGAGAGCACGTAAAAATTCCTTAATCCAAGAATACGAGATGTTCTGGATGCAACAAGGCGAAACGATATTTGACGTACAAAAGCGTTTCACTCATATTGTGAACCATCTCACTGGACTAGGTAAAATCTTTGACGTTGATGAATTGAATGTTAAAATTTTAAAATCTTTGGATAGGAAATGACAACCTAAGGTGACGGCCATCTCGGAGTCACAAAATATTTCCACAATGTCTATGGCGGCGCTATTTGGAAAGCTTAGAGAGCATGAGCTAGAGCTTGGTAGGCTAAATGAAGAAGAAGGACAATATCAAAAGAAGAACTTAGCCTTCAAAACCGAAATTTCCAAAGGTAAAAATAAAAAGGAAGAAGAAGAAGACTCGGAAAATGAAGAAGAAGAGTTGAGTCTTATGATAAAGAAGTTCACCAAATTCATGAAAGCAAAAGGAAGACATCCATTCAAAGGTAAGGGAAAGGTAAGAGAAAGTACTTCCGTAAATATAAAATGTTATGGTTGTGGTGAAGCAGGACATGTAAAGACCGAATGTCCAAATAAGAAGAACGATGAAATCAAAAGCAAAAAGTTCTTCAAGAAGAAAGCTTATATTGCTTGGGACAACAGTGACTCAAGTTCGGAATCAAGTGACTCGGAAGTAGAAGCAAAAATTTGTTTAATAGCAAATGACAACATATCTTCCGACTTTGAGGTAAGTGATTCCGACTCATCTTCTAGTGATGATGAAAATAACTATGATGAACTGCAAAATGCTTACAATGAATTGTTTAGTGCTTTTAAGAATTTGAAAATGAATATAAAGTTGTAATGAAGAGTTTAAGTAGATCCGAAAAGGAAATTGACTCATTAAAAACGAAAATCACATGTTTAGAAGAAAAGGAATTATTAGAAACGAAAATTGTATGTTTAGATGAGAAGGATAATAAAAAATTAGCATGTGAAACTTGTAAAGAGCATGAATATGACATAGATATTCTTAATCATCTACTTGATAAAGCCGAAAAGGAGATAAGTGATCTTAAGAAGGATAAAACTGTTTTTGCTCAAAATAGTGTAAATTATCAAGTTCCTTTGAAAAAGCCTAAAAGGAAAAATAAAAGAGTATGATAGAAAAATGGACTAGAGCATCTATTGTTAGAAATGCATCTTATCCTAAAGCTACATCTAATGCATGTTTTTACTGTATGAAAGAAGGTCACACTTCAAATAAATGTAAAATAAAACATTTTGGTGTTCCTAAAGGTAAATACATGTGGGTTCCTATTGTTAAATGATTTGTGTGTCTCTAACCCCAAGAACCCAAAAGTTATGGGGACCTAAGTTTTCTATGTTCTTGTTTTGTAGGAAACTTCCAAATCAAAGAAGTCTATGTGGTATCTTAATAGTGGATGCTCAAAACATATGACCGGTGATAAAACTAAATTTGTGAGTTTCAAAGCTAAGGAACAAGGATATGTAACTTATGGGGACAACAACAAAGGGAAGATTCTTGGAATTGGAAACATAGGTGATGCAAACACATTGGAGATTAAGGATGTGCTTCTTGTTGATGGACTAAAGCATAATCTCCTTAGCATAAGTCAACTATGTGACAAAGGATTTAAGGTAATCTTAGAAAGTAAATTTTGCACCATACATTTGATAGATTCCGAAAATGTAGAATTAAAAGGCATTAGGCATAATAACATATACTTGATTGATTTGGATTGTTTACATGAGTCTAGCATAACATGTTTAGTTGCTAAGGAAGAGAATCCTTGGTTATGGCATAAGAGAGCGGCTCATATAAATATGCATCATTTGAACAAATTGATTTCAAAAGACTTAGTTATTGGTTTTCCTAAGTTAAAATTTGAAAAAGATAGATTGTGTGATGCATGCCAAAAAGGTAAACAAGTAAAATCATCATTTAAATCAAAGAATGTTATTTCCACTTCAAAACCCCTAGAATTATTACATTTAGATTTATTTGGACCTTCTAGGATAAAAAGCTTTGGTGGAAATTATTATGGCCTTGTGATTGTTGATGATTACTCTAGATATACTTGGACATTTTTCCTAACTATGAAAAGTGAAGCCTTTAAGGTCTTTAGAAAATTTGCAAAACAAATTCAAAATGAAAAAGACTTAAGAATTAAAGTTTTAAGAAGTGACCATGGTGGTGAGTTTCAAAATGAAAAGTTTGAAAATTATTGTGAAGAAAATGGAATATTACATAACTTTTCTCCTCCTAGAACTCCCCAACAAAATGGTGTAGTTGAAAGGAAAAATAGGTCATTAGAGGAACTTGCTAGAACTATGTTAAATGAATCTAATGTTCCTAAATATTTTTGGGCTGATGCGGTTAGTACTGCATGTTATGTTTTAAATAGAATGTTCATTAGGTCAATTATTAAATCTACTCCCTATGAATTGTTTAATGGAAGAAAACCTAATGTTTCTCATTTAAAGATATTTGGATGTAAATGTTTTGTGTTAAATAATGGAAAGGACAACCTAGGAAAATTTGACTCAAAATTTGATGAGGGAATTTTCTTAGGTTATTCATTAACTAGCAAGGCTTACAGGGTGTTTAATAGGAGAAATTTAAATATAGAAGAATCTATACATGTTACTTTTGATGAGATTGTAGACCTTGGGGGAAATCCTCTTGAGTCAAATAAAGAACTTGCAGGTGATGATGAATATATAAGAGAGGCTCTTGATGAATTATATTTGGAAGAAAATGAGCCTTCTCAAACGCCTCAATTAGCAAAAGAATGGCAATCACCTAGAGGACTCTCAATGGACAATATCATAGATGACATCTCAAAAGGGGTAAGAACTAGAAATATGACTAATTTCTATATGTATGTAGCTTTTGTGTCACAGATAGAACCTAAAAATGTTGAGGAAGCGCTTAAAGATGACCAATGGTGCATAGCCATGCAAGAAGAACTTAACCAATTTGTAAGGAATCAAGTCTGGGAATTAATCCCAAGAGAAGAGTCACATCAAGTAATTGGAACTAAATGGGTGTTTAGAAATAAACTTGATGAAGATGGAAACATAACAAAGAATAAAGCCAAACTTGTTGCCAAAGGCTATTGTCAAGAGCAAGGTATTGATTATGATGAAACTTATGCTCCTGTTGCCAGGTTAGAGGCTATACACCTACTTCTTGCTTATGCATCTTTGATGAAATTTAAATTATATCAAATGGATGTTAAGAGTGCATTTTTGAATGGTTTTATTAAAGAATAAGTGTATGTGGAGCAACCCCCTGGATTTGAAGATTTTAATTATCCTAATCATATTTTTAAATTAAAGAAAGAATTATATGGGTTGAAACAAGCTCCTAGGTCTTGGTATGAAAGGCTAAGTAGTTTCCTAACATCAAATGATTTTTCTAGAGGAAAAATTGATTCTACTATGTTCATAAAGAAAGTTAAAGAACATATCTTATTGGTCTAGGTATATGTTGATGATATTATTTTTGGATCAACTGATAATTCGTTGTGTGTAGAATTTGCTAAGATAAAGCAGGGAGAGTTTGAAATGTCTATGATGGGAGAATTAACATTCTTCCTTGGACTTCAAATCAAGCAACTTAAAGATGGCATTTTCATCTCTCAAACCAAATACTGCAAAGAGATCCTTAAAAAGTTTGGAATGAACACCTCAAGGGAAGCTAACACACCCATGGGAACTTCATGCTATTTAGACAAGGATGAATCAGGTTTGGAAGTTAATCAATCTATGTATAGAGGTATGATAGGTTCACTGTTATACTTAACTGCAAGTAGACCTGATATTATGCATTCTGTGTGTGTGTGCTAGATTTCAGGCTTGTCCAAAAGAATCTCACCTAATTGCAGTAAAACATATTTTAAAATATTTAAAAGGAACTACTGGTTTTGGTTTGTGGTATCCGTTTGATGCTTGTACTAGTTTAATAGGATATTCTGATGCTGATTATGGTGGATGCAAAATTGATAGGAAAAGTACTAGTGGGACATGTCATTTGTTAGGTTCATCCTTAGTATCTTGGCATTCTAAGAAACAAGCATGTGTTGCTTTATCTATCACTGAAGCTGAATATATTGCAGCTGGTAGTTGTTGTGCTCAAATTCTGTGGATGAAACAACAGTTAGAAGATTATAGTATATTTTTAAATGACATACCGTTAATGTGTGATAATACGACTACAATTAATCTTACTAAGAATCCAGTAATGCACTCTAGGACTAAACATATAGAAATAAGACATCACTTTTTGAGAGATCATATCAGCAAAGGAAATTGTAAAATAGAGTACGTTGATACAAAGCATCAATTAGAAGATATTTTTACTAAGCCTCTACCCAAGGATAGATTTTATGATCTTAGAAGAGACTTAGGGATATTAGAAATAGCTTAAAATCTGCTTAATTATACAGTTCTTGGATGATTGTAATGTTATAATTCTTTATGAAGGATGTTCATAGGTTATCATATGTATAAACCTCAAATATTTGATGAACTCTCTGGAATAATCGATTAATTGGAGTTATAATCGATTATTTGCATCTAAAACACCCAAAACATGGTATTCCTCTCTGTTTTAATCGATTAATTCGTCCAATAATCGATTAAAACCAGTGTTAATCGATTAACAGCTCAAATTAATCGATTAACTGGGTCTGGTACTGGTTTAATCGATTAATTTGAGTTTTAATCGATTAAACCTGGCAAGTTTGAATTCCTAGCCATTGACAACGACTCTCTTGACCCTTATACACTTCCATATGACCGTTAGACATGCTTGGCTATAAATAGGGGCATCCATTTCACTTCTACTCACTTCTATCTCTTGAAATCAAGCTTTCTTACCTTATTCTAGCATTCTTGCCTTATTCTCTCTTAACTTGTCCTCCTCAAACTTCTTGTTATTCTTCTAATCCTTCAATGGCCTCATCTTCTCGTGCTAAGATCCCTACTAGAAGAAGATCTGCACCCTCATCTCATCCCCATCCTAATTCTGTAGAAGGATGGATCGCTGATGCAGAAGGCCGACAAGAATTTATGTCCTACTGGAAGGAACGTGGCATTATTTCTCCTAAGTTCCTTATTGGTGAACAGTTTATCAATAGGGGATTCAACTTTCCTAATCTCCTTGAAATTCAAGGAGTTCTCCCTTTCATCCAAATGCAAGGTACGTATTATCCTGACTTAGTTAGGGTATTTTACTCTAGGTTCAAATTTAGAGATCAAATTGCTACATCTCGTGTAAAAGGGGTTACAATTATTCTTGATGATGATATTTGGGAGAATGTTGCTCACTTTCCAATTAGAGAGGATGTTATTAACGTATATGGTGAGTTAGATGATTTTGAAAGGATCCTAGCTTATCGCTCTTTTCTGTGAAACCCCTCCATGGAGATTGGGCGTCTCCTTCTTGCTGGACCTTTGAAGAAGGAGGAACGCATGATTTTACATTTACTTGTATGGATCTTATGTCCCCGGGCTACGAATCATGCCCAATGTTCTTCTATTGATCTTCGTATTATTCATGCCATAATGAATAATGAGCCTTTAGATTGGGGCGTTCTTGTCACTATGACCATGTTAAAAGCAAAACGTCATCCCACCTTCAAAATTCCATATGCCCTCCTTGTCTCCCGTATTCTTGAATACAAAGGAGTGAATGTCGAAGGTGAACAAACAGTAAGAACGAATAACTTGAACCGCATGTTGGACAACACGTCGATCCAACTCCAAATGGTGCGATTCAATGATATTTATGTTCACAAGGATGATGTTCCAAACCAAGGTGACAATAATGACGATTCTGATGAAGATATGCCTCCTGCTGCTGAGTTTCCCTCTGATCAAATCCAAAGTGTTGGAACTTCCTCTACTCATCATGAAACCTGACAATCTATGGAAGACATGTTATCTGACATGAATTAGAGGATGCAGGCATTCTTCACTCTTTCTGGAGTACGACATGAACAAATAATTCGCCGTATATCTGATGTAGATGATAAAGTGTGCCATTTAGAAAATAGATTTGATGCACACTTTAATAGTGATGATAGTGAAGAATTTTAAATTTTTTTGTTATTTTCTCTTGTTATTTTCTCTTGTTGTAATGAATGATTGTTTCTGCAATAAAATATGATGTTCCTTTAATGCTTTGATTGAGGGGGAGTTATCTCCAACTTATGCATATTTTGAGGGGGAGCTCTTATGATTGTTATAGCAGAATGATTGTTATAGCAGAATAGGGGGAAAAATATTTAAAGCCTCTCATGATTGAATTTAAATATTATCTGGTATGTTTAATGTGTTTGTTAGTATGACAGATAAAACAGGTTATTACAAGGCTTTAAAAGATAATTTTGATCATCATCAAAAAGGGGGAGATTGTTGAACATTCAAGGACTTGATGTTGAACTTACATGGACATGAAGCTTGTTGATTTTGATGATGATTCAAGAACAAAGAACTTAGAGAGTTGAAGACTTGTTTAATTGTGTAATAACTCTGTTTTGATTAGTTTGAGTCTGTAATATTAGAGTTTGAGATAGCCGGTACATAGTCTGCACTTTAGAAGCTTCAAAAACTCAATTTTATCAAAGTGGCTCGGCTTTAATCGATTAAATAGTGAAATAATCGATTAAAACAGTGAGAAAAACCATTTTCTGTATCTGCTCACTGGTTTAATCGATTAACACACCTGTTAATCGATTAACAGGCCTATTAATCAATTAACAGGTCTTTTAATCGATTAAAACAGAGAGTTTTGGGGTTCTATTGATTTTGGCTCTGTAATAATCGATTAACACTTCATCTAATCGATTATTTCAGTCAGATTTTGATTTTCAACTTCAAATCAACCCTATTTTCGAAAACCCTAATCCCAATACTCTCTAGTTCCGAAATTCCTAATTCCCAAACCCTAATTTCTCTACTTAAGCTTCTCTATGGCACTCAGAATATAAGAACAACATTTTTCATACAAAAGTTAAGTGTTGTGAGTGCCAGAGAACTGTTTGTTGCAAGAAAAATGGGCTTTTGGAACCTGGTGTGGGCTAGAAGCGATAAGAATCACTAAGTGGAGTTCTTAGTGGATTGAGTGCTGTGTCGTCTCTAGGGAAAGTTGTTCTTCATCTCTTGTGCATTTCAAGAGAGGTGTTTTCTTTACTTTATCTTTTCAATTGTAATATGTTTGTAACAACTTTGACTAAAGTGACAGCATTAATCCTCTGTTTGAGTGATTAGCAACTGGACGTAGGGTCTTTTGATCCGAACCAGTATAAATCTCCTGTGTAAGATTCTATCTCTACTCTATTTACATTTACACAGTTTTTAATCGGTAAAATTTGGGGAAAATTTTGAAAACCTAATTTTTATTAAGAAACCAATTCACCCCCCCTCTTGGTTTTTGTCCGACCACGCGAACATTCCGCTGCGCGATTCTAACAGAATCTGTAACATATCCCTGATATATTTCTTCTGTCCAATCAAAATTTCATCACAGCTTTGCAAAACTTCAATGCATAGTAAGTATCTCATCTTGCCTAAGTCAGTCATAGCAAACTCATTCATCATCATACTTTTAAACTCTAGAAACATTGATTCATAATTATCTGTGTATATAAAATCATCTATATAAACAAAAATAATTAAGAGTGCACCTTTCTCCTTCTTTTACAGATAGTAAACTTTTAAAAAATCATTAACTGCAACATAAGACTCCAACCTACTGTACAAGGCTCTAAGAGTTTGTTTAAGACTATATAGGGCTTGTCTAAGTTTGTATATCTGATGTTCACGTCCCTTAGAGACATAATCCTGTGGTTGTTCTAAGTATACATCTTCATTGATTGGTCCATGTAAGAAGGCTGACTTGATATGAAGCTGATAAATGTTCTACCTTTTTGTAGCGGATAATGCAACAATAGTTCTAATGGTTTCCAAATGAGCTACTGCAAAAATCTTGCTATAATCGATGCCCTCTACTTGGGTGTATCCTTTTGCTACTAGTCTAGCTTTAAATTTGTCAATCACCCTTGTCTCCTTCAATTTTGTCTAGTAAATCCACTTGACACCTGTAATTTTCTGTTGAACATACAAGGATATGAATGTTGAACATACAATGATATAAAGCTTGTAGATTTTGATGATGATACAAGAATAAAGGACTTAAAGATTTGAAGATTTGTAATGTTATGTAATAACTCTGTTTTTATGTTATTGAGTCTGTAATATTAGAGTCCAAGATAGCCAGCACATAGACCACTCTTTAAAAGCTCTAAAAACTCATTTTTATCAAAAATACACTAGAATAATCGATTAAATGGCAGGATAATCGATTATTACAGAAAAAAAAAATCATTTTTAGCATTTGCTCTCTGGAATAATCGATTAAATTGCCTGTTAATTGATTAACTGGGCTGTTAATCGATTAAATGACCTGTTAATCGATTAACTGGTGCTATTTTTGCTCCTCTACGAGAATGGCTCTAGAATAATCGATTAACACTCAAGATAATCGATTATTTGGGTTTGATATGTATTTTGAAATTCAAAATTGGACCAAGTTTTGAAAACCCTATTCCCAATTCATTCAATTTCGAAAATCCCCAATCCCCAATTCCCAAACCCTAATCTCTCTACTTAAGGTTCTCTAAGGCTCTCTAAAAATTGAACAACCTTTTTCATACAAAAGTTAAGAGTTGTGACTGCCAGAGAACTGTTTGTAGGGAGGAAAAAGGGGCTTTTGAAACCTATTGTGGGCTAGAAGCGATCAGAATCACTGAGTGGGTTTCTTGGTGGATTGTGTGTTGTGCCATCTCTAGGGAAAGTTGTTCTTCATCCTTTGTGGATTCAAAGGAGGTGTTCATCTCTTATGTGACTCAAGAGAGGTGTTTTCTTTACCTTATCTTTTCAATTTGTAAACTGTGATAGTGGTAGCGTTAATCCTCTGTTTGAGTGATTAGCAACTGGACGTAGGGTCTTTTGATCTGAACCAGTATAAATCGACTGTGTAATCCTCTATCCCTTCTCTATTTACTTTACACAACATTTTAATCGGTGAAATTTGGGAAAAATTTTAAAACCCTAATTTTTGTTTAAAAACCAATTCACCCCCCCCCCTCTTGGTTTTTGTCCAGTAACGCAAACATTCCGCTGCGCGGTTCTAACAGTTTCTTTGAATGACTTGAAATTCAACATCCATGGCATCTCTCTAATGTTGACCTTGTGATGATTGGTTGTATGTTACTAGATCTGCACTTGCAAACATTGCAAAATTACAGGTGTCAAATGGATTTACAAGACAAAATTGAAGGAGATAGGGGATTGACAAATTTAAAGCCAGATTAATAGGAAAAGGAGAGGACATCGATTATAGCGAGATTTTTGCACAGTAGCTCGTTTAGAAACCAATAGAACTGTTGTTGCATTTGCAGCCACAAAAAGGTGGAACATGTATCTTGATATCAAGTTAGCCTTCTTACATGGGGCAAGATGATGTATACTTAGAACAACCACAAGACTATGTCTCCAAGGGACGTGAACATCAGGTATTAAGTTGCTGAAAACAGATAAAGAGGGCAGACGCTGATAGTACTTTATTCAAACGACTTATAGGAAGTCTTATGTATCTAAATGCTACTAGCCCGAATATTGCACATTCAGTTAGCGTGATTAGTCACTTCATGAGCATCCTAAAGACAATCACCTCCTAGTAGCAAAACGTATTTTGAGATATTTGCACGAAATTCAAAATTTAGGAATTTTTTATAAAGGTGAAGGAAATGTAGAATTACTTGCCTATACTAATAGAGAAGATAGAAATAACACGTCCGGTTAAGTTTTCAAATTGGGAGACAATGTAATATCTTAGTCACTAAAAAAAAAAAAAATCAGTGGTTAGCTTATCCACAACAAGAATTCATAATAGCTACATTTTGTGCTTGCAAATGTGTTTGACTGACAAAATTTTTTGAGCATCTAGATCACTGTCAAGAGGGAGCTACTATCATTTTTGTGATAAAAAATTCAGTCTTACAGGGAAGAATTAATGTAAGATTTCATTTTTTTCTTCAGAAAACTTGGTTCTATTATCTTGGTAAAATAAAGAAATTAAATATATAGATTTAGTTTTATAACTAATGAACTATATAATAGGAAAAATACCTCCACATATTATCAAACTCACACGTACTAACAAAGATAACACCCACGTACTAACAACTTGTGAACTACAAAAAAATTTAAACGACGTACAAAATTTAAATTGCAACAAATAAAGAAAATCTTATTCTCTGTCTACAAATGTTGTTATCTCAGAAAACTTGGTTCTATTATCTTTCTAAAATAAAGAAGTTAAATATACACTAGTGCAAAAAGGGGCTTTTACGTCAGGTATTTAGGGCTTTTTACGTCGTATTTAAGACCGACGTTAAAACGGGAGACGTAAATTTACGTCGTACTCTTTAGCCCGACGTAAATTTACGTCAGTTATCAAGACCGACGTAATTTTGTGTTGCATATACCATTAAACAGACGTAAAAACTTTTGAAAATTAAAAAAAAAAACAGCAAATTTGCGTCGCATATTGGTATATGCGACGTAAATTTGCTGTTTTTTTTAAATTGGGTTTATTCTGTTTTACAACTAAAACCTGCAAATATATATTACAACCAGACAGTCCTAGAGGTTCAATTTTCTATAGCTAGTAAATTAAAAATATAATATTATATACTTCAAACTACATAATAAAACAATATAATACAAACATACAAACTTAAAAATCTATTACAAACTAAAAGTACAAACTAATCTACCTAAACTACATAATACACACAATATAATATGAACAAGAACTTAAAAAAATTATGTACTAGAATTGTTGAACGAAAAATTTTGCCCATTGTTCTCTAATTTGTGTAATATCATATTCTGGTAATGGAGATGGATCTTGAAATACCTGAAACATTAATTTGACTCTTGTAAACATGCAACATGAATAAAGTTAAATAAACTAATGAAGATCTTATTGAATTACTTTGGCAAAGATCTTGTTGATTTGATGAAGTCAAGAATGAAGTCAAAGGCTACTTTGTGGCAGTCAAAGATCACTTAGATAAAAGAGTAGAGGGATTAGTGTGTCTGCAGCTTTGCTTAGGTATAATCATTTTTATCTTTCTGCTGCATGAGGTTTCTTCATTTAAAAGATTTTGCAAATGCCTCTAAAAAATGTTTTAACGGTTAAAAACAAAGCATTTTGACAAAAGCTTTCTTAATCAACTATTTTAACTAATAGAATATAAGCTTTATCAACTAAAATGTTCTTCACACTTTTATAACAGGGTTTTAACTAATATAACTTCGAAATAACCGATTGTTTTCATTAAAGGAAGTTTTGAAAACCTTCAGTCAATATTGTAACTAATACAGTTTCGAAATAACCGATTAAAATCACTTAAAATGTTCAGAGAAGTGTTCTGGCAGTATTTTAATCGATACAACTTCGTTTCAATCGATTAAAACCACTTGGAGTACGATATGATCGATCAAAATTGAATTATGACCGATCAGAACCAGATATGATCGATCAGAATTGAGTTATGACCGATCAGAATATTTTCAATCGATTAAACTGCGTTTCAATCGATTAAATCAACTTAAGAAAATTTCTGCTAAGCGTTTTAATCGATTAAAATAGACTTTTATCAGTTAAAATCACTTGGAAAAGTTTACAAGAAAGTTTTGCAGTATTTTAATCGATTGAAACACGAAACAATCGATTAAAACAAATTAGAAGATTTTTGTAAAGAGTTTTAATTGATATAAACGTTGTCGTATCAGTTAAAACAAATCTGGAAAATAATCAAGAAAGTTTTAATGGATTAAAAGAAGTTTTAACAGATTAAAACAAAACTTTTAACAGATTGAAATATTATTTTAACAGATTAAATAAACCAACAGTTTTGAAAATCTTCTATATAAACAGAGTTGGTTGAATTTTTTTAAACACATCTTTTACACATCTGATATACATCTTTTAGCAATCAATCAAGCAATCAAAAGTGCTACTTTCAAGAAAGAATCACACTAGTTTTTGTGAAGTTCATTAAAGTTCTTTCTTGAGGCAAAATTGCATTCTTTTGGAAGAAACACATATTGCAGAACTGCATAAAACTGGTTTGAGCGTTCTTAGTTTCTTCTGTTTGTTTCTTTACTTTCTTTTACTGTATTGTGGGTGCCTGGAATAGTGGGAACTGGTTTTTCTATTGCTGGAATTTGGTTGTAGAGGTTGTCAAGAACTGGAATTTGGTTCTTGGTGAAAGGTTAGGTGCAGGAACTAAAATTGTGGTTCTTGTGGTAGATTGAGTGTAAGGTTAAGGTTGTAATCTGTAAAACATTCAATCTAGTGGAACCCAGCTGGAATTTGGCTGGAGACTGGACGTAGCCCTGGGATTGGGTGAACCAGTATAAACCTTGGTGATATCTTTCTAAACCTTTCTCTTCTTTAATTCTGTCACTGCATTTATTTTTGATTGCTTGCTGTGTGATTCAAGAATTGGTCAGATTTCTTAATCCTTGAAATAGATAATCTGTTAATTGCAAAAATCTTTCAAAGATCAATTCACCCACCCTCTTGATCTCAGCCTATATTTCTAACAAAAAGCAATGACCTCCGTCCAAGAATCAATTATACCCGCACAAACTATGGCTCTCATCCAATACATAACATAGTAACCACATTCAAACGAGTCTGTTTGCTTATTACACTGAAATGATGAAAAAAACATAATGTTATTTTCAAAATTTAAATACAAACAATAATTATGGTATTCACTTATATAAATAAGTTTCTAACCTTAGGATAAATGAACTGCAAAGTCTTTGTTCTAGGTTTTCCACTTAGAACATTAGTTCCAGACACGATTCTAAGTGAAATAAATCATATATTATTCAATATATATTTACAATTTAAAAACATAATTAATGAATAAAAGATAAAGTTACCCTTGTAATAAGCTTTTCATTTCTTGACTCGGTTTCCGATGTAATGAACAAAACCACACCACAGTGTAATCCCGGGGCATGATTACAATTAAGTGCTAATGTGACCTACATTGTATGACATAAAAATTAGTTACAAAAATATAAATTAAAATACAAATTAAAATACTAACCCTTCAATGTATGGAGCCAAATATATATGTCTTTTTGAGTCACTCATCCATGTTTGCATATATTGTTGGATTCCAAACTTTGTATTTCCAGATTTTTGGATGGATTGAGGCTCAATAAATCCGTATACTTCGGATTTTTCTTGTTTCACACTCAATTTGTCAATGTACCTAAAACAATTAATTATAAGTTGAATATAATTATTATAATCTTATAAACATAAATGAAAATGACTTACATTGCCCACAATTGTATGATGGAAATGTTTAACATGCAATTTCCCCAAGCAATTTCTAAAGCATCGGGCAAGGAAATGTATAATGGAACACTGGAATTGTCAATTCCAAACACTCTAACATCCCATTGTATCGAGACACGGTCTCTTCCTCAACCGTGGTAATATGGTCAACAACATAGAGATGGGATCATCATCACATTCTATCATATCCTCATCAATAATAGGTTGTTTTTTATTCTTAGCACGACACAAGTCCTCCTAAACAAATGATAACAATTAATTAAACATTTATATAATTATAATACTAGAAAAGAGAAAATAGACAATATATATATATATATATATATATATATATATATATATATATATATTACCTTGGTATGTGCTGATAGTGACATAACCAAACGTCTTGGCCAAGCCAAGAATGTCCCGCTTGCCTACCCCACTAATTAAATCTCTTCATTAGGAAAAGGCACTGGAGCATTAGCATCATGAACTTCATCAACTACTACTCGTGTCCAGTCTGCCTGTAGAGGGACACCATGGATGGTTAAGCCACCCTCAAAAACTCGACCAATAGCCACTAGACGCGGGGGGTCATCTTCAACATATAACTCACACTGGTGTGATGCATCAGTCTGAGTATATTCGCCTGAAGGATCAGCAGCAGTAGCAGCACAACTCCCTTTAGTGCTGACTCGAACAACATCATGTTCAATTGTTTGAGGTGTTCCTTGAGTCTGTTGCTGAGAGCGGGCGAGAGATTCAATTTTCTCATCAAACTCTTGCTGCAAGGACTGCCTTATTTGATTTAACTTATTTCAAACTGCATCTCCATTTTATGCAAGGCCTCCTGGCTGCAAGAGTCGGTAGTGGTCCTTCGTGATGTTGGACCAAAGTAATCACGAAGGCCCCAGGATCCACCAGCACCACGCACACGTCCTGAGTAATCTGGTTTTCCTATGGCTGTCGCCAATATATCTTGTCGACCATGAGGAATAAATGATCCTTGGGTGGTCTGCTCAACTAAATCATCCTACAACACATTAACAATAACTAAGTCATACACTAACTTTCACATTAGAATCAATTCAAATTGACATTATAACTTACAATTTTATGAGCAATGATTCGTGCAGACTCAGAAGTCATTTGTCCATCAGATTTTGTCCGGGTTGCCTTCCACATCTCATAGCGAGGGGGTGGAGATGCAAGGTCAGTAGACTCAACTCCTGCTGACTCTTCTCTCGGCTTTCATGAGACGTTGCTCCAATAATGCATACCCTCCTCGTGACAATACATGGGATGCATCATTCAACCTCTGACGCCGTTGGGCAAGCACGTCTTTTATCCCGCCAAGAGGGGTCCATTCGGCCGGCACAAAACCGTAACCAATCCTCCTCACTAATTTGATACTTTAGACAGGGAGATTCATCTTGAAACTTTCCAAATACATACTCCCGTGTCAAGAAAGTCTTAAAGTCCCTCCATCTAATGGCAATGGAGGATAAAAACTTCTTCCTCATCACCTCAGTGTTAGGAACATCAAAATTTTGCCGTGAAATGACCAATAAATGTTAAATTCAATTAATAATGATATATAAAGTATTCAACAAATATAGAAATACCTGAACATCCTCGCCACATGAGGTTCTTCTCGATTTCCTCTACATCATCCCAAGATGGAGTAGTAATCAGAACATGGTGTCGAGCTAGTAGTCCCAAATAGCTCTTAAACTTAGCAGCATTTGGGCCAGATGCCTTACCAGAACATGGATCAACTTCAACTTGAGTTTTCTCTCTAGCTACCCTCCTTGCTGTCAACCCCTTTAACCGAGTGACAGATCTACCTTTACCTCCACTTCCGCTCCTGCCACTGCCACTACCACTACCAGTACCAGATGTGGAATCCGACATATCCTGAAAAACAAAACAATATGAAGTCAACATATTTATAAGTTTGAATAAAAAGAACTAGAAAATGTGAAGATAAACACCTATTATGTTGGTATGTTTTCCCATATCCCTTCATCATGATCACTTCGAATTGCATGTATGTCATAAACTTCATTGTCAACTATGTCATCAAATGGTCTACTTGAAAATGAAGGTGTTTCATGTATATCTAGAGACTTATCTTCATGAATTCCGTGCATGCTTCTTCCTTCAAGGACAATTGTGAAGCACTTGTTGGATTTGATGAAGACATATTGAGTTGATATAGTTTAGTTTGTGGGTGTGTAGTTGAATAGGTTAGGAGTTTTGGACTTAATCTCTTGATAGGCCAACAGATCTTGTGATAAGCGCCCTAAAATGATGCATCTCATTGAAATCATTTTTCTGCATGAAAAACTAACATTTAAGCATTAAAAGAACAAACTAAGTTTTTCAATTTGTTGAAAAGAAATTTCAATCTGTTAAAATCACTTAACATAAGAAATGTTCTTATAGATTCAAAATTTCAATTGGTTGAATCGCAGAATCAACAGGTTTAAATGTTCTTAATGAATTTTTCAAATATCAAAGGTTTCGCATTTTCAATCTGTTAAAATACTTTTCAATCTGTTGAAACATAAAGACTATTTTTCTGTCTAAGTGTTTTTAGAATTTCAATCTGTTGAAATATTTTTCAATCTGTTAAAACAGAGAGACTATTTTTCTGTCTAAGAGTCTATAGGATTTCAATCTGTTGAAATGTTTTTTAATTGATTGAAACAGAGAGCTATCATTTTTCATTAAGCTATATCAATCGATTGAAAACACGAATCAACCGATTGAATGAAATTTTAAATAAAATCAATCGATTGAAACGTCGTTTTAATCGATTGAAATGCATTCTGATCGATCATAATTCGATTCTAATCGATCATAATTAGTTCTGATCGATCATAATGCTGTTTTAATCGATCATAATTGATTCTAATCGATTATATGTTCTTTCTGATCGATTACTTTCTACACTGAACCAGTTTTTATCAGATTAAACTCTCTAGTTCTCTCTGTTACTCTATAAATACAGATTTGATCTATCTTTTGAAATATACAATTTGAGAAAACATTTGAAAGCAATCTTTGAGCGATCATATCCGTGACTTTCTCTGTGCATTCAAGAACTTTTCATATCATAAGGTGCTTTGATCAAGATTGTTGTTAATCAAAGAGAGAAAGTGTTGAGTTAGAATTGCTTCTGGACAATTGTACTGATAAAGCTGCAATCCAGGTTTTTTCTTTTCATACTCTTGTGTAAAGTGTGGTTGTGCAGGTTGGATTTTGGATCTGCACTTGTTACAGTAACTGGATTTGGTTATTGGGAGGTTTTCAAGATTCTATCTTGTGGGTTTGTAAGATAGTTCTTGGAGTAGATTGGTGAATATCTACTGGTTGTATCTTTCACTTGGAATTAGTGGAACTTGGCAGATTTTTCAAGAACTGGATGTAGCTCTGGTAGAGAGTGAACCAGTATAAACTTTTGTGTTGAATTTCTTCTTTCATCTCTTTTATTTCTTGTCTATATACTTGCTGTAATTAAAATCAAACCTACCTACACAAGAATTGAATAAAGATAAATCATTCTTCCAAGAGAAAGTAAGTTTTGCGAAAAAGTTTTCTAAAGTTCAATTCACCCCCCCTCTTGAACTCAACCATTAATTCTTTCAATTGGTACCAGAGCTGGTTCTTGTAAGTTACTCAAGAATTCGGTCCAAGAATGGCTGAGGGAAAGATGAATTTTTCAGAAGGAGCCTCCATAAACAGGCCTCCTCTTTTTGCTGGTGTGAATTATTCTTTCTGGAAGGTTAGAATGAAAATCTTTATTGAATCTCTTGATAGAGGTATTTGGGAAACAATTGTTAATGGTCCTTACAAACCAACTCATACAGTGGATGGTAAAGTAGTTGAGAAAAATTGGGCTGAATTGACTGATGCAGAAAATAGGAGAGTCCAATATGATTATACTGCTAAAAATATTATTACCTCTGCTTTAAATCTTGATGAGTTTTTCAGGGTGTCTCAATGTGCCTCTATCAAAGAGATGTGGGAAATTCTAGAGGTCAAACATGAGGGTACATCTGACGTGAAAAGGGTAAGAAAGCATGAGTTAATTAGGGACTATGAATTGTTTAAAATGCAGCAAGGAGAAACAATTGCAGATGTACAGAAAAGATTCACGCACATAGTCAATCATTTAATTGGGCTAGGAAAGACTTTTGACAAGGAAGAGTTGAACATCAAAATCTTGAAGTGTTTGGACAGAACTTGGCAACCAAAGGTGACAGCTATATCAGAATCAAGAGACTTGACTGAAATGACTACTGCTTCACTATTTGGTAAGTTAAGGGAACATGAGTTGGAAATCAATCGGTTCAAAGAACAAGAGAATGCAGAGAAGAAAAGCAGAAACATTGTTCTCAAGACGATTGAAGAAAACAGTGAGTCTGAAGAAGATGAATCCGAGAATCTAACTCTGCTGGTTAAGAAGTTTGGAAAATTTCTTAGAAGGAAGAACAGAACTGGGCAAGTTAAAAGGTACACTGATAAAAAGACTGACTCCATTCAAAATACTGTTACTTGTTATTCTTGTGGTAAGCAGGGACACATAAGAAGTGAATGTCCGGAAAAGACCAAGAATCAGAACAAGAAAGAGTCAAAGTACAAAGGGAAAAAGGCCTACATAGCTTGGCAAGATAATGATTCATCCTCCAGTTCTGCATCCGAAGGTGAAGAGGTGAACCTATGTTTGATGGCTGGCTGTGAATCCTCTTCATCACATGTAAGTTCAACTCCCACAGAAAATGAAATGAATTACAGCACATTACTAAATGCTTTCAATGAAATGCATAGTGAAGCCAGAAATTTATCTCATACAAATAATCGGTTAAAAGGACTAAATAACTGGTTAGAAAATAGGGTTAAAATTATGGAAAAAGAGTTATTAGAAAGCAAAACAGATATAGAACATCTTGAAATAATCTATTCATCTGCTAATAATGCTGCTGCTAACAAGAATTGTGAAAAGTGTATTCTTCTACAGAATAAGGTTGATTACTTGACTAAAATGTTGTCAAAATTTACTCAAGGTAAAGAGAATTTAGATGCACTTCTTGGGTCTCAAAACTGTGTTTTTGAACATACTGGAATCGGGTACAAACCTAAGGTTGGGGTGAAAACTAAAAAGTATTTGAACTTCTTTTCCTTTAGAAAAGCAACAACATCCCCTTTCTCATCTTGTCATTACTGCATGAAGAAAGGACATACTGTAAAATTTTGTCATGCTAGGAAATATTTTGTGCCACAAGGCAGAAAGAGATGGGTTCCAAAACATGTTAAACAGAAAATTTGACTCCTAAGGACCCAAAATACTTAAGGGTACCAAATACTTGATGCTTGGTTTTCAGGAACAGCAACAAGAGTCTCTTTGGTACCTGGACAGCGGATGCTCAAGGCACATGACAGGTGACATTTCAAAATTCCAGAAACTGAGATTGAAGAATGGAGGTCACGTGACTTATGGAGACAACAACAAGGGAAGAATTCTAGGTTCTAGAGATATCGGAGATGGTGAATCAGTAACCATTCACAATGTTCTTCTTGTTGAAGGTCTCAAGCACAACCTAATCAGTATAAGTCAGTTATGTGATCTTGGTCACAAAGTTATCTTCAAACCAGAAAAGTGCCTAATCTGTGAGCCAGAATCTGACACGGTAATGTTGCTTCGAATTTTGAAAGACAAAATCTGTGAAGTCTGTTTAAAAGAATAGAACAACAAGTACTGCAGATGATGAAGATTTAACTAATAACTCTTATCAGTTAAAATATCCCAGGAGCTCAGATCAGCTTACTGTCGAAGAAGATGATCAATCAGTTGATCCTGCAAAAGCTGATCCACCAAGAATTACTGAAGAACAGGAAAAAGATGTCCTGGAAGAGCTTCCTAAAGAATGGATTGTCCCAAGAGATCTTTCTCTAGACAATGTCATCGGGCAAATCAATAAGGGAGTATCCACTAGACATTCTCTTAATCAATTCTGAAATCATATGGCATTCATTTCACAAATAGAACCTAAAACTGTTAAAGAAGCATTAAATGATGAATACTGGGTTAGTGCCATGCATGCTGAGCTTAATCAGTTTGAAAGGAATAACGTGTGGGAATTAGTTCCTAAAACCAAAGATATCAATGTAATTGGTACTAAGTGGGTATTCAAAAACAAACTAGATGAACACGGCATTATCACTAGAAATAAAGCTAGGTTGGTAGCCAAAGGGTATAACCAACAGGAAGGTATTGATTTTGATGAAACCTTTGCACCTGTAGCTAGACTTGAAGCTGTTAGACTATTATTAGCTTATGCTTGTATAAGTGGTTTCAGATTACTACAGATGGATGTCAAGAGTGCCTTTCTAAATGGACTCATCAATGAAGAAGTTTATGTTTCTCAACCTCCTAGTTTTGAAAATCACAAGCATCCTGACCATGTCTACAAATTGAAAAAGGCTCTTTATGGTTTAAAGCAAGCTCCTAGACAATGGTATGAGAGGTTAAGTAACTTCTTAATTGATCAAGGATACAAACGAGGTGAAGTTGATAAAACCCTATTCATTAAGAAATCTGGAACTGACATTATTCTGGTGCAGGTGTATGTGGATGATATCATTTTCGGTTCTACTAATAATGCCTTGTGTAATAAGTTTGTTAAGGAAATGCAAAGTGAATTTGAGATGTCTATGATGGGAGAATTGAATTTCTTCCTTGGTCTCCAGGTTAAGCAATTAAGAAATGGCATTTTTCTAAGTCAATCTAAATACTGCAATGAGTTGTTGAAGAAATTTGATATGCACAATTGCAAAGAATCCTCTACACCCATGTCTACTAACTGCTGTCTAGATTTAGATGAAAAAGGGAAATCTGTTGATCAAACTAAATATAGAGGTTTGATTGGTTCTCTGCTATATCTGACTGCTAGTAGGCCTGACATTATGTTTAGTGTGTGCCTTTGTGCTAGATTTCAGGCAAATCCAAAGGAATCACATCTTACCGCTGCTAAAAGGATTCTGAAGTACCTTAAAGGAACCGTTAATGTCGGACTATGGTATCCTGAAGGTGCATCCCTTAAACTTGTTGGATTTTCTGATTCTGACTTTGCAGGATGTAGATTGGACAGGAAAAGTACCTCTGGTACATGTCATTTACTGGGAAGCAGTCTCATATCTTGGCACAGCAAAAAGCAAGCATGTGTTGCTCTTTTAACTGCAGAAGCTGAATACATTGCAGCTGGGAGTTGTTGTGCTCAGAGTATCTATCTTAAACAACAACTAAAAGATTATGGAGTGGCTCTTAACAAGGTACCTCTGGTTTGTGATAATACTAGTGCAATAAATCTGACTAAGAATCCTATTCAACACTCTAGAACTAAGCATATTGAAATTAGACATCACTTTATTAGAGAACATGTATCTAGGGGTGATTGTGAAATTTTATTCATTGAATCTGAAAAATAGTTAGCTGACTTATTCACTAAACCACTTCCTAGAGATAGATTTAATATGCTTAGAACTGAATTAGGAATTCTGGATATATCTAGTATTGAATAACTGATTCTTTATGGTGATTATTTTTTTTAACAGGTTGATAACATGTTCAATCGATTAAAAATTGTAGGAAAAACTTGAAATTATGTGTTTTAATCAATTGAAATTGCGAAATAATCTGTTGATTTTCTGATTCTCTATCTCTGTTTATGATATGTTACCAGTTCAATCGATTAAATGAGCTTTTAATCGATTTATTTCAGTAACCTTGTAGCTCTGCATGTTTTCTTCTATAAATCAATCGATTAAATCTTCGATTCAATCGATTTAATTCACTTTTGATGCTCTGCATGATTTTCTTTCACAAAACAATCGATTAGATCTTCGATTCAATCGATTTATTTTACTTCTGAGTATCTGCAATTGCAAAAACAATTGATTTCATGAAAAATCAATTGGTTAATTTTTTCTAGGGTTAGTAGTGTATGCTCTGCCTCTAAACAATTACTGCAGATTGGGTTGAATGCATTTACAACGGGATAAACTTCAGCTACTCTCTTAAATATCAGAGATATCCAATAAAAGCTGATTGACCCTGATTGGATATCAGATGTGAGGGTAATTAAGGTGCATAGTAACAATTCTCTCTCTCTCCACCTTTACCATCACTGCGCTGAAGCAGAGAAGCAATAATTCATTAAAGACAAAATCGTGAAGATGAAAGGACCGTGTGTTCTCATTTCATCTTAAGAATACAGTAGTGTTTGAAAAGCTTATACTTTTCCTCTTAAAACATTCTCTCTTCTCTGTTTTTCTTCTGTTCATTCCACAAATCAGCATGCTCAAACGCACCAAATCCGGAAGGAAGAAGTCCAGCAAAGGAGAGTCTTCTACTACAAGGCAAGAATCAACTGTAGGAGGGCGCATTGAGTCATGGTTCAATGGGAACCAAGAGAAGATGGATTTGTTCATTCATGAAATGAGCAGGAAACAAATCAATATACCCAAGGTTCTAAAATTTTCATGGTTAGATGCTGAAGGTTTCAGAGGGGTTCGGAAACTGCTGCAACATCAGAAACTTCAGAAGTTTCTGGAGCTAAATGGTAGGATTTACCCTGACATGATTAAAGTCTTTTTCACCAACTTGTCATTTGAAGGATCCACTCTAAAAACTCAAGTCAAAGGAGTAGACATTGAGATTACTCCCAATGTCTGGAAAGAGGTTGCTGGAATCAAGGATGAAGGTGTAAAAGTCACCAAAGGGTATACCTCGGATGTTGAAGAGTTTAACAAAGTTCAGTACTTCCGTTCTTGTCTGAAGAATAGGCATGACTCCGTAAGTTCCTTCAACACTGGAAAGTTGAAGCTTGAGGAAAGGGTACTCGCGTTCATTGTGGCCTGGCAGCTCACACCCAGGGGGAGCAATCATGCAGTACTAAATGAAGGAGATTTGGTACTGATGTACTGCATTCACCACAGAATAAGGGTGAACTGGGTTTTTGTCCTCAAGGACCACATGATCAAAGCTAAGCGGCTAAGTGATTTTAGATATCCTTATGCTATATTGATTTCTAAGTTTTTAACTCATTTTGGTGTTGATTTGGAAGGTGAATTAGTTGAAACTGTTCGTCCAACAAATGAGGTCAATAATTCTGTCCTTCATAAAATGGGGTTCATTAAAATTGACGGTGAATGGATTTCCAAAGAAGAAGCAGGAAGAGAAGAAGAAGCTGAAGAAGAAGAACAAGGGGAAGAAGGTGAAGATACTGGTGTCCCGGGTAATTCTGCAGCAAGATCATCAGACCCGATGGAAGAACAGTCTCCATTAGAAATGATTCCATATATTCCACAACCTGACCGTGGCACGCCTCTCTCACAGTTCGAAAGAACCATGCTGCATCAGATGAATGAACTGCAAACCAATCAAAGGAGGCACATGGAGATGACGGTTGCTCTGCGGGCTCGTCAGCATTATCTGGATGAAAATTTCATTGCCAGATTTCAACACATTGACAATCAATTGGAAGATATCTACAACAGGATTGTTTATCTGCAGTTTAATCAAGGTCCCGGGAACGGGGATGAATGAAGTCTTATTTTTTTTATGCTTTTGTTATCTTGTTTCTTTTCTTTTGTTGTTTTATTTTGGGTACCTACGTGGTACTATTGGACTGTAACTAAAACACTTTATTTGATGCAGTCAAATAGGGGGAGAAGTGTTTGCTTAAAACTGTCACTACACACACACCACAAATATATGTCTCTGTTCTGTTATTAATTGTGCAGGTGCAGTGGATATTTGTCTCCATCAAATAGGGGGAGATTGAAGCACTTGTTGGATTTGATGAAGACATATTGAGTTGATATAGTTTAGTTTGTGGGTGTGTAGTTGAATAGGTTAGGAGTTTTGGACTTAATCTCTTGATAGGCCAACAGATCTTGTGATAAGCGCCCTAAAATGATGCATCTCATTGAAATAATTTTTCTGCATGAAAAACTAACATTTAAGCATTAAAAGAACAAACTAAGTTTTTCAATCTGTTGAAAAGAAATTTCAATATGTTAAAATCACTTAACATAAGAAATGTTCTTATAGATTCGAAATTTCAATTGGTTGAATCGCAGAATCAACAGGTTAAAATGTTCTTAATGAATTTTTCAAATATCAAAGGTTTCGCATTTTCAATCTGTTAAAATACTTTTCAATCTGTTGAAACAGAAAGACTATTTTTCTGTCTAAGTGTTTTTAGAATTTCAATCTGTTGAAATATTTTTCAATCTGTTGAAACAGAGAGACTATTTTTCTGTCTAAGAGTCTACAGGATTTCAATCTGTTGAAATGTTTTTTAATCGATTGAAACAGAGAGCTATCATTTTTCATTAAGCTATATCAATCGATTGAAACGTCATTTTAATCGATTGAAATGCATTCTGATCGATCATAATTCGATTCTAATCGATCATAATTAGTTCTGATCGATCATAATGCTGTTTTAATCGATCATAATTGATTCTAATCGATTATATGTTCTTTCTGATCGATTACTTTCTACACTGAACCAGTTTTTATCAGATTAAACTCTCTAGTTCTCTCTGTTACTCTATAAATACAGATTTGATCTATCTTTTGAAATATACAATTTGAGAAAACATTTGAAAGCAATCTTTGAGCGATCATATCCGTGACTTTCTCTGTGCATTCAAGAACTTTTCATATCATAAGGTGCTTTGATCAAGATTGTTGTTAATCAAAGAGAGAAAGTGCTGAGTTAGAATTGCTTCTGGACAATTGTACTGATAAAGCTGCAGTCCAGGTTTTTTCTTTTCATACTCTTGTGTAAAGTGTGGTTGTGCAGGTTGGATTTTGGATCTGCACTTGTTACAGTAACATGATTTGGTTACTGGGAGGTTTTCAAGATTCTATATTTTGGGTTTGTAAGATAGTTCTTGGAGTAGATTGGTGAATATCTACTGGTTGTATCTTTCACTTGGAATTAGTGGAACTTGGTAGATTTGTCAAGAACTGGATGTAGCTCTGGTAGAGAGTGAACCAGTATAAACTTTTGTGTTGAATTTCTTCTTTCATCTCTTTTATTTCTTGTCTATATACTTGCTGTAATTAAAATCAAACCTACCTACACAAGAATTGAATAAAGATAAATCATTCTTCCAAGAGAAAGTAAGTTTTGCGAAAAAGTTTTCTAAAGTTCAATTCACCCCCCTCTTGAACTCAACCATTAATTCTTTCAAATTGACCATCTCTCATTACATGGATCCTTGACATAAAATATTTGTCTCGCTTGATATGCCAAAATAAAAGGTTCATCCTTATACCCAACTTTACTCAAATCAACCAAAGTAAATCCTAGGTCATCTGTTCGCACACCCATATTCCCTTCAACCCATTTACACTTGAAGACAGGCACCCTAAAAGTAACATAATCAATTTCCCATATCTCTTGTATGACCCCAAAATAACTCATAGAAGCTGTGATAGGATTTTTGTCTTTAGAACTAGAAAAATGCATAGATTCAGCTTGAATTGTGACCCCACTATTTTGTACTCTACCTTTATCATCTTCTATTTTTGAGTAGAAACAATAGTTATTAATGTCATACCCACCAAATGTAATGACATCACTATTAGGCCCACGAGCAAGTCTCAAAAGTGTTTCTGAAACATTAATCTGAACATATACCCTTTTTTTAAATCAAGAAAGGAAACTTTTGTTATGTTCATTCAATACCCATTTTTCATTCATTCGTGGATGTGTTGCCTTTATTTCAGTTATGTGTTGTGATATGTAAGGGATTACTTCATCAGTGTTGTTCAATATGTATAAATGTGCTTGGTCAACTTCTTTTCGACTAACATTTTTAATCTTTAAATTTCGAGTACCTTTACCTTCACATCTTCCATCATGTCTCATCTTAGGAATACCTATTGGTTCTGATTTTGACATGTATCCTAAACAAAACTCAATGGCTTCTTCTACAATGTACCTTTCCACAATAGAAGCTTCGGCTCGTACCGATTCTTCACATATCCTTTTAAGATCTTCATGTATCTCTCAACAGGATACATCCATCTAAGAAAAATTGGACCACATAATCGAATTTCCCTTACCAAATGGACTATCAAATGCACCATGATATCAAAAAATGAAGGGGGAAAATACATTTCTAACTCGGCACACTATTACAATTACTTCATTTTCTAATTCATCTAACTTTTTTGGATCAATTACCTTTTTACAAATGGCGTTGAAAAACAAACATAACCGAGTAATAGCAATTCTAACAGAAGTTGGTAAGATGTTTCGAATAGCCACTGGTAAAAGTTGTTGCATCAACACATGACAATCATGAGACTTTAAACCAACTAATTTCAACTCTTGCATAGACACAAGACTCTTAACATTTGAGGAGTATCCTTGTGGCACTTTGACCTCACGTAAATACTCACAAAAGCTTCTTTTTTCTTTCTTTGATAGAGTATGACAAGCTGGAGGTAAGCAAGTGCGTTTTCCAACTGATTGTGGATGTAATTCAGAACGTATACCCATGTCCGCCAAATCTTGTCTTGCTTTTATTCCATCTTTTATCTTTCCTTTTATGTTAAGCAATGTCCCAATTATACTATCACAAACATTTTTTTCAACATGCATCACATCTATACAAGTGCCTAACTTCCAACTTACACCAATAAGGAAGATTGAAGAATACAGATCGTTTCTTCCAAATGTTTTTCTCATTGGATTTCTTTTGGGTCTTTCCAAACACAATATTAATATTTTTCACTTGCTCATATACTTGTTCACCATTGCGTGGTACTGATGCAACTGCATTCTCCTAACATCCATTAAATGCTTTCTTCATTTTACGATATGGATGGTTAGCAACTAGAAACTTTCTATGCCTATTGTACACAGTTTTTTGTCCATGTTTCAATTGGATATAACTTGTGTCTTCTTGACATAAAGGACACGCTAAATGACCTTTCACACTATAACTGCTCAAATTACCATATGCTGGAAAATAATTTATAGTACAAAATAACATTGCACGCAACCTGAAATTCACTTCGTGATATGAATCAAATACATCCACTCCTGTTTCCCACAACATCTTCAAATCATCAATTAAAGGACTAAGATATACATCTATGTCATTTCTTGGTTGTCGAGGTCCTGATATCATCATAGATAACATCATATATTTTCTCTTCATGCATAACCAAGGAGGCAGATTGTAAATGATCAACAAAACTGGCCATGAACTATGTTTACTACTTAAATTTCCATAAGGATTCATCCCATCTGTAGCTAATCCAATTCTCAAGTTTCTTGGGTCTGCACCAAATTCTGGAAAGGTTTCATCAATCATTTTCCATTGTGGAGAATCAGCTGGATGTCGAAGAAGATTGTCACATTTTCTACCATTTGCATGCCATGTCAAGTTTCTTGCATCTTCTTTTATGGCAAATAATCTTTTAAACCTAGGTATAATTGGCAAATACCATAACACCTTAGCAGGGGGACCATCTACTTCTTCCTCACCATTACTTTCCTCAACTTTGTTTTTGAACCTTGACAAACCACATGTCGGACACATATTTAATTTAGCAAACTCATTTCTGTACAATATACAATCATTAGGACATGCATGTATTTTCTTGTACTCTAAACCCATTGGACATAATATCTTCTTTGCCTCATAGTTACGAATAGGTAATGTATTATCTTCAGGAAGCATCTCCTTCAACAACTCCAATAATTCGGTGAAACTTTTATCAGTCCATCCATTTCTTGCTTTTAAAGTAAACAATTTTAAAGTTGCTGATAATCTTGTAAAACTACATCCTATGTACAATTGTTGCGCAAAATCAGATTTCAAAGAATCATATAGATGTGCTTTCATAAAATTTTCTTCACCAATATCACGTATCATATCCTCTAGATTATCATCCATCCCTTCATCAAAATTGTCTCGTAGTAGACACAGTTGGGATGTCTAATATTTCTCCATGCCATGTCCATATTGTATAACTCTTAATAATACCATAAACAAACAAGTGATCACGTATATCCTCAAGTTTATGACGAATTTGATTCAAACAACAAACACATGGACAATAATATGTCCCTTTCATAGCTTTTCCATTTTCACTAGCAAATTTCAAAAATTCCTCAACTCCCTTTTCGTACTCTTCACTAATACGACATGCATTCATCCAACTTCGATTCATATTATGTTATAAAGTTTCGTCACTCCTAGAGATTTAAAAATTATATGTAAAAAGAAATTAATATACAAACAACAAAGCACGTTCCAACAACAATGGAGTGTGTAAACCGAATGCACTCAAACAAATAAACAAATAATTACATTCCAATAACAATCCAGTGGAGACATTCATACTATAACGTGATTGAGATCCCCAAAAACAATCACAGATTCAATTTAAACATATAGCAATGACATAGAACATTAACCTCGAGTGTAGACGAAAACTGATTTCAAACTCGAATCCAATCGGGGAGAAATATCAAGTTCGTAAAATGACACACAATGTTGATGTTTTTCACTGTCAAACTGATCGAAAATGGTGTGCAGAGGTAGCTGTTGTCGTTATTCTCGTCGTCATTCTCAAAAACCCTGGTTGCGCGAGACGAGGGAATGGGTTTGGGGGGGAATAAAAGGGACTTTTTACGTCGCGCATCCCAGCACGCGACGTAAAAAGCACTCTTTTACGTCGCACCTGGGTGGCGTGACGTAAAAGAAAGCTTTTTATGTCGTGTGCTGGGGGTGCGACGTAAAAAGCTATCACTTTTTACGTTGCACACCCCAACACACGACGTAAAATTTTTGTCCCTTATTTACAAAATTGCCACCGCGTTTTATTTACGTCGAATATTTTTACATGCGACGACAATTGGGTGATGTAGAAGCCCTTTTTTGCACTAGTGATATAGACTTAACTTTAACTCTGATGAACTAGAAAATATGAAAGATAACTCCCATGTATTAACAAACTGCCACGTACTAACTGTTAGAATTGCGCAGCGGAATGATCGCGTGGTCGGACAAAAACCAAGAGGGGGGGTGAATTAGTTTCTTAATAAAAATTAGGTTTTCAAAATTTTCCCCAAATTTTACCGATTAAAAACTGCGTAAATATAAATAGAGAAGAGTAGAGAAGATTACACAAGTAGGTTTATACTGGTTCGGATCAAAAGACCCTACGTCCAGTTGCTAATCACTCAAAAGAGGATTAATGCTGTCACTATAAACAAATTGTTACAATACAAATTACAATGGAAGAGATAAAGTAAAAGATAACACCTCTCTTGAAACCCACAAGAGATGAAGAACAGCTTTCCCCAGAGACGGACAAAGCACACAATCCACTAAGAACTCCACTTAGTGATTCTTATCGCTTCTAGCCCACACCAGGTTCGAAAGCCCCCTTTCCTTGCAACAAACAGTTCTTTGGCACTCACAAGCACTTAACTTTTGTATGGAAAAGGTTGTTCTTCTTTTCGAGTGCCAAAGCAGAGTTTAAGTAGGGAAATTAGGGTTTAGGAATTGGGGATTTCGAAACTAGGGTTCTTGGTAATTGGGTTTTCGAAAATAGGGTTTGTTTGAAGTTTAAAATCAGAAACAGATCGGAATAATCGATTATTTGGAGTAATAATCGATTAAAACAGAGCCAAATACGTCAGAACCCAATACTCTCTCGGTTTAATCGATTATTTGGTGAAATAATCGATTATCTCATACTGAATTGTACGTAATAATCGATTATTTTGCTGTTTAATCGATTAAAGCAATGAGTTTGTACGTAAAATGGTTTTCTCACTGTTTTAATCGATTATTTACCTATTTAATCGATTAAAGCCGAGCCTGAATGATAAATTTGAGCTTTTTGAAGCTTCTAAGTTACAGACTATGTACCGGCTATCTTAGATTCTATAATTATAGACTCAATCAAACTAAAACAGAGTTATTACAATACAGAAATCATCAATCTTCAATCTTCAATACTCTAAGTCTTTAAGCTCTTGGATCATCATCAAAATCAACATTCTTCATGATCATTATTTGCAACATCAAGTCCTTGAATGTTCAACAATCTCCCCCTTTTTGATGATGATCAAAATTATCTTTTTAAAGCCCTTGTAATAACCTGTTTTATCTGTCATACTAACACACACATTAAACATACCAGATAAAATTTAAAATTGAATATAGGCTTTAAATTTTTCTCCCCCTATTTTGATTATAATCAAAAAGAACTCTGAAAGAACAAACATTAGATCTCCCCCTCAAAATATGCATAATTTTAGAGAAAGCTCCCCCTTAATCATAGCATGAAAGAAGCATCATATTTTATTTCATAATCATTCATCCATTACAACATCAAGACAATAACAAAAGAAAATACATAACAGAATTTAAAATTCTTCACTATCATGATCATTAAAGATTGCAAGAAAAACTTGATTGCAAGAGTTAGAAGTGAGTATAATTGAACTAGAGGTCTCTATATATAGGGAAAATACTTCCAACGGTCATATAGAAGAGATTCCATGGCAAAATATCCGTTGGCAACGGCTAGGAGGCAAGACTGTTCGCATTTAATCAATTATATCTCAAAATAATCGATTATCTCTATATCAGACAGCTTTAATCGATTATTTCTAGCAAATAATCGATTATCTGAGGTATTTAATCGATTATTTCACGAAATAATCGATTATTCCAGAGGAGAATACCCTGTTTTGGACGTTTTGAGGGAAAACAATCGATTATCACTTCCAGTAATCGATTATTCCAGAGGCTATATCAAGTTTTTGAGATTTATATGCATAATAACCTATGAACATGCTACACCACGAATTTTAACATAACAATCATCCAGAAACAGTCAAATTAAGTAGATTTTAAGCTATTTCTAATATCCCTAAGTCTCTTCTAAGATCATAGAATCTATCCTTGAGTAGAGGCTTAGTAAATATATCTGCTAATTGACGTTTAGTGTCTACATACTCTATTTTGCAGTTTCCTTTGCTGATATGATCTCTTAAAAAGTGATGTCTAATCTCAATATGTTTTGTCCTAGAGTGCATTACTAGATTCTTAGTTAGATTGATTGCACTCGTATTATCACACATTAATGGAATGTCACTTAAATATATGCTATAATCCTCTAATTGTTGTTTCATCCACAGAATTTGAGCACAACAACTATCCGCTGCAATATATTCAGCTTCAGTGGTAGATAAAGCAACACATGCCTGTTTCTTGGAATGCCAAGATATTAAGGATGAACCTAACAAATGACATGTCCCACTAGTGCTTTTCCTATCAATTTTACATCCACCATAATCAGCATCAGAATATCCTATTAAACTAATATAAGCATCGACCGGATACCACAAGCCAAACCCAGTAGTTCCTTTTAAGTATTTTAAAATATGTTTTACCGCAATTAGGTGAGATTCTTTAGGACAAGCCTGAAATCTAGCACACACACAGACAAAATGCATAATATCAGGTCTACTTGCAGTTAAGTATAATAGTGATCCTATCATACCTCTATACATAGTTTGATTAACTTCCAAACCTTATTCATCCTTGTCTAAATAGCATGAAGTTCCCATGGGTGTGTTAGCTTCCTTTGAGGTGTCCATACCAAACTTTTTGAGAATCTCCTTGCAGTATTTAGTTTGAGAGATGAAATTGCCATCTTTAAGTTGCTTGATTTGTAGTCCAAGGAAGAATGTCAATTCTCCCATCATAGACATTTCAAACTCTCCCTGCATTATCTTAGCAAATTCTACACATAACGAATTATCAGTTGATCCAAAAATGATATCATCAACATATACCTGGACCAATAAGATATGTTCTTTAACTTTCTTTATAAACAGTGTAGAATCAATTTTTCCTCTTGAAAAATCATTTGCAGTTAGGAAACTACTTAATCTTTCATACTAAGATCTAGGAGCTTGTTTCAACCCATATAATGCTTTCTTTAATTTGAAAATATGATTAGGATAATTAAAATCCTCAAATCCAGGGGGTTGCTCTACATACACTTCTTCTTTAATAAAACCATTTAAAAATGCACTCTTTACATCCATTTGATATAATTTAAATTTCATCATAGATGCATAAGCAAGAAGTAGGCGTATAGCCTCTAACCTGGCAACAGGAGCATAAGTTTCATCATAATCTATACCTTCCTCCTGGCAATAGCCTTTTGCAACAAGTCTGGATTTATTCTTTGTTATGTTCCCATCTTCATCAAGCTTATTTCTGAATACCCATTTAGTTCCAATAACTTGATGTGACTCTTCTCTTGGGATTAATTCCCAAACTTGATTCCTTTCAAATTGGTTAAGTTCTTCTTGCATGACTATGCACCATTGATCATCTTTAAGTGCTTCCTCAATGTTTTTAGGTTCAATCTGTGACACAAAAGCAACAGACATACAGAAATTATTCATATTTCTAGTTCTTACCCCTTTTGAGATGTCACCTATAATGTTGTCCAATGAGAGTCCTCTAGGTGATTGCCATTCTTTTGCTAATTGAGGAGTTTGAGAAGGCACATTTTCTTCCAAATATAATTCATCAAGAGCCTCTCTTATATACTCATCATCACCTGCAAGTTCTTTATTTGACTCAAGAGGATTTCCCCCAAGGTCTACAATCTCATCAAAGGTAACATGTATAGATTCTTCTATATTTAAAGTTCTCCTATTAAACACTCTATATGCCTTGCTAGTTAGAGAATAACCTAGAAAAATGCCCTCATCAGCTTTTGAATCAAATTTTCCTAGATTGTCCTTTCCATTATTTAGCACAAAACATTTACATCCAAAAATCTTTAAATGAGCAACATTAGGTTTTCTACCATTAAATAATTCATATGGAGTAGATTTAATAATTGACCTAATGAGTATTCTATTTAAAACATAACATGCAGTGCTAACCGCATCAGCCCAAAAATATTTAGGAACATTAGATTCATTTAACATAGTTCTAGCAAGTTCCTCTAATGACCTATTTTTCATTTCAACTACACCATTTTGTTGGGGAGTCCTAGGAGCAGAAAAGTTATGTAATATACCATTTTCCTCACAATAATTCTCAAACTTTTCATTTTGAAACTCACCACCATGGTCACTTCTTAAAACTTTAATTCTTAGGTCTTTCTCATTTTGAATTTGTTTAGCAAACTTTCTAAAGACCTTAAAAGCTTCACTTTTTGTAGTTAAGAAAAATGTCCAAGTGTACCTAGAGTAATCATCAACAATTACAAGTCCATAATAATTTCCACCAAAGCTTTTTATCCTAGAAGGTCCAAATAAATCTAAATGTAATAATTCTAGGGGTTTTGAAGTGGAAATCACATTCTTTGATTTAAAAGATGATTTTACTTGTTTACCTTTTTGACATGCATCACACAATCTATCTTTTTCAAATTTCAATTTAGGCAATCCAATAACTAAGTCTTTTGATATCAATTTATTCAAATGATGCATGTTTATATGAGCCGCTCTTTTATGCCATAACCAAGGGTTCTCTTCCTTAGCAACTAAACATGTTATACTAGACTCATGTAAACAATCCAAATCAATCAAATATATATTGTTATGCCTAATGCCTTTTAATTCTACTTTTTCGGAATCTACTAAATGTATGGTGCAAAATTTGCTTTCAAAAGTTACCTTGAATCCTTTGTCACACAATTGGCTTATGCTAAGAAGGTTATGCTTTAATCCATCAACAAGAAGCACATCCTTAATCTCCAATGTGTTTGCACCACCTATGTTTCCAATTCCGAGAATCTTCCCTTTGTTGTTATCCCCATAAGTCACATATCCTTGTTCTTTGGCTTTGAAACTTACAAATTTCGTTTTATCTCCAGTCATATGTTTTGAGCATCCACTATCAAGATACCACATAGACTTCTTTGATTTGGAAATTTCCTACAAAACAAGAACATAGTAAACTTAGGTCCCCATAACTTTTGGGTCCTTGGGGTTAGAGACATAACAATCTATTTAAATACTGCAAAACTTTCTCATAAAACTTTTCAAGTTATTTTAACTGATAAAAATAAGTTTTAATCGATTAAAACGCTGTGTAGAAAATTTCTAAGTTGTTTTAATCGATTGAAACGAGATTTAATCGATTAAAAGAGTTCTGATCGGTCATAACTAAATTCTGATCGATCATAACTGATTCTGATCGGTCATAATTGGATTCTGATCGATCATCCTGACCCTTTAAGTGATTTTAATCGATTGAAACGTGTTTTAATCGATTGAAAAAGTTCTGATCGCTTATAATTAAAATCTGATCGATCACATTTGATTCTGATCGGTCATAATTGGATTCTGATCGATCATCCTGACCCTTTAAGTGATTTTAATCGATTGAAACGTGTTTTAATCGATTGAAAAAGTTCTGATCGCTTATAATTAAAATCTGATCGATCACATTTGATTCTGATCGGTCATAATTGGATTCTGATCGATCATCCTGACCCTTTAAGTGATTTTAATCGATTGAAACGTGTTTTAATCGATTGAAAAAGTTCTGATCGCTTATAATTAAAATCTGATCGATCACATTTGATTCTGATCGGTCATAATTGGATTCTGATCGATCATAATGAGTTCTAAATGGTTTTAATCGATTAAAAACAAGTTGTATCGATTAAAATACTGTAAAAACACTTCTTTGAACATTCTAAGTGATTTTAATCGGTTCTTTCAAAACTATATCAGTTAAAAACATGTTTAAGAAAGCTTTTGTAAAAATACTTTGTTTTTAGTTGTTTAAAACGATTTTAGAGGCATTTCGCAAAATCTTTAAGTGAAGAACCTTCATGCAGCAGAAAAGATAAAATGATTTTACCTAAGCATTTTGTTTAAAACATACTAAATGATCCATTTTCTTTGAATAAATAAAAGAGACAAACAATTCATTTAACTATAGGAACCCAAATATATTTTCCTTTAGGAACACCAAAATGTTTGATTTTACATCTATTTGAGGTATGACCTTGTTTCATACAATAAAAACATGCTTTTGATGTAGCTATGGAATAAGATGCATTATTTACAAAACATGCTCTAGATCCTTTTTCTACCCATACTCTTTTCTTTTTAGTTTTACTCTTTTTCAAAGGAACTCTTTGATTTACATTATTTTAAGCAATTACCATTTCATGCTTCTTAAGATCATCAATTTCTTTTTCGGCTTTGTCAAGCAAATGGTTAAGAATATCTATGTCATATTCATGCTCTTTACAATTTGCACAAGCTCAGTCCTTATTCTCATCTAAGCATACAATTTTCGTATTAGCTACCTCCTTTTCTTCTAAACATGCAATTTTCAATTTTAAGGACTCATTTTCCTTTTCGGATCTTCTTAGATTTTTCTTTACAACTTTAAATTCGTTTTTCATATTCATAAATGCAGTAAATAACTCATTATAAGCATTTTGCAATTCATCATGGTCATTTTCTTCACTAGAGGATGAATCGGAATCACTAACCTCAAAATCCGAAGATATGTTGTCATTTGCCATCAAGCAAATGTTTACTTCTATTTCCGAGTTGCTTGATTCCGAATTTGAATCACTGTCATCCCAAGCAATATATGCTTTCTTCTTGAATTGCTTTTTCCCTTTGTTTTCATCATTTTTCTTGTTTGGGCATTCGGTCTTCATGTGCCCTGCTTCACCACAACCATAGCATTTTATATTAACGGAAGAATTTTCTTTTACCTTTCCCTTACCTTTGAAAGGATGTCTTCCTTTTGCTTTCATCAATTTGGTGAACTTCTTTATAAAAAGACTCATCTCTTCTTCATCATTTTCGGAGTCTTCTTCTTCTTCTTTCTTATTTTTGCTTTTTGAAATCTCGGTCTTGAAAGCTAGGTTCTTCTTTTGATATTGACCCTCTTCCTCATTTAGCCTTCCAAGGTCAAGCTCATGCTCCCTTAGCTTTCCAAATAACGCCGCCATAGACATAGTGGCAAGATTTTGTGACTCCGAGATGGCCGTCACCTTAGGTTGCCATTTCCTATCCAGAGATTTCAAAATTTTAACATTTAATTCATCAACGTCAAATACTTTACCTAATCCGGTGAGATGATTCACAATATGAGTGAAACGCTTTTGAACGTCGAAAATCGTTTCGCCGGGTTGCATTCGGAACATCTCGTATTCTTGGATTAAGGAGTTTTTACGCGCTCTTTTGACGTCGTCAGTTCCTTCGTGGGTTACTCTAAGCATTTCCCACATTTCCTGTGCACTTTTACAAATAGAAATTCTGTAGAACTCATCAAGGGTTAAAGCAGATGAAATAATATTTCTAGCCCTAACATCAAATTGTGCTTTTCGACTTTCTTCGACAGTCCATCTATCAAAAGGTTTAAGAACGTCAACACCGTTCTCTGTAATTTTAGGAACAAATGGACCGTTTAAAATTGCGTCCCAAACGCCTCTATCAACAGACTCTAAAAATATTTGCATACGTACTTTCCAAAAAGGATAATTTTGACCCGCAAAAAGTGGGGGTCTGTTGATAGACGCACCTTCGGCAAAAGTTTGATTTTGTCCGGCCATTTTCGAAAATATTTGAATGACTATCAAAGCAAGCTCTGATACCACTTGTTAGAATTGCGCAGCGGAATGATCGCGTGGTCGGACAAAAACCAAGAGGGGGGGGTGAATTGGTTTCTTAATAAAAATTAGGTTTTCAAAATTTTCCCCAAATTTTACCGATTAAAAACTGAGTAAATGTAAATAGAGAAGAGTAGAGAAGATTACACAGTAGGTTTATACTGGTTCGGATCAAAAGACCCTACGTCCAGTTGCTAATCACTCAAAAGAGGATTAACGCTGTCACTATAAACAAATTGTTACAATACAAATTACAATGGAAGAGATAAAGTAAAAGATAACACCTCTCTTGAAACCCACAAGAGATGAAGAACAACTTTCCCCAGAGACGGCACAACACACAATTCACTAAGAACTCCACTTAGTGATTCTTATCGCTTCTAGCCCACACCAGGTTCAGAAAGCCCCCTTTCCTTGCAACAAATAGTTCTCTGGCACTCACAGCACTTAACTTTTGTATGGAAAAGGTTGTTCTTCTTTTCTGAGTGCCAAAGCAGAGTTTAAGTAGGGAAATTAGGGTTTAGGAATTGGGGATTTCGAAACTAGGGTTCTTGGTAATTGGGTTTTCGAAAATAGGGTTTGTTTGAAGTTTAAAATCAGAAACAGACTGGAATAATCGATTATTTGGAGTAATAATCGATTAAAACGAAGCCAAATACGTCGGAACCCAATACTCTCGGTTTAATCGATTATTTGGTGAAATAATCGATTATCTCATACTGAATCATGCACGAATAATCGATTATTTTGTCTGTTTAATCGATTAAAGCAGTGAGTTTGTACGGAAAATGGTTTTCTCAACTGTTTTAATCGATTATTTACCTATTTAATCGATTAAAGCCGAAGCTTGAATGATAAATTTGAGCTTTTTGAAGCTTCTAAGTTACAAACTATGTACCGGCTATCTTAGATTCTATAATTACAGACTCAATCAAACTAAAACAGAGTTATTACAATACAGAAATCATCAATCTTCAATCTTCAATACTCTAAGTCTTTAAGCTCTTGGATCATCATCAAAATCAACATTCTTCATGATCATTATTTGCAACATCAAGTCCTTGAATGTTCAACACTAACAACTTGTGAACTACGTACAAAATTTGAATCATGTACAAAATTTAAACTACAACAAACAAATAAAACCTTATTCTCTATGAACAAACCCTCCCTTAAACTGTATGCTCCTTGCAACAGTTTATTTTTTTTTCTTCAAGCATGTCCAAAATGCTTCGTAAATACTGGAAACTATCAACTCTAAGTGACTTTGTCATTATGTCTGTTAATTGTTTTATGCTACTGCAATAGTTCAGCTCAATAACACCATTACTACTCCAATCTCTCAAAAAATTAAACCTTACATCAATATGTTTACTTCTTCCATGTAAATTTTTGGATAATTTGATTACAAAAGCATTATCACAAAAAATGACTCTTGACAGTGATCTAGATGCTCCAAAATTCTTCTCAGCCAACACATTGGTAAGTATTAATGCAGTTGCTATGAACTTTGCTTATGTTGTATATAAACTAACTACTGCTTGTTTTTGTGATGACCAACATATTACACCATCTCCCAATTTGAAAACATAGTCAAATGTGATCTTCCTATCTTCTGGATCCCCTGCATAATCACTATTGTTATCTCAGAAAACTTGGTTCTCTTTTCTTTGTAAAAAAAGAAGCTAAATATATAGATTAAGCTTTACAACTGATGAACTAGAAAATAGGAAAGATAACTCGCACGCACTAACAAATTCCCATGTACTAACAAAGATAAGACCCACTTACTAACAACTTGTGAACCACGTACAAAATTTAAACCATATACAAAATTTAAATTGCAACAAATAAATAAAACCTTATTTTCTAAGAACAAACCCTCCCTTAAACTGTATGCCTCTTGCTATTACAATAGTTTAGCTCAATAACACCATTATTACACAAATCTCTCAAAAAATGAAATGTTACATCAATATGTTTATTTCTTCCATGTAAGGCTGGATTTTTGGATAATTTTATCGTAGAAGCATTATCACACAAAATAATAGTAGCTCCTTCTTGACATTGATCTAAATGCTCTAAAATTCTTGTCAACCAAACACATTGGCAAGCATAAAATGCAGCTGCTATGACCTCTGCTTCTATTGTGGATAAGCTAACCACTGGTTGCTTTTTTTTATGACCAAGATATTACACCATCTCCCAATTTGAAAATATAACCTGATGTGCTCTTTCTATCTTCTACCTCTCTTGTATACTCACTATCAGTATAGGCAAGTAATTCTATATTTCCTCCAATTTTATAAAAAATTCTTAATTTTGAGTTCCCTGCAAATATCTCAAAATATGTTTTGCTGCTATGAAGTGATTATCTTTAGGATGCTCCATGAAGCAACTAATCACATTAATTGAATGTGCAATATTCAGTCTAGTAGCATTCAGATACATAAGGCTTCCTATAAGTCATTTGAATAAAGTACTATCAACTTTTGCCCCTTTATATGTTTTCAACAACTTAATATCTCGAACAATAGGATATTTTATTTGATTTGTCTGTTATTTGGATATTTTATTTGATTTTCAGTTAATTGAATATTTTATTTGATTTTCTATTTAATTTAACATTCTTACTTCTCTCAATACTATTTTGAAAGCCCACTGTTGTTCTAAAACTCTTTTGGGTTAAAAAAAATAATAATAATAAAAAAGATAATAATAAAAAAAAATTAAAAAATAAATATAAATAATAATTCAAAAACAACAATTTCATCTCTAATTTGTTTTTCTAGCTTTATTTAAAAAAAAATTATTTTTCATTCTCATAGGAAACTCTGGATATAGCTTGGTAGTGTGAGAGTGCATGTCTAGGAGGGTTCTGGCTAGGAAAGACTTGGTACTTAAGCGTGTCCATTAGTGACCCACCTCTCTTTCCTAGGAACCTATCTGATGTACTTGTTCACGGTCTACCGTTGTCATTCTAGTAAACAACTGATTTTTTAGGAATTTTTTTTTTACTCTTGGGAAATACATGAATTGTTGAATATAGTGCATGACTAGGAGCAATCCTGACCTTTTACAACCCTTTGATCCTGAAATAGATAAGACCTTTCATAGACTAGTTAGGCATTATAGGAACGTGTCTTTAGATGATGTTCATTTAGATAACATTAGTTAAAGTAGTTCGACCATTTTTCACGCATCCGACCATATTCATGTAAGATTTCATTTTTTTCCTCGAGAAAACTCGGTTCTATTATCTTGGTAAATAAAGAAGCTAAATATATAGATTTAGTTTTATAAATAATGAACTATATAATAGGAAACATACCTCTACATATTATCAAACTCACACGTACTAACAAAGATAACCCCCACGTACTAACAACTTGTGAACTACAAACAAAATTTAAATGATGTACAAAATTTAAACTGCAACAAATAAATAAAATCTTATTCTCTGTCAACAAATGTTGTTATCTCAGAAAATTTGGTTTTATTATCTTGTTAAAATAAAAAGTCTAAATATATAGACTTAACTTTAACTCTGATGGACTAGAAAATATGAAAGTTAATTTCCATGTACTAACAAACTGCCACGTACTAACAACTTGTGAACTACATACAAAATTTGAACCACGTACAAAATTTAAACTACAACAAATAAATAAAACCTTATTCTCTGTGAACAAACCCTCCGTTAAACTGTATGCTCCTTGCAATAGTTTACTTTTTGTTAATCAAACATGTCCAAAGTGCTTCGTAAATAATGGAAACTATCAACTTTAAGTGGCTTTGTTAATTGTTTTCCACTACTGCAATAGTTCAGCTCAATAACACAATTATTCTCTGTTACAAAATTTTCAACCACGTACAAAATTTAAACGACGTACAAAATTTAAACTGCAACAAACAAATAAAACTTTATTCTCTATGAACAAACCCTCCCTTAAACTGTATGCTCCTTGCAATAGTTTATTTTTTGTTAATCAAGCATGTCCAAAGTGCTTCGTAAATACACCATCTCCCAATTTGAAAACATAGTCAGATGTGCTCTTTTTTATCTTCTAGATCCCCTGCATAATCACTATTGTTATCTCAGAAAAACTTGATTCTATTTTCTTCGTAAAAAAAAGCTAAATATATAGATTAAGCTTTACAACTGATGAACTAGAAAATAGGAAAGATAACTCGCACGTACTAACAAAGATAAGACCCACCTACTAACAGCTTGTGAACCACGTACAAAATTTAAACCATGTTCAAAATTTAAATTGCAACAAACAAATAAAACCTTATCTTCTAAGAACAAACCCTCCCTTAAACTGTATGCCACTTGCAACAGTTTATTTTTCGTTCTTCAAGTATGCCCAAACTGCTTCGTAGATACTGGAAACTATCAACTTTAAGTGGCTTAGTCATTATGTCTGCTAATTATTTTCTGCTACTACAATAGTTCAACTCAATAACACCATTATTACACAAATCTCTCAAAAAATGAAATCGTACATCAATATGTTTATTTCTTCCATGTAAGACTGAATTTTTGGATAATTTTATCGTAGAAGCATTATCAAAAAAAATAATAGTAGCTCCTTCTTGACAGTGATCTAGATGCTCCAAAATTCTTGTCAGTCAAACACATTGGCAAGCACAAAATGCAGCTGCTATGAACTCTGCTTCAGTTGTGGATAAGCTAACCACTAGTTACTTTTTTTTATGACCAAGATATTACACCATCTCCCAATTTGAAAATATAACCTGATGTGTTATTTTCTATCTTCTACATCACCTGCATAATCACTATCAGTATAGGCAAGTAATTCTATATTTCCTCCAATTTTATAAAAAATTCTTAATTTTGAGTTCCCAGTAAATATCTCAAAATATGTTTTGCTGCTAGGAAGTGATTATCTTCAGCCATGAAGCGACTAATCACATTAATTGAATGTGCAATATCCGGTCTAGTAGCATTCAGATACATAAGGCTTCCTATAAGTCGTTTGAATAAAGTACTATCAACTTCTGCCCCTTTATATGTTTTCAGCAACTTAATATCTAGTACAATAGGATTCTTAACTAAGTTAAAGTCAAACATATGGAATTTGTAACATATCCCTGATATATTTCTTCTGTCCAATAAAAATTCCATCATAGTTTTGCAAAGCTTCAATGTTGTAAAAGCTGACAGAGACAAGAAAAAACTTTATTCCTGAGGCTTGTATAATCACTGCCCTTAAGGACTTATCTGCGGTGTATTGCGCAATACAACAAGAACTTCTCAGAATTTTTGAGGATATCAGAAACTAGCAAGAAAATCTTAAAAGAGTAAATAAACCAAGGATAATAGTAGAACAGGAAGAAAAAATAGAGAAGAGAAGATGAGAGATGTGTGTATCGAAGAGTGTGAAGTGATCTTTATTTATAGGTGTAGATTGGACCCAAAATCTTAACTACTTACGTTCTCAGTAAAGTTCCCTATAACGTTCTCAGTTCTATGTAACATTCTAAGTTTTGCAATATCCCTTAATTTACAACAGTCCCCCACATATTGCAAAACAAAATAGATAAAGAATAAAAGAAGAAAATCTTGGGTCTCATATAAGATGTAATGCATCAGAGCTGGTATACCAAGCTATATGAACTAGTGTTAGACTGAAAAACTTAACACATAATGTAGTTGGTGTAATAAGTATATGAACCAAAACATTTAGTGTGTGTTAGCGGTTTAACAATCACAATACACCCCCATAATTCTTGCTGTTATCGCTGTGTTGCGCTTACTAGGCCATGCGCGTGCCCGATATTCATGAATGCTCTAGAAATCTTGCAAAGATCCCATACAGGCAGCCCCACTTGACACTCATATAGGGGATTTCATCAAACGTATGCTGCAAATCATACACCAGCCATAAGGGATATGAAATTGTTAAAAACTTTGTTTATACTAAAATTTGTACACCGCATAGAATTTTAATTACAAAGTTTAACTTTTCAATGATGCAGTCTCTAACACTTTCACATATACACCATAGGAATGGTCTTAATTGATTTTAATCAATTTTAGTGCAAGCAGAACTAACAAGTGACTTGTTTTTACCCATATGAACCTTATTCATGGGATCTCCAATCACAAAGGTTGGGTTACCATCACCTATTTATTTGCAAGTGGCTTAAGTCCCATTCTCCTAGATGTTTCTAAAATCATATTTCTAGTTAAGGGTTTTGTTAGAGGATCTACTAGATTCTGTTTTGACTTCGCATAGTCAATGAAAATTGTTCTATTCTTTAGTAGCTGCTTCACTAAATTATGTCTCAATTATATATGTCTATTTTTTTTCCATTGTAGTTCTTATTTTTAGCTATAGTTATTTCCGATTGGCAATCACAGTGAATTGATACAGATGGGATTGGTTTCATTCCTAATGAAATATTTGATAAGAAGTTTTTCAACCACTCAGTTTCACTACCAGCCATTTCGAGAGCAACAAATTTAGATTTCATTGTTGATCTTGCAATAATTGTTTACCTGACTAATTTCCATATAATTGTACCACCTCTGAGTGTGAATACATAGGCACTAGTGGATTTTGTCTCATCTGAATCAGAGATCCAATTAGCATCACTGTACCCTTCTAGTACAACGGGAAATCCACTATATTGACATAATCCATTGAACCTCTTAAGTATCTCATAAGTCTTGCAAGTGCATTCCAATGTTTTTGATTATGACATTGAGTGTACTTACTCAATCTACTTACTGCATAAGCAATGTCAGGTCTAGAAAAACTCATTAAATGCAGTAAGCTCCCAATTACCTGGGCATACTGAGGTTGAGAGATTGAGTCTTCTCTATTTTTCTTTAACTTAGAGTTAGCGTCATAAGGGGTATTCACTGGTTTGACATTATAACGCCCAAACTTTCTAAGAAGTTTCTCAATGTATTGTTCTTGGGATAGTAAAATACTATTTCCCTTCCTTATGACTTTAACTCCCAAAATCACATTGGCTTCACCCATGTCTTCCATTTTAAATTTAGATCCCAGAAACAACTTAGTTCTGGAGACAATGTCAATGCATGTACCAAATATTAACATGTCATCTACATATAAACATATAATGACACATTCACCACTCTCAAATTTAGAGTACACACATTTATCAACATCATTAGTTGAAAAGCCATTACAAAGTAGAACACTATCAAGTTTTTCATGCCACTTTTTTTGTGCTTGTTTTAATCCATACAAAGATTTTAAAAGTTTGCACACTTTGTTCTCTTGACCAGGAATAACACACCCTTCAGGTAGAGTCATATAAATTTTCTCCTCTAATTCACCATTCAAAAAGGCTATCTTAACATCCATTTGGTATAACCAACTTATGGATAACTGCTAGAGCTAACAAAAATAGAAGAAATCCTAGTCACAAGGGCAAATGTGTCAAAATAATCAATGTTGGGTTTTTTTGTAAAACTCTTTGCTACTAATCTTATCTTATATTTATCTATGGATCATCAGGATAATTTTTTTTTTAAATTTACTTATAACCAATAGGATTTGTTCCTTTAGGCAAATCTACTAAAGTCCAAATATTATTTTTCTTACTTGAATCAATTTCAATCGTAATGACCTTATCCCAATCGTAAAAACTCATTGGATCATTTTCAACTAGATTAGTGTAGAAATAATCTCCAAAGGAGGTTTCCTTCCTCTGTCTTTTACTTCTCCTTAATTCCTCATATACTTTATCACTATTAATATCTATAGATTGTTTAAGTGTCTCACTAACCTTTAGAGGAAAAATATGTTCAAAGAACTCAACATTTTTTTTCTCCATTATAGTATTATGCTCAATTACATCACTTTTGAGGACAAGAAATCTATAAGCAACACTATGTTCTGCATAGCCTAAGAACATACAATCAGAAGTTTTAGAGCCTATTTTCCTTTTCTTAGGATTGGATAACACTACCTTAGCTAGGAGGCACTCCCACACTCTTAGATATTTAAGATTAGGTTCATAACCTCTCCTTATAAACACATTATATTGGGTGAATAAGATTAGTTGAAAACACAATATTTTTTGTCATAACAATCATATCATATTTGAATGACACTTTAACCCTAACTTTTTCCAACAGTACTACAGAGATTAGATTAGCTCTAATTAATGGCACATGTAGCACATCACTCAAGGCCAGAGTCTTTCTAGAAGTGAGTTTTAGAAGAACTTTTCATTTTCCTAAGACAAGAGTTGTCCTAGAATCACCGAGATAAACATGTTCTTCTTCATCTCACAGTAGTGTAGGAGGTAAAAGCACTTCTGTTTGCACATATGAGCCTGGTACCACCATAGTCTACCACCCATTTGCTCACATTTGTCACAAGGTTTATTTGGGAAATGACTGCAACAATTGTATCTTCTCCTTTTGGCTAAATTTACCTTAGGAGGATTATCGTTTGTCATTCTACGTCTGCACTGCACTGATGTGCTTGATGACCTAGCTTTTCATAGATAAAGCAATTTTCCTTTTCTTGAAGGTAAAGTGGGGTTAGATCCATTGGTTTCATACAATCTCAAACTCTTTCTTTCTTATACGTATGTATAAAATAATATGTAGATCTAAACCATGCATATGTAATTGCTAATTGTTCACTACCAAAAATCTCTCAAACATATAATACTCATGCAAATTTTGGGAAAACAAATTTGGGAATGAATTAGGGTTCATTCTAATCAGATAAATAAATCCCTAAATTCATAATTAGGGTTTATCTTAATTTGGGAAAACTATCATAAGAGAAAAATCATAAATCGAATAACTATGACTCTGATACCACATGTAAGTTAATTTGAAGTTTTCCTAAGTTCCTAATTCATTCTTGAAAACTACTCTTTAGGATCTTTAGATTCTTGATTCTCACAAAATAACATACATGAATCATATCATAATAAGAAGACTAACCTTGATCCATGAGAATCTGTTATTTAATTCCAACCTCTCTCTTTGCCTTTCAGTGTTTGTTTTCACATTCCCTCTCGTTCACCATCCAATATTGTAAAAACTGTTGAAGTTATAGAAGGGTATATACTTGTTGTTGATATCCGTACTGTCAGCCATAAGTCCTTAAAATTGTTGTAAAAGCTGATATAGACACGATCAAATTTTATTCCTAAGGCGTGTATAATCACTGCCTTTAAGGACTTATTCGTGGTGCAAGTCCTCCAGGATAGAAGAGGAACTTCTCAGAATTTTTGAGGATCTCAGAAACTAGCAAGAAACTCTTAAAGGAGTAAATAAACCCAGGATAATAGTAGAGCATGAAGAAAATAGAGAAGAGAAGATGAGAGAGGTGTGTATGGAAGAGTGTGAAGTGGTCTCTATTTATAGGTGTAGATTGGACCCAAAACCCTAACTACTTACATTCTCTGTAACATTCTCAATAAAGTTCTATAACGTTCTCAGTTCTCTATAACATTTCTTAGTTCTTTGTAACGTTCTCAGTTCTCTATAATGTTCTTTGTAACGTTCTATGTTTTGCAATACCCCCTTATTTACAACATTCAATGCCCAACAAGTATCTCATCTTACCTAAGTCAGTCATAGCAAACTCATTCGTCATCATACTTTTAAACTCTAGAAACATTGATTCATGATTATCTGTGTATATCAAATCATCTACATAAACACAAACAATTAAGAGTACACCTTTCTCCTTCTTTCACAAATATAGTGTGTTCATGTGGGCATTTTAAAAAATCATTAGCTACAAGATAAGACTTCAACCCATTATACCAGGCTATAGGACCATGTTTAAGACTATATAGGGCTTTTCTAAATTTGTATTCCTGATGTTCACATCCCTTAGATACATAACCATGTGGTTGTTCTAAGTGTACATCTTCATTGATTGCCCTATGTAAGAAGGCTGACTTGATATCAAGCTAATAATCGTTCCACCTTTTTGTGGCGGCTAATGCAACAATAGTTCTTCTGGAAAATTAGATTAAATGAAATCTTATTTTATTATTTTAATACAAAGAGATCATACAATATATATACAAGAGACCTAAGCTATTTTAGGAAATATAATAACTCTATTTTATTCTAGGATCCCTTGATTTATGGGATTGTTCCTAATTATTCAAATCTGTATAGATTACAAATTTCCTAATTTATTATTTCCTAAAATACTATTTGATTTCCCACACTCCCCCTCAAGCTGGTGAATAGGTGTTTTCTATTCCCAGCTTGGATACAATCTTCTCAAAATTGTGGCAGCTCAGTCCCTTGGTAAGAATGTCTGCGATTTGGTCTTGAGAGGACACATATGGAGTGCATATTAAGCCACTATCAAGCTTTTCTTTGATAAAGTGTCTGTCTACTTCAATATGCTTTGTTCTATCATGCTGTACTGGGTTGTGGGCTATGCTGAATACTGACTTATTATCACAATAGAGCTTCATAGGTTCTTCCCATTTTATCCTCAAGTCTTCTAAGATGAGTTTAAGCCATAGTAACTCACATATACCTTGTGCCATGGTTCGGAATTCTGCTTCAGCACTGGACCGAACCACTATACCCTGCTTTTTGCTTCGGCAAGTCACAAGATTTCCTCCAAGAAAAGTGCAATATCCTGTAGTTGACCTCCTATCCACAATTGACCCTGCATAATCAGCATCAGTATAGGCTTCAAGCTTCACATTACCATCCCTTTTAAATAGAATCCCTCTTCCTAGAGTTCCTTTAAGGTATTGTAAAATTCTGTGGGCTGCTTGTAAATGGGTCTCCTTTGGGTTATGCATAAATTGGCTAATTAAACTCACTGCATAGGCAATATCTGGCCTGGTATGCGACAAATATATAAGTCTGCCCACTAATCGCTGGTACATATCTTTTTCAACAATAACATCTTCTTCTACATTTCCAAGCTTTAGGTTTGGTTCTAATGGGGTAATAGAAGGTTTGCAAGTTGTCTTGCCAGTTTCCTTGAGCAAATCAGTGATGTATCTCTGCTGGGATATAAATATCCCTTTCTTGGAGTGGGCAACTTCGATTCCTAAAAAATATTTTAGTTTTCCCAATGTCTTGATCTCAAATTCCTTGCCTAAGCATTGGCTCAACAATTGTTGATCTTCTTTATTATCTCCAGTTAATATTATGTCATCCACATACACCAATAATATTGTTATTCCCCCTGACTTGGAATGTTTAAAGAACAAAGTATGATCCCCTTGGCCTTTGTTTGTAACCCAGACCTGTCATAACTTTAGTAAACCTGCCAAACCATGCACGGGGGACTGTTTTAGCCCATATAATGCCTTTTTCAACTTACAAACAATGTTGGCAAAAACATCTTTACCATATCCTGGAGGTATCTCCATATAAATTTCTTCTTCAAGGTCTCCATGTAGGAAAGCATTCTTAACATCAAATTGTTCCAAGTTCCAACCATAATTGGCAGCAAGGGATAATATCACCCTAACTGTGTTCATTTTGGCAACCGAAGCAAAGGTCTCCAAATAATCAACTCCATAGGTTTGGGTGAACCCTTTGGCAACTAGTCTTGCCTTATATCTCTCAATTGATCCATCAGCCTTGTATTTCACCGTATAGACCCATTTACATCCAACTCGGCCTCTTTCCCGTTGGTAAGGTGACTAACTCTCGTGTGTTGTTCTTCTCCAATGCCTCCATCTCTACATCCATGGCTTGCCTCCATTTTCTGTCAGACAATGCCTCAGATAGGGTATTAAGTAGAAGTATAATGTTTAGGTTTACTAGGAAGGTTTTATGGGTAGGAGATAAATTTTTAAAGGACAAGTAATTTGAGAGAGGGTAGAGTGGTTGTTTGGTGCATTTTCTTGTCCCTTTTCTAATGGCAATTGGGAGGTCAGGATCATTTTGGGTTTCAATTTCAACCTGCACAGCTAGAAAAAAAATTGTTACCTCTTTTTGTGGAGTCAAGTTGGATTCTTGAACATGGCTTGATTCTGGAATGGCCTCAGTCTTCCTTGAGTACACCAACCTCTTACCAAATTTTCCAGCCTTCAACATCTTCTTGATCAGCCTTCACAATTAATTTCACTTTCTTGACCAATTCCTTGACTTGTTTCATTTGTTACAACTTCAATTTGATCTTCAATTTGATCTCGTTTAGGTTCAAATATCAAGTCTGGAAGAATGGGAAAACCAGAATTACTACTTTCAATATGATTTTGTTTAGGTTCAAATGTCAAGTCTGGAAGAATGGGAAAACCAGAATTACTACTTTCCTTATCTTCCCTGAAACTCTCCCCCTGAAGATAAGGTTGATGGAAATAGCCCTCTTGTTCATTGAAGGTAACATCCCTAGACACAAAGAATTTTTTGGATGGGGGGTGGTAGCATTTATACCCTTTTTGAGTGGGTGAGTAACCAATAAAGACACACTTTAAGGCTCTAGGATCAAGTTTCCCCCTATCTATACTATGAATACGGACATATGAGATGCACCCAAAAACTCTTGGTTTAAGATTATTTGTAGTAGACAAGTTTGGATAGAAAGACGATAAAACTTCCATAGGGCTTTTTGATCCTAAGACTCTAGAGGGTAGTCTATTGATAAGGTATGTTTCTGTAAGGACAACTTCCCCCCATAAATTTTTTGGGACACTTTTTTGGAACAACAATGCCCGAGTCTGATTTAATAGATGTCCATTTTTCCTCTCTGTGACCCCATTCTGTTGTGGTGTTTTGACACAAGAGGACTTATGAATTATACCTTCTTTTTGACAAAAAGAATTAAGGACATGATTGAAGTAATCTTTGGCATTATCTGACCTAAGCCTCTTAATATTAACACCAAACTGATTTTTTATCATGGAATGGAAGTTTAGGAAGACAAAACTGACTTCTGATTTTTGTTTAAGTAGGAAAACCCAAGTGACCCTTGTATAGTCATCTATAAAGGTGACAAACCATCGAGTACCAGACACATTTGGAATATTAGAAGGTCCCCATACATTAGTATGAACAAGATAAAAAGAGAAATTGATAATTCTATTTCTTATTGGAAAAGATACATGTTTGTGCTTAGTAAGTTCACACACCTCACAATGAAGACTCTCAACATCTAACTTGGTAAACAGAGAGGGGAACATAATTTTGATCACTCCAACAGAGGGATGTCCCAACCGACAATGATAAAGCATGATTTTTTCTCTGTTGGTCATCAAGGATTCAGATATGAAGGAGTGAGATATTCTATTTTTGCTGGGCAGACTTGGATCTTCGAGATAATAAAGGCCATTCCATTCTCTAGCATGTTTAATCATCCTCCCCGAATCCTTGTCTTGAAATACACAATGATCGTTGAAAAAAACAACTTTGCATGACAAATCCTTTATAAGTTTTTGTATAGACACTAGGTTCATGGACAACTTTGGGACATGGAGAACATCTTTTAAGGTTATTAAAGGATTGATTTGGATATTTCCTGGACCAGCTACAGTTATAAGGGTTCCATCTGCTGTGACAATTTTATTATTGCTGGGACATGGGGAATATGTGGAGAAGTGTTTGGCTAATGGTGTCATGTGATCTGTGGCTCCAGAGTCCAATATCCAATAATGGTTAAAAGGTGTATCTGAGACATTTAATCCAAAAGAAGGTGGAAACTTACCTGAGTATGCCAAAGAACACACACCTGTAGGTTTTTCCAGCTTACTAAGAACAGTTTTCACCCTTTCTGTCTCCTCTTCCCTTGACATTATAGCAAAAAGGTGCGATGCAACAACAATGCAGGTTGTCATCTTAAGATTAAGAAAAATGCAGCAGCAATGCAGGTTGTCATCTTAGGGTTATGAAAAATGCAGCAGCAATACAGACTGTCGTCTTAGGGTTTATAGTGTGCAGATAGAACTTCCTAGATCGGAAGCTCTGATACCATCTAAAAATTTAGATTAAATGAAATCTTATTTTATTATTTTAATACAAAGAGATCATACAATATATATACAAGAGACCTAAGCTATTTTAGGAAATATAATAACTCTATTTTATTCTAGGATCCCTTGATTTATGGAATTGTTCCTAATTATTCAAATTTGTATAGATTACAAATTTCCTAATTTATTCTTTCCTTAAAGGAGTAAATAAACCTAGGATAATAGTAGAACATGAAAAAAATAGATAAGAGAAGATGAAAGAGGTGTGTATGGAAGAGTGTGAAGTGGTCTCTATTTATAGGTGTAGATTGGACCCAAAACCCTAACTACCTATGTTCTCTGTAACGTTCTCAGTAAAGTTCTATAACGTTGTCAATTCTTTATAACGTTGTCAATTCTTTATAACGTTCTCAGTTCTCTGTAACGTTCTCAGTTCTCTGTAATGTTCTTTGCAACATTCTAAGTTTTGCAATACCCCCTTATTTACAACATTCAATGCCCAATAAGCATCTCATCTTGCCTAAGTCAGCCATAGCAAACTCATTCATCATCATACTTTTAAACTCTTGAAACATTGATTCATGATTATCTGTGTATATCAAATCATCTACATAAACACAAACAATTGAGAGTACACTTTTCTCCTTCTTTCATAAATATAGTGTGTTCATGTGGGCATTTTAAAAAATCATCAGCTGCAAGATAAGACTTCAACCCATTATACCAGGCTATAGGACCCTGTTTAAGACTATATAGGGCTTTTCTAAATTTGTATACCTGATATTTACATCCCTTAGAGACATAACCCTGTGGTTGTTCTACGTGTACATCTTCATTGATTGCCCCATGTAAGAAGGCTGACTTGATATCAAGTTGATAAATGTTCCACCTTTTTGTGGCAGCTAATGCAACAACAGTTCTAATGATTTCCAAACGAGCTACTGGTGCAAAAATCTCGCTATAATCGATGTCCTTTTCTTGGGTGTATCCTTTTGCTCTGACTTTAAATTTGTCAATCTACCCTGTCTCCTTTAATTTTGTCTTGTAAATCCACTTGACACCTGTAATTTTACAACTTGGTGGTGGATCAACTAGCTTGCATGTATCATTTTTTGAATGACTTGAAATTCAACATCCATGGCATCTCTCCAATGTTGACTCTGTGATGCTTGGTTGTATGTTACTAGATTTGCACCTGCAAGCATTGCAAAATTATAGGTATCAAGTGGATTTACAAGACAAAATTGAAGGAGACAGGGGATTGACAAATTTAAAGCCACACCAGTAGGAAAAGGAAAGGACATCGATTATAGCGAGATTTTTGTACAGTAGCTCGTTTGGGAACCATTAGGATTGTTGTTGCATTAACAACCACAAAAAGGTGAAACATTTATCTTGATATCAAGTCAGCTTCCTGTTAAGTGGTAAAAGTTGATGTAATTATGCTTTTAATTGTTATTTAACCACTTAAATTATGTTGATTCTAATCTTATTTTCTCCAAATGTAGGACAAATTTGTAGAATACTTTGGTACAAGAGCAAAGATCATAATTTTCAAGATAATTGAAGAAAAATTGAAAAGAAGGAAGAAGATTTTCAGCCTAAGATTCGCCCGAGCAAGACGGACGCTCGCTTGAGCGAAAATACGTTAAAGCTCTCTGGAAGTCACTCGCTCGAGCGAATATTTATTCGCTTGAGCGAAAATACATTAAAGCTCTCGGGAATTCAACCGCTCAAGCAAACAATTCTCGCTTGAGCGAAAATCATCATTTTTTGCTTAAGCGAACGTTCCGCTTGAGCGAATAACGCGAAATTCGAAGCACTTGTTGGATTTGATGAAGATATATAAAGTTTATTTTGTGGGTGTGTAGGTAGATAGGTTATAGGTATAGAATTTAATCTCTTGATAATTTCAGTATATCTTGTGATAAGCGCCTATAATTGTTGCATTTCATAGAATTTATCATACTGCATGAAAAACCAATCTTTAAGCCTTGAAAGAACAAACTGAGTTTTTTAATCTATTAAAAAGTAGTTTTAATATGTTAAAATCACTTAAAATAGGAAATGTATATATACAATCAATATTTTAATTGATTAAATCATAGAATCAACAGATTAAAATATTCTTGATGATGCTTTTATGTTAAGGGTTTCGCAGTATTAATCTATTAAATTGATAAAATAATAGATTAAAATGTTCTAAGTCATAATTCGCATTTTTAGTATCTCAGATTTTCAATCTATTAAAATGAATTTTAATCTGTTAAAACAGAGAACTACCATTCTTTCATTTTAAGTATCTCGGATTTTCAATCTATTAAAATGAATTTTAATCTATTAAAACAGAGAGCTACCATTCTTTCATTTTAAGTATCTCGGATTTTCAATCTGTTAAAATGAATTTTAATCTGTAAAACAGAGAGCTACCATTTTTACTTCTAGTAGTTTTAATTCATTAAAAGCTCGAACTAACCAATTGAAAGAGTTTTAAATGAAATCAATCGATTAAAACATCATTTTAATCATTTGAAACTATCAGTTTTGTCTCTTTTACTCTATAAATATAGTTTTGATTTCGATTTTGATACACAATTTGGAAATCGATTAAAAGCAATCTTGGAGCTCTTATATTTGTGTGTTTTTCTGAGCATTCATACACATTTCATATCATAAGGCGTTTTGATCAAGATTGTTGAAAGATCTTCAAGAGAGAAAGTTCTGTGTTAGAAAATTTGCTTCTGGACTTCTATATTGTAAAAGCTGCAGTCCAGGTTTATTCTTTTCAATACTTGTACGAACTTTAATTGTGTAGATTGGGTTTGAATTTGTACTGGTTACAACGACTGGGTTTGGTTGCTGGGTGGTTTTTTTAAGAGTCTATCTTGTGGTGTTGTAAGGTAGATCTTGGGGTAGATTGGTTTGTATCTACTGGTTTTATTTTCACTTGGTATTAGTGGAACTTGACAGATTTGTCAAGAACTGGATGTAGCTTTTGGGAAGAGTGAACCAGTATAAACTCTTGTGTTATATTTCTGCATTTATCTCTTTTTATTTCTGGTTTATATTCTTGCTTTGTTAAAAACCAAATCTGCCTAATAAAAGATTGGATAAAAGATTAATCATTCTTCCATAAAGAAAGTGGTTTTTGAAAAAGGTTTCAAAGTTCAATTCACCCCCCCTCTTGAACTCAACCATTAATTATTACAAAATTTTTCTATAAAAATATAAGATGCATTTGAGAAAGAAAATGGGAGGTTTTGAGAAGAGAGGCGCGACAACTGCTTTAATTTCTGTCCAATCTTCAATTCATCTTCAATTCTTCTTCATTTGAATCATTGTAATGACCATCATGAGTGGCTAACTTCATTCTCTTAGGATTGGGTGCACTTCCTTTGAACTCTTTTGTATCTTGTTGATATTTTGAGATATTAATCTATGTTCTTGATGTTGTTATTCTTATCCTTTCTATCTTTTAATGCTTTTATCCTGGATGTTCATATATATTGAAAAATATATCTTGAAACCCTTTCTTAGGTTAAGAATATTTGCTACATTAATTTCTAGGAATGGAAATGGATGTATTGAGTGCTTAATGTAACACCCCTTTCAAGATGCCACGTGTAATTTTTTTTTTCACAATTATTTTATCTCAAATAACACTTGATAAAAGATTTATCCTAAACCTCTTTACAGTTCAAACTCAAAATTACTACACTATTACATTATTTTCAAAAGGACATTTTCAAATATCTTAAAAAAAACTCCCAAAAAGCTTCCCCACGAGCTCCTTACCGCTAAGCTTCTCTAACAGTATCTGCATCAAAATCTACTCCCGCATAACACAAGTCATACGATCATCACAGGTGGAAACCAACACCATAAACATGCAAGGGTGAGCAAAATATGTATCCCATCACATATCATGCATGTCATCATATAATTTACCTAGTATTATCATAATGTAACAAAACTCATTCATAATATCTACAAATACATATTTTCAACACTACAACGATAACACCTTATCATATTACCACTAAGTAAAAATAGACAGCAGAAAAATTCTCCCATAGCCAACCCCCATACTTTTCCTGCGCACCAACGCCTCTTGGAAAAGTCCCGATCATATTAGCACCAAGTAAAAACAAATGGTATAAGATTCTCTCATAGCCAACCCCATACTTTTCCTACGCACCAACGCCTCATGGAAAAGTCTCTATCATATTACCACCAAGTAAAAATAAACAATATAAAATTCTCTCATAGCCAACCCCCATACTTTTTCTGCGCACCAACGTCTCTTGGAAAAGTCCCTTCCCCTGCTTTTCATAGACTTACAAGCAACAACTCCACCTTCTCGACAAAGCCTTGGATGGAGCACTCTTACTAAGCTCATGCTAAAGACTTATGGAGGAACGAAACCCCTTTACCATGACTGGACAAAGTCCTCTAGGTAAAGAAATCATTCTGGCTTTACGGCTATCAAAGAACTCATATTGTTCCCTCACCTATACACACACATATGCATACAACATCTCATCGCAGATCAAACATACCTAAACTCATCATGTAATTACATCATATCACAATTCAAGTAATTTTTTTCTTTACATTTAAGGATTTTAACATATAACTCCCACAAATTCTGCACCAAAATAACATAGACAACAACAACAATAAAATAAAACAGCAGTAATAGTAGCAACATAAAATGAAAACAGGAATAACATCGTTTTGAAGATTCCATTACGAGGCCAATACTCAAAGATATATTTTTATAAAATAAAATATGGTCATAAAATTATGAAATTAAATATACTTAACATATACATATATTCACAAGTACGATAAAAATTTCATCTAAAAACACTTCAATCTCGATTTTATATGATTTTTCGAAGTTGTTGGGCGGACATAACAACTCTGTTTCGCCCATCTCAAAACCTAATCACTTCCAAGATTTTTCATGGAAAAAATACTTGTTAGAAAATTTTGAAATAATTCACACAGGAACTAGACATATGAAAGAACATATAACCAAAATTTTAGAATTAAAACTAAGTAGATATTTTTATATAATTTCCCAAAGATTTTGTTTACATGAAGATTTTTCCAGCAACACCTCTCAACACATTTTTCATCATCTTCCTCTAGAAAAATCCAATTTAAGTGATTTTTATGGCTAACTCTAGGTTTTGGCATCCAAGGAATTTATTTCTAAACTCTAAAATATGAAAGGAGCATTGTAGAGTATCCAAAATACACTAGAACAGACATACAAATTTTTTATCAAATATGCTTGTTTGGTTCCAATTCATGTAGGAATGAGATAAACTGTGGTTTAGTCTAGGATTGATGGCAAGAAGACTCTCCTCACAATTCCATGTTGACAACTCAAGAAATCAACCGGTTCAAAAAAATAAGAAACAATTTTTGTCACCCCTTACCTGGTTATTCTTACCGCAAGATCACTTGGCTTGCTCTAATCTCTTTGGCTCCCAATCCACGTTGCCTCTCACCAACTCTGCAATCCCCCCCTTTCTTTTCTCCTTCCATTCTCTCCCAAATCCTAATTTTTAAATTAGCTCTCATGACCCTTTGTTTTCCTTTACTAGATATTCCTTTTTTACTATAGTCAGAATTTGAACTCACAACCCCCAAGACTCAAGCATTACTTCAAACCATATCAACCATCATATGTTTCTTATTAATCCACACACATAGTAAAAGTTACAATGTACCCACACACACAATGCATACAAGAAAACAATCATCAACCAATAATTTCTAAACGTGGCAATTTAAAATTTGCTAAGTCCCTAAGCATACTCAACGTTCAAGCACACACATGAGTATTTTCTAAACAATTATAAAATAATAGAAAATTATAATTGTTCTAATGCACATACAAGAATCGAACCCATGACCCCCACATCTCAAGGCAAGGATCTAACCAAATGAGTCACTCCTCATCTCCTCAATATTATTAAATTCTTAATTTAATTACTTCCCTTACTTCCATTTTCTACCTTAAAATATATAATTATTTTCCTGGGTCTTACACTTAACACCCTAAACCTAATGCTGGAAAATCTATTAAATGTATGAGGAATCTATGTTTACAAGGTTTTCTTATGAATTTCATGTTTGAGGAATCAATGTGAATGATTTGAGTAGGTGGCATCAACATCGATAGGTGAATTGATGTTATTAATTTGACCTAGCCATTATACAAAGGAGGGAAAAGGAAGTAAGTCAATCCTAAGTTTTCATAGTTCATCTGTTCTAAATATATTTTATAGCTTTTTACCGTTTGTTTTCAATCCAAAAGTTTATGAAAAATCAATTTTGTGTTAATACACTTAGTAAGCATATGATTCGGAATTTCCAGTAAAAATGTTCCTCGTGGGATCGACTTTTATTTAATTGAAATACTATATTGTGATTGATAATATTGGTACACTTGCCAAAAGAACAACAAGTATTTCTGGCGCCGTTGCCGGGGAACGACGTTCCTTGGAAATTCTTTGTTTAGCTTATTATTTGTTCTTTTTATTGTTTGTCTTGTGCTAATTCTTGCTTGAGCTGCTCTTTGATTTATACTTTTAAGAGGACAGGTATCTACAGATCAGTTAGAATTTGATCCCGAGATTGAAAAAGCTGCTCGGAGGAACCGTGATAAAAGAAGAAGGGAAACTCAAGAACAAGCAACAGGAGAATCAGTCAACTCTTCTCACACACTCAACTTACCAGACCCAATCATAGAAGACATGGAGGATGAAAGAGCAAACCTACCTAGAAGAACATTCGAAGACTATGCTATGCAACAAGGTCAAGGTCTGAGACACTTCTCCAGCATTGCAATACCAGCCAACCAATCCTTGGAGATGAGACCAGCCTTCTTAAGCTTGATTAGTGCTCATCAATTCACCGGAATAGATCATGAAGATCCATATATTCATTTGTCCACTTTTTATGAGTTGATTGACACCATGGGGTTTAAAGAAGGAGATATTGAATCTGTATATTTGAGATTATTTCCTTTCTCACTTGCTGGCAGGGAAAAGAAGTGGTTAAAAGCATATCCTAATCAGAGTTTGACCAGCTGGAGTAATATAGAAGATAAGTTCTTGAACAAAGTTTTTCTACCATCCCGCTACATCAAGGCAAAATCCGATATTTCTACTTTCAGACAAGGAGCGGATGAACCATTTTGTGAAGCATGAGAAATATTTAAATCACTGTTAAGGAGGTGCCTGATAAAAACATTTCGGTCGCACAAAATACTGATAAATAATAATAAATAAGTTGTTAAACTAATGTAATATAGCAAACCCCTATCGAATCTCACAAGAACACAATTATAGGAACATACTCATTATCACATCTCATTCTCTCTAAAATAGTATATAACAAGTAAATAGAGAAATGAATGAAAGAGAGAAAAAGAAATAAATTTATGTAGAATAAGAAAAATAAAAATCAAATTGCTATAGAATATTAATGACAAATTAAACGGAAACAGAATTTAAATAATTGAAATTTCTAAAATTAAAATAAAGTATTTTTAATTAAAGGTTCAAGAATCAAGAATTGTTTTGAAATAAAATAGTGCAGGAATTAATTTTGAAAAGAAAAAGAATTTGAGTAAAACAATGAGAAAACAATTGATTTCCTTATTCGAATACAGTGTCACTTATCTTAGGTTACGAAATTAATTTACTTTAACCCTTATTCCAACCCAAAATTAACCAACTAAGCGAAGATTAACCCAAATTATCTTTATACAATTAATCATTGCATACATCACATAATCTCATCTCTACCACATGATTAAGCAAACTGTGATATTGGTTTCAGTTTATTAAGCACAAACAGATTATTATTCAATACAGAGATTAGGAAATGAAGAGTTAAGAGAACAAACGAAATAGAAGAACAAAACCTCATAGAACTACTGCATTCTCCTCAGAAAATCAATTCAAAGATTTAGCTATCAATGGAAAATCGAAAACGCAGAAAAAGAGACATATGCAGGGCAAATTCTATAGTGATTTTTTGACCTCAAATTTGACTACCTTCCGATTCGAATTTGACAATGCTCAATAGAGAGACATTTGTAGCTTTGCCTCTTAGCTTTACAACGCATTTAGAATCGCTCAATTTAGAGTGACGTAGCTGCAGATATGTCCTTATTACTGAGCAAAGGTCGGTTGCACGATGCAGCTGCGTGTTGTGGTTGTGCGTTTTTCAGATGTATTTTCGGCTGCGCGTTTTGTGCTTGGTATGTTCGATGTGTGGTTGTTGTGCTGTGTGATGTGTCTCCTTTGCAACCATACTTCACCCTTTGTATAAATAACCCTAACCCTAATCTTAATCTAGGTTTGGGCTAAATGGTCCACAAAACACATCATGAGTTGGCTTCAGTGCAGGTCCGCAAACTTCAAACATGTGCAGTATTTTCAATACTTATCTAAATGAGATCATTCCAGTCTCCTTTGAGATCCTTTTGAGTTAGCTTTAAAACGCCACTATTTTCGGAGGTACAATGTGAAAGTAATGAATATCTTATTGAATTACTTTGGCAAAGATCTTGTTGATTTGATGAAGTCAAGAATGGAGTCAAAGGCTACTTTGTGGCAATCAAAGATCACTTGGATAAAAGAGTAGAAGGATTAGTGTGTCTGCAGCTCTGCTTAGGTATAATCATTTTTATCTTTCTGCTGCATGAGGTTTCTTCATTTAAAAGATTTTTCAAATGCCTCTAAAAAATGTTTTAACGGTTAAAACCAAAGCATTTTGACAAAAGCTTTCTTAATCAACTATTTTAACTAATAGAATATAAGCTTTATCAACTAAAATGTTCTTCACACTTTTATAACAAGATTTTAACTAATATAACTTCGAAATAACTGATTGTTTTCATTAAAGGAAGTTTTGAAAACCTTCTGTCAGTATTTTAACTGATACAGTTTCGAAATAACCGATTAAAATCACTTAAAATGTTCAGAGAAGTGTTCTGGCAGTATTTTAATCGATATAACTTCGAAATAATCGATTAAAACCACTTGGAGTACTGTTTGACCGATCAGAATGCGTTTATGACCGATCAGAACCAGATATGATCGATCAGAATTGAGTTATGACCGATCAGAATTATTTTAATCGATTAAACTACGTTTCAATCGATTAAATCAACTTAAGAAAATTTGTACTAAGCGTTTTAATCTATTAAAACATACTTTTATCAGTTAAAATCACTTGGAAAAGTTTACAAGAAAGTTTTGCAGTATTTTAATCGATTGAAACACGAAACAATCGATTAAAACAGTTTAGAAGATTTTTTACAAAGAGTTTTAATTGATATAAACGTTGTCGTATCGGTTAAAACAAATCTGGAAAATAATCAATAACGTTTTAATGGATTAAAAGAAGTTTTAACAGATTAAAACAAAACTTTTAACAGATTAAAAGATTATTTTAACAGATTAAATAAACCAGCAGTTTTGAAAATCTTCTATATAAACAGAGTTGGTTGAACTTTTTTAACACATCTTTTACACATCTGATATACATCTTTTAGCAATCAATCAAGTAATCAAAAGTGCTACTTTCAAGAAAGAATCACGCTAGTTTTTGTGAAATTCATAAAAGTTTTTTCTTGAGGCAAAATTGCATTCTTTTGGAGAAGAAACACATACTGCAGAACTGCATAAAACTGGTTTGAGCGTTCTTTGTTTCTTCTGTTTGTTTCTTTACTTTCTTTTATCGTATTGTGGGTGCCTGGAATTGTGGGCACCTGGTTTCTCTCGTAGCTGGAATTTGGTTGTAGAGGTTGTCAAGAACTGGAATTTGGTTCT